>CM028352.1:28171315-28517012 GCA_016618105.1 Dendrobium huoshanense | reverse complement strand
GTCAATTCTTTTGCTTCAGACACTTCTTCCTTCAACAAACTTTAGAACTTCTTTTTGGAAGCGAGGGTGAGATCACGTAGGGTATTCCCCCTTCCAAATCTATTTCATAATTCCTTCCTTAGTTTTTGGCCAGACTGTGCAAGCGCAGGTTGAATTATGTTTCTCAAAGTTCCTTGTCTTTCCTGGAGATGTTTTTTTTCTTTCTCAGTCTTTCTTAGGTCGAAAGTATTCGACCGGGGGCATGTGAGAACGGGCTATCCTAGCTGCCCTCCGAATGTCCTCCCCTTGAGCTAAAGCCAGGGGGTAAAAGCGAGAAAGCACTCCCCCTTTATTAAGGAGGGAGAGGAAGAAGGAATAGGTAGCTCCTCGCAGCCATTCAGGTTTACTTTGAGCTAATGGGTCTTAAAAGGGTACACTCTCTTAGCCTTTAGAGAGATCTTCTTTCTTCGTTTCTAAGTCTCCTCAAATAGTTTTTTCTTCTTCTGAAATCTTAGTGGCAAAGCTAAGTCCAGAACTGAGTACTCCTTCCTTAAAAACATATGATTTGACTTCAGTTGGGAGGCTCAACAAACTGGTTCAGGAAACTGTTTCTTGATCATCTTACTATACTACGGTGGCAAATTGGGTGCAGATCCCACAATCAACTCAACACTTGGAATTTTCCTTACTGGCATCCATTACTAACAATCTTTGTCCATGTAACCAGGAGATCTCAAGAGTACTAATGCCATTCCCAAGAAATGATAGTGCTTCCTTTGATCATTAAACAGTCGAGGCAAACTCTCGGTCGAAAGAGAAAATCAATTGGCCAGCCATTTGGGATTTTCTAAAAGTTAAAGAGATGATTGAATTATTTTACTTTAAAAAAGGGAGGCGAAAGAGTATATTTTTTTTGAAATTGAGGCTTGTAAGAAATCTCAAACCCCCCCCCCCCCCCCAACATGTGTCGAGCAGTGAAGGATATTGCTTAACACATGTTAAAAGGGTGGAGACTAAGTACATGCCCCAAAAATTTTCTAAAGAATTGACATATGTTAGCCCCAGGAGATCTATGGGGTAACATAATGACACTAGAATTTAAGGAGAATTTTGAAGATTTTGAGTCTTGGAGGATTTTAAGAGGGGTTTTCTTACAACTCCAAAACACAACGGACAGAGTTTCCCCTTGCCCGAAGGCTTATGGAATTGTGAGAGAATCTAGGTAAAACGAATAGTCTAACCCTCCCCACCCCCGGAAGTCAAAGGGAAAATGAGGGGGTTAAGACTAAAGTAGTTTGAGATGTCCGGATTCATAAGTTTTGGATTCTTTCAATTTTAAGGATTTATATGTTGAATGAGAAATTTATTGACCATAAATTCATAAGATTGAAAAGGATATCCAAAGATCTGATTTGACGCTGTCGCCTTACAGGCTAGGTTGGGGCAGAAGGTCAAAATCAGAATAAAAATCTAGATAAATCCAATTTTGGAGGTACAACCTCCTTCTTAAAATTTATTTTTATCTTAGATGTTGGCCACACTCACCCAAGGAAGAAATGGGTAAAGGGACCAACGAAGAAATGATAGTTAAAACTACCGATGAAATGAAATTCTACCACTATTAAAGATGGGAAGAGAAATTGGTCCCACCGGGCGTGCCATTTTTTTGTTGGTGAAATTTTGAAAACAGGTTTTGAAAACTATTAGTTTTCTTTGGGAATTCTTAAAATTAAAATTTAATTATAATTCTGAAGTCGAATCAACCCACTAGAAAAATTATATCACCCCGGGGGATGAAAATATAATTTCATAACGGTATTCAGATTTAGAATTATGAAAATTCATCTTGAATATTGCAACCGAATTCTAAAGAGAACTTCGTGTGGCCCCGAAGGACCAAAATGAAGTTTAATTAAATATCCAGCTACAATATTCAAGAAGTGTGATCGTTGAGTTCACATCCAAAGCCTTATCAAAGAAAGATATAACTCCAAAGGGAGATAACACCATTCAATGATAATTCTCTAAATGTGATAATGACGATCGTCTTTTAATCTTTCCCAAAGGAAACCAATATAAATAAAAAAATCAATTTTTAAAATCAGGTGTATGTGTGGTTCCAAATCTCCTACGAGCGCGAGCCCTCGTAGTTAATTATATCGTAGGTGGATAGAACCTCCTACGAAAACTCCCGATTAAAATGGTGGCAGAATTTTGTTAGAGTTTCTAGGAGTGATATCAAAAAGAGATGAATTTTGGAAACTCAAAAGGGAATGGATCAAAATTGAGTAGTTATTAACGAAGTTAAATGAGGAGAGATAGGGGACACTTTAAGATTCCAGAACCATCCGAAAGTGTCCCAACTTAATCTAAGTGTTGGGCTTTATGTTTTAGGATTGAAATGAAGCTTTAATTAGACTTAAGTATTTTATTAGAAATTTGGGACTATATTCCCAAAATTTGGGGTCTTATAATCAAAGATCTGCCCCAGATCCTAAATCTATTTTAGACACTGGACCACAGTCGTCCGATCCTAACTAATGCAGTGCAAGATCTAGACTTACCCCGGCCTGGATTGGGGAGCCAGCTAACCACCTAATCGATTTAAAAGAAATGAGTCTGGTCTTTTATGAAAGAGTGGTAGGGACATTTTGTTTAAGATTTTGGAGAGTTGGGGCCGACATCTAGAGATTCTCCTAATTGGCCCCTTTGACTTATGTTGGGTGCAAAATGCTAAGGACTATGAAATTAAAATTTTGACTCTTTTAATTTGTATCTAATGCAATGCATGCTGGTCGACAACTTCCAAATCAAATATGCTTGAAATTTTAAAAACAGGCTTAGAAAATAATTTTTTAGAAGACTGGACTTCTCCAGGTCCGGCACCTCGTCCTCATAGGTCAGACTATCCGGACTCTACCCGCAGGCGGGGAAGGGTCTAAAGCAAGGAAAGAGTAATGCAAAATATGCATGCGACCCCGGGGTCGATCCCCGGCTAATTCCCTAGATTCGTTATCTTTCTATGTTATTTAGACTCACTAAAATTTTAGACTTTTAAAGTTATGAGTATAAAATTTTCACATCCTCACGAGTCTCACGTATTCAGGTGAAAACAAAAGCGGCACACAATCGCCAAAAAACTAAGAAAAGCAAGCAGTCCTAAAGGCAATCAATTCAAGATGTCAAATATAAATTAATTAATCAATAAATGTCCATAGGCAAAGTTGCCTTGCTTATTACAAACCAGAGTTTTGCAGAAAGTAAAGTGGCCGGTGTTGAGTCTAGTAATTAGGTTGTTAAGCCTAAGTAAATGTCCCACGGCTACCAAGAGGGGGGTGAATTGGTAGTTTTAAAAATTTTAAACCCTCTTAAAATTAAAGTTGAACCGAAATAAAATTTTCTTTTAAAGTTTGTAGAAAAATGTTTTTCAACCACAGAGTTGTTAAAACTGAAATTTAAAATGCGGAAACGTAAAAGCAATAAAGTAAATGACACCAGATTTATAGTGGTTCGGTCTATAACCAGACCTACATCCACTCCTCAGAGGCACCCTCTGAGTATTGCACTAATACCACAAAGTGACTCTCCTTTAGCACCCACAGCAAGGCGGAGAAGCCTGTACAAAACACTCTTTTCACCACTCCCCGGTGCGGCAGAGAACCGTCGTCCTTTTACACAATCCACAGTGCTGGCAGAGAACCGTCGTCCTTTTACACAATCCATAGTGCTAGCAGAGAACCGTCATCCTTTCACACTCTCCTAGTGTGGGTAGAGAACCCTACGGCTGTTCACACTTTCCAAGTGTAGGCAGAGAACCTCCTTCCTTTTACACTCTCCTAGTGTAGGCAGAGAACCCACGTCTGTTCACACTCTCCAAGTGTCGGCAGTGAACCGGACCTTCTTGAATGATCTTCTCACAAGAATCTAGAAGGAAGAAAGAAAAGAGTGAAGAAATCCAATTTCACAAGTAGAGATTCTTACCTTAGCAATCCAAGTGAAGCCTTCTTGCTCCAATGGTAGGAATCCTCCTTTGAATGCTCTCTTCCACTCTCCCCTTGGCTATTCTCTCAATAGGCACGAAGATCAAATGACAAAAAGATTGGGTGGCAGTCTAATTTGGAGTATTTATACAAAAAACATGAAAAACCGCCCAAAAACTGCAAGTTTTCAATTCTGTACGCAGTGGATCGTCCCGTACGATCATGGATCGTCCTGGACGATTTTACTTAAACGATCTGAAACGACCCAATTTGTATATGTGTACGAAATGACTTCGTACAGCTGATCGTCCTGTACGAACTAGGTTCGTCCAGTACGAACGGTTATTACAAGGTCGGTTCTAGAAACTGCTGAAAACTGTCCTAAGTCGGTTTATCGTTTGGACGAAAATATGTTCGTCTGGACGAAAATTTTCCAGAGAGCCGATCGTCCTGGACGATTATTTATTTCGTCTGGACGAAAATTTTCCAGAGCGCCCATCGCCGGGGACGATAATTTGGTTTCGTCTGGACGAAAATTTTCCAGAGAGCTGTTCGTCCGGTACGATATTTATTTTCGTCTGGACGAAAATTTTCCAGAGGACTGGTCGCCCAGTACGATGGTAAAATTCGTCTGGACGAAATGTTTACAGAGAGCCCATCGTCCGGGACGATATTAAAATTCGTCCTGGACGAATAGGACTTAGAAAAATTTTCCAAAGCAAGTTCCTATTCGTTCCAAGTGCTCTATAGGAGATAACTGACAGATCGTCCAGTACGATAAATATCGTCATGTACGATCAGTATAGAATTTCATGATCTCCTAATTTGTGTGTGTGAGATTTTATTCACTCAATCACAATCAGTCCCTTTCAAAATTAATTAAAGAAAAGACAAACTTCAAATAAACAAAATATCATATGTTGAATTTGATTTGAAGTTTTTGTAGTCTGGAGTCTGATTTTCCTGAAATGTTAGTACACACAAGAGCAAGTGCAAATCTTCTAAATTTGTTAGGAGATAACTATACATCTGAACAATAATGTTTGGAATCATCAAAACTACATAAATTGCACAAATATAAATCATTCAAATAGCAACTATTCAAACAATCTCCCCCTTTTTGATGATGGCAAAACAATTATTATTAGTATGGTTTCAAGTTAAAATATAAATCTCTTATCTCCTAAACTCCCCCTGAATTTATGAGTACATTAAAATAAGGAGGCATTAAAGAACAATATTTTTGTTTTTCAAAAATTTTAACAGAAAACACAAATCACAAAAACAAAAACAATATTTGTGTTTTTTCAAAAATTTTAACAGAAAACACAAATCACAAAAAAATAAAAACACAAACACAAACACAAACATAATAATTTCTCCCCCTTTTTGACAGCAACAAAAAGTGAAGAAGAAAAAGACAAGAAATGTAAATAATAATATGAAATTCATTGTTAAAATTTAATCTAAATTGTGATTTGACATAGGGTATGCAATTTTAAACTAAAGATATTAGGTCAATCATAGAAATTCATAGAATTTATGAAATGATATAACATGTAAGTAAGAAGAATTTATCAAAGACATGATTCGATTTAGACATTTTGATTATTGAAAATCATTACAAGTGAGATGTAAAAAAAATTCTATATTTCAAAATTCAATAGAATATAAATGAACAGTAGATCAACTTGAATTAAGAGATTAAACGAATTTGGAAAGAAGAGAATTACCTCATGTGGTGCTTTGCACATCTTTTCAAAGTTTTGGAGCACATTTTTGTGCATTTTTCTTTGGTTGGGCTTATTTTGTGCCTCTTTTTCACTTTGCAAATTTTTGCGAATCCCTTTTGATTTTTGTACATTTATACAATGTTCAAGAGTAATTTGACCAATTCTTTCCAAAATCTATAATCTAAGATTTCAAATATTTCTAGGTGCATAAATATCATTTGAGCATAGAAATACAAAATAAGAAAACATCAAAATTGCAATAACAATGTTAACTTTTATGTAGTCTAAATGAATAGACATGAATTTAAAAAAATTCTAAATACAACAAGTTATAAACAAATTATAAATTTAGAAAGTCTAGATTTTCTAATATAGATAATCTCATATTACAATCGAATTTAAGCACAATGTAGATTAAAAACAATATTAATGAAATTCATAAAAATTAGCCACATTTCAAAACAAATCTAAAACAAACAAACTTTCATTGATTAAAAAAAAATTACATCAAAACATTGAACTTAAACAAAAACATAACAACACAACAACAAAAAAAAAATAACAGACACACATAAAAAAACTTCTACTGTTCTGGAGGAGGAGGAGGAGGAATCCCGCCAAAGAGGTTGAAGTAGGAGGCCATCAACATTACATTGGTATTTATTTCATGAACTTCATCTCTAATATTACCAATGTCATGTTGCTGCTGCGTAAGGTGAGCATCAAATTGATCAAACCTTTGATCAATGTGAGTCTCTAGTCTATCGAATCTCTCAATCAGATTCTGGTAATCTGATTGAGAAGCAGAAGCTTGCACTCCTTCTTCTTCTTCTTCTGAAGCACTGCCATGTGCTTTTTCTTTTTCTTTTTCCTCCTTGAAGAGCAGTCTGAATGATGCATCATTGTAGTAGACTGGCTCTTCATATTCCTCATCAGGATGTACTATATTGTACTTCTTCTCCAAAACATAAGTAATCAAGTGCCCTAAAGAAATATTCTTCTTCCTCTTCTGATCAGGATGTCCTATTTCTGAAAGCCCATAGATATGATCTAGGATGAGTTGGGCTTCATCAATAGGTTGTCTTTTCATGATTAAAAAAGTTAGACAAGAGAGGAGAGGAGTTATGTTTATTCTATCACCAGCTTTAGGAATAATTGAGGATCTAAGGATATGCTGGATGATTCGGGCATCTTGGGTCATACCGGCCACTCTAGCAACATGATTGTCAATTCCATTTTCTCTAATTACCCTATTGATTTCATACCAATGGAAGACGTTTTCTGACATTAGGGTGTGGGCTCTATATCCTTCAGCCCTTAAGTTTAAAAATGCACCAAGGTCGTGCTTGGTGATCTCAACTTTTTTCTTAAAAACAAAAGAACTAATGATAGAATGGTCAGGATTGAAACTCATGTTGGCTAGGAAGTAATGGTAAGTTTGCTTATTGTAGAGGTGGACAAGAGAAAGAATGAAATGAAATTGGGTTGAGGCGAAGAGGTGTAATACCCGAAATTTCAACTCCGTTTGGATAAGAATGCGAGACGGAGTGATTTTTGCAGATGCAAAACGAGGAAAAGATTCCTCATTTGCTTTGGAAAGGAAGTTGTCACTGGGGCATTCCTGTTAGGTTTCTTCACCAAAACCTTTTGTCTTTTGCTAGAGGAGGCCATAGTTGATTTGATGTAGAAAGGGATTGAAAAAGATGTTTGAAAGTGTGATTTTCAAGTTTGAAAGCCTTCATATTTAAAGAAAACGATACGTTCGTCCTGGACGAAAATATTCGTCCTGGACGAAAAAATTATCGTTCGTCTGGACGAAGTAATTTCGTACAGACGATCTAATTCGTCCAAAATGTAACGGCTTTTCGTATTCAACACAACTTACGATGCGTCCCTTCGTACAGGCTTTTTGACTTGACCGATCGTACATACGAAAATATTTCGTACAGACGATCAAAAAGCGTTTCGTTTTAATGACTCTTGAAAACCGTCCCCTACAATGAATCGACACATGTTCGTACATACGAAAAAAAATTTCGTACAGACGAAATTCGTATTAAAAACTGTCTTATCCACTCAACCGCTGCATTCAATCGTCCCGACGTTTGAGAAAAAGAAAAAATTCGTACTGGACGATCACAGATCGTACAGACGATCCAAAAAAAAACTGCTCTCAAAACGGTTTAAATTCGCGCAAACTGTTTCTTAAAACATCGTCCCGTACGAAAAATTTCGTCCTGGACGATTTCCTCCAAAAAAAATTTTTGATTTTTAAATTTTTTAATTTAACAAAATCAACAAAAATAATCAACAACACAGAAAACATAAGACAAAAAACATAAATTCAAAAACAATTCATACAAAAACACAAAATTCACAAAATTACAAAAACAAAACACAAAAAGTATCAATGTTGCAAAGACATTTTGGTTAAGCATTCAAATCAATAACACCAAGCCTTGTTCTTAAAGTACTGAAGGTATCAAAGGCTAAAGGTTTTGTAAAAATGTCTGCAAGTTGATTTTCAGTTGAAACATGTATGAGTTCAATTTCTCCTTTGGATACATGATCCCTTATGAAATGATGCCTTATATCAATGTGTTTGGTTCTAGAATGTTGAATAGGATTTTTGGAAATGCAAATAGCACTAGTATTGTCACAATAAATTGGAATAGTGCCTATAGTTAATCCTAAGTCAATCAACTGTTGTTTTAACCAAAGTACTTGTGCCACACAACTTCCTAATGCAATGTATTCTGCTTCTGCAGTAGATAGTGCCACTGAATTTTGTTTTCTACTAGACCATGAAACTAATGAATTTCCAATGAATTGACATGTTCCAGAAGTGCTTTTCCTATCCACTCTACAGCCTGCAAAGTCAGAATCTGAGTAACCAATAATTTCAAATGAAGAGCTAAACTTAGGATACCAAATTCCTAAGTTTTGAGTTCCTAGTAGATATCTTAAAATCCTTTTCACTGCTGTTAAATGTGATTCTTTTGGATCTGATTGAAATCTAGCACATAAGCAAACACTAAACATAATATCTGGTCGGCTAGCAGTCAAGTAAAGTAAAGATCCAATTATCCCTCTAAATTTCTTTTGATCAACAGATTTTCCCTTAAGGTCTTTATCTAACTGAACTGAAGAACTCATTGGTGTACTAACAGGTTTAGCATTGTCCATTTCATATTTTTTGAGGATGTCCTTAATATATTTGGTTTGACTAAGAAAAGTACCTTCCTCAAGTTGCTTAATGCTAAATCCTAGAAAGTAATTTAAATCTCCCATTAGACTCATTTCAAATTCACTACTCATTGTTTTAGAAAAATCATCACAAAGATGTTTATTTGAAGATCCAAAGATGATGTCATCCACATAAATTTGAACAATAAGTATATCCTTTCCAATTTTCCTTAAAAAGAGAGTTGTATCCACACTTCCTTTTTCAAAAGATCTTTCAAGTAGGAAGGTGCTTAACCTCTCATACCAAGCCCTAGGTGTCTGTTTCAATCCATATAATGCCTTTTTTAATTTGAAAACATGATTTGGAAATTTAGAGTTTTCAAAACCTGGAGGTTGTTCTACAAAAACATCTTCTTCAATTACTCCATTTAAAAAGGCACTTTTGACATCCATTTGAAACAATTTAAAACCTTTAAAACAGGCAAAGGCTAGTAAAACCCTAATTGCTTCAAGTCTAGCTACAGGGGCAAAAGTTTCCTCAAAATTAATTCCTTCAATTTGGTTATACCCCTTAGCTACTAATCTAGCCTTATTTCTAATGACTACTCCTGAGTCATTCATTTTATTCTTGAACACCCACTTGGTTCCAACAACACTTTGATCTTTTGGCCTTGTAGTTAGTTCCCAAACTTTATTTCTTACAAATTGATTCAACTCTTCTTGCATGGCCAATATCCAAAATTCATCTGAAAGTGCTTGATCAATGTTAGTGGGTTCAACAGTTGAAATAAAGGCTGAATGATTGACTTCCTTGTTTAATCCACGCCTAGTTCTAACACCCTCACTTGGTTCACCTATGATTAATTCCTTTGGGTGGTTTTTAGAAAATCTCAAATCTCTAGGCAAAGGGTCTTCTCTTTCTAAATTTTCTTCCACATTTTCTTCCAAATTTAATCTATCAATATTTTGGGAGTTTTCTTCAATTTCTTCTTCAACAACTTTTGGCTCTTCCATGTTTCCATTTTCATCAAAAACAACATGTGTGGTTTCTTCAATGACTAAAGTTCTTTTGTTGAATACTCTATAAGATTTTCCAACACTTGAATATCCAACAAAAAATCCTTCATCTGATTTTGGATCAAATTTTCCTAAGGCAGATTTTCCATTATTATGTATGAACAACCTTGCAACTGTTGACCTCATTTTTTTGTATGAGGTCACTATGACCCATCCAAAATCCAGATTTAATCTTAGACCCTAGGATCCACTCTAGACCTTAGGATCTTTCCTAGAACTAGACCTGAGAGCCTATTCTAGAGCCCAGGATCCCTTTAAATCCTAGATCTTAGAACTCTCCTAAATCTTAGGATCACTCCAAATCAACCTCCACCTTTGATCAACCTCAATTTTAAATCAATTCCTATATTTAATCCACTCCAATTTCAATTTGATTCCTACCTGTAACCAATTTGAATCTCAAACTCCATCCAATTCAAGTCCAAATTAATTCAAACTTCAAATCAAATCCAAACCCAGAATTCAGACTCAAATTCAAACTCTAGAGGCCCTGTCCTAAACACCCTTTTCAGAGATTTTTCAAACATTTCAAAACCCAGTCAAATGGCCTCTGATTCAGGGTCTATCACTTGCAAAGTGATAAGACATGTCTCTAAAGGCTACCCTCCAATTTTGAGCTCATTCTGAGGTCTCTAACCCCAGAATCTGAATTAAAATTCAAAGGCTGTAAAACCTTCAAATATTTACAGCCTATGCCACTGAGCATAACCCTTTTGAGATCTTGACCTTGGAACCCTTATCCAAGCCTCCAATCACTTCCAGACCTTTGAATTTAACCCATTGAGCAGTAAACTGCATTTTTCAGACCCATTTTTGACCATAGTTGACCAATAGGTCAAAATTGACCAAAATACCCCTATGGGGCTCAAATAGGGATTTCAAACCAAATGAGCTCCAAATGGGATGAAACCACCTTTGACAAATTTCAAATGTCATTTCAAATCTTTTGAACCCATTTCCAACCCTTGAGTCAACCTGGTTGACCAAGTCAACTGGTTTGACCCAAGGGGCCCTTTAAGGGTCCAAACATGTGTTTTGACCCAAATGACCTCTTTAGGCCATCCAACCACTTCCATTAACCTTAAAATATCATTTCAAACCTGTTGAGCCCAAACCCAGACCCTGGGTCAACCTGGTTGACCAAGTCAACCCAGGTTGACCAAACAAGCCCTTAGGGACTCAAATAGGGATTTTGATCAATTTGACCTCCCCAGACCTAGGAACTACCCTCAATGGTCTCCAAATGTCATTTCAAACCTGTTGAGCCCAAACCCAGACCCTGGGTCAACCTGGTTGACCAAGTCAACCCAGGTTGACCAAACAAGCCCTTAAGGGCTCAAATGGTGATTTTGACCAAATTGACCCCTCCAAACCCTGGGACCACATCCAATAGACTCAGGATGACATTCTGAATTTGTTGAACACATTTCTAGCCCTTGAACCCAACTGGTTGACCAAGTCAACCAGTCTTGGCCTAGAAGCCCATTAAAGGCCCATTAAGCCTTCTTAATCTATTTGACATACATGGCTCTTGGAACCACCCTCCAATCCACCTAATCAACTCATTTGAATCACCTAATTGAAAATTTCATAACCCTTGATGGAGTTGACTGGTCAACCAGTCAACCCAAGGCTTAAGGGACCATTTGTGTGGTCAAACCCTTTAACCCATTGGACCTAGCTCAAGCCACACCCATCCAGCCACTTGGAGAGACTCCATGACCTGCTTGGATGCCACATCAGCCCCATTGACCAGTTGACTGGTCAACTTGGTCAAACCCTAGCTTAAACCTCTTCTAGAAGGCCTTATCACATGCTAAGCTCTTTTCCTTGATTTAAGCTGCTTTAGGCCGACCCCTTAATGTCCTAAAGCTCACTTGGAGCTCTCCTAACCAGGCTCAGGGCCTGGTTTAGCCTTAAATGGCAATGTCCCCTCCACCCATCCCAAAGCCGCCCAATAGGGTTGAGGCGTGCCCAGCCTTTGGGTCAGCCTTCTGGCTGTCCCAGGGACACTTGGCAACATCCAAGGACCTGGTGAGTCAATCCCAGCCATCCGTTTGGCCTGGGGGCGTTTGAATAGGGGAAAGGGCTTAATGACACACATTCTAACCCTAATAATCTCTCACTACTCAAGCCCTCTCAAGCCCCGCCCCCAGTTCGTTTTGAATCTCCAGAGCTTCCTCTACCTCCCCACTACAAAATCCAAGTGGTTGCACGTCACCGGCGGCGAGTTCTCCGGCGAACCCACCACCTAGACCGTCCCAAGCCTATAGCAGCCGATCCAGACGCGTTCGAGCTTGGATTTTCGCTGGGAATCTTCACTTGGACAATCTACAAGCTCAACCATCCAGAAATTTCGAAGATCTAACGGTATAACTCCCTAAAACCCTAGATCTAGTTCACATTAGTTAGATCTAAATAGCTTTACGCTTTTAGGGTCTTAGCTAAAACAAACTATTCCCCACGATTTCTGTTCATGTCCTTAATCTACGTTTAAAATTTCAAGTGAAATGATCGATCCGATCGAGAGAACGAGGCGAAATACGTTCTCTAGGGCGTCACTCACGGTTTCCGTTGAGTGTACGTTTTCTGGACCGTTGATCCTTCGATCAACGGTCCAGATCGAGCCCTTCCGCGGTTTGATCCGACCGCGCATTCGATCTCTCGTTCGATCAGCCGTCCGGCGAGATCAGGGCCGTCCATTCGGAACAGCGGGATCGAATCTCCGCCGTTTGATCTTCTCCTGGTGAGATCAAACCGCGGGATCTGATCTCAGCCGTTGGATCGAACCCGCGGTTAATCCAACGGCTGTAACGCGCCGCTGACGTGGTTAAGTGGAAACCGCGTGAAGCGGCCAGCGGCCGACGCGTGTCCCCGCCGTCGCGCGGTTTCGATCCCGTGAATCAGAGCGTGCCGCGTGTCTGACCGCCGCCATTTGATTAAAAAATTATGTTTTTAATTGATTTTAATTACAGAAACTTTGAAAAATTGTAGTAAATTAAATACTGAACCAAAAAATGAGTATAATAGCTCATTTTGTTCAGTTTTTCATCCTCTATTTTCTAAAATTATTTTTAAATAAAAAGTATTGTATATTTTAAAATTAATTTCTATAATATGTTTTTCTATGTTTATTTTATATTAAATAAATAAAACCCTGTTAAGTCCAAAAATTTGGCTTGAATTATTTCAGACTTGTTTTTGATCTCCAATAATTTTCTCAGATTTATTTGACCTATATTTTAATAGTTATTAAGACTTGAAGTGTAAAGGTATTTTAAAATTAAAGTAATTAGCTTGTATTGCATTCAAACATTCATTTGAAATTTTAAATGGAGCTTTATTGTGTTTACATGAATTCAATGGGGAATGGTGGTTAGTCAGTGGATAATTAATTTTATAATTATTCATTGATTAATTCTTTAATTAATTAAGATTTAACTTGATTTGCATGCTTAAGGTGCACACACCACTTAGTCTAAGGCTCTCCTAGATTTAGGTTTTGAATGTGTTTATGTGGTTCATGCATGCCTTGTGTATTGAGTATGAGGGTTAGTTCAAACATTGATTCAAGCCCATCAAAATTAGTGACATATTTAAGGACAATAATTAAGGACTCATGTATAGAAAACTTAGAAAAATTTCCATAATTAGGATTCACTTTCCCTTGAGTTGAAACTTTGAACATTTGAACTTAGTGACACCATCAACCCCTAGAGAAATTTTCACTGATTTTTGAGGTCATTAGGTCCCCTAATTAATTTTCTAAGTCTTAAACCCTTAATTAAGCCTTTAAAACTTCTAAAAATTGTAATAAATCCAATTTAAATCCAAAAATTACATATAAACCCTCAAACTGACCAGAATTCAGTCCTTAATCTATGATAATTGAAAGCCCTTTGATTTGACAGCAATTTAAACCCTAATTTAATTTTAAGTGAAAATCAATGTTTAATTGAGATAATTAATTAATAATAATTAAAAAATCAAAAAATCTCCCAAACACTTGGGGATCCCTCCTTAGGTTATTCCTGACCTTTGGAGGTGTTTTCAAGAGATTGGGAATTTGTTTGAAGCAAAATCACAAAAGGGCCCTCTAATTAAGAAATTCCTAAATTTCATTAAAATGCCCAAACTTCGATAATTCATAACTAATTCCAGAAAAATCCAAATCACCCAAACTCACTTGCATTCAATTCCTAATAAGGTCTAATATTTATTAAAAATATTAAATTCCAGAAATTTGCAATATTTTAAAAAGTCAACAAATTGGTCAAACCGTAGTTAAAACTAGTTCAAAACTTCAAACCTTCGTAATAAAATGTAGAAAAATCCGATTTCAACGTACTTACCTTCTAACTGATCGTAGTAAGGTCTAGTATTTTAATAAAATACAAACATTCATAAAATTTACCTTAATCAAAAATTCAATTTTGACCCTTTAATTAAACGATTAAAATATTCAAAATTCTTAAAAAACTCATAATCATTCTAAAACTCATAAAATATTGGTTTAATGCTTAAAACACTTAACAAATCCTTTAAAACACAACAACCACCCTAAAGTTGAAGTTTATTGGCTGGACTACTCCGGGCTGCGGGGCTAAGTGTCCTAAGGAGGCTGGTTCCTCGAGCCTGGTGGCACAACGCCACGAATGGATTCTAAGGGGTGTTAAATCTTAAAATAGATTAATCTTTAATTATTTAACATTTTAAAAATCTCTAATTCAATACATTAATTTGGTTTATCGGCTGGACTACTCCGGGCTGCGGGGCTAAGTGTCCTAAGGAGGCTGGTTCCTCGAGCCTGGTGGCACAACGCCACGAATCAATTAATGGCAAACTTAAATTAATCAAGCTTTTAAAATCAGTAACTAACTCATTTTAATATTAATCCACTCTTTTAATTCTAACCAATTTAAATAACTTAATCAACCCCGATTGCTACTGGGTAACCCAGGCCTACGAGGCTATTAGCTTAGCCCCAAGGAAGGTGAAATAAACTTCACGGCCTCGGTGTGAAACAAAGGTAGTAATCAATTAACTTTTAAAATATGTCTAATTAAAATTCTTAATTCATTAATATTTAAATTTTAATTTAAATCCCCTTCTAAGCCTTAACAAATCCAAACTTTTAGACAACTTTAACTAATCACCCACTTTAGGATCTATCCCAGCCACACGACCTTTCTCACACACTTTAGATGATGTGCTAGGACAACCAACTTTAGATCTAGGATAGGCCGGTGTTTACTTTACTGCTGTGTGCCGGATTTTTCGTAGTTTTCACTGCATGTTGTGGATGAAATTGCTTTGCTGTGTCTGCTTACTTTTTCTGTACTCTGTGGATGGATTGATGTGTTTGGCGACTAGATTACCCTTAGGTTAGGTACGATCTGGATGTTGACACAGTTTTCTGCAGGTGGCCACGCTCATGCAGGGCAATATAAAAAAGGGGGCAAATCAAAAAAATGCATAAATATTATAAACTCTTTGCACAGGTGCTTCAGCTGCTAAAGCCCCCAAATCATAAAAAGAGCGTGGCCAGTGTGTTTACTTTCTTTTCTGCTCATATACAACTGCTTGGGAATAACTGCTTTTTTTATATATTAATTGCTTAGGATAACCCTGCAGGTGAGTCTAGATTTTTATTTTGATATCAATGTAATTTGTGCAAGTGTCAAGTGTTGTGAAAGTTTATTTTGAGTTGGGATACATAGATCCAAAGCTTGGATTCCAAAGAGGAAAGGATACCCCTTTGGGGAACACTCCTTTTCCATTTGGAAATCCAAATTTGGATCATACCTCTTCCTTACCCAAAGAGGAAAGAGTGGCCTTCCCCTTAGAGGGAAGTGCCCTCTTGTCCATTTGGGTAATCCACTACGAAGATTCCAAGAAGATTGAAGAAAAGGAGTCCAAAGAAGAATGAAATTGAAGATTTGAAGACTTGAAGATTGAGAGTATCCCACTCAAAATAACTTGCGTCATTACTAGGCTTAGAATCCGGGTTGTTGTCAGTGGTGCCCGGCCACTTTACTTTCTGTAATATTCTGGTTTGTAATAAGCAAGGCAATTCTGCCTATGGACATTTATTAATTAATTTGTATTTGATTTGATGATTTGATTGCCTTTAGGATTACTTGTTTTTACTAGTTTTTTGGCGATTGCATGCCGCTCTTTGTTTTCGCCTGGATACGTGAGGCTCGTGAGGGTGTGAAAGTTTTATACTCATAATCTTAAAAGTCTAAAATTTTAGTGAGTCTAAATAACATAGAAAGATAACGAATCTAGGGAATTAGCCGGGGATCGACCCCGGGGTCGCATGCATATTTCTGCATTACTCTTTCCTTGCTTTAGACCCTTCCCCGCCTGCGGGTAGAGTCCGGATAGTCTGACCTATGAGGACGAGGTGCCGGACCTGGGGAAGTCCAGTCTTCTAAAAAATTATTTTATAAGCCTGTTTTTTAAAAATTTCAAGCATATTTGATTTGAGGTTGTTAACCAGCATGCATTGCATTAGATACAAATTAAAGAGTCAAAATTTTAATTTCATAGTCCTTAGCATTTTAGCACCCAACATAAGTCAAAGGGGCCAATTAGGAAATCTCTAGATGTCGGCCCCGCCTCCCCAAAACTTTAATTATAACGTCCCTACCACTCTTTCATAAAAGACCGGATTCATCTCTTTTAAATCGATTAGGTGGTTAGCTGGCTCCCCAATCCAGGCCGGGGTAAGTCCAGATTTTGCACTGCATTAGTTAGGATCGGACGACTGTGGTCCAGTGTCCAAAATAGATTTAGGATCCGGGGCAGATCTTTGATTATAAGACCCCAAACTTCGGGAATCTAATCCCAAATTTCTAATAAAATGCTCAACTCTAATTAAATATCATTTCAAGTCCAAAACATAAAGCCCAACACTTAGATTAAGTTGGGACATTTTCGGATGGTTCTGGAATCTCAAAGTGTCCCCTACCTCTCATCCTTTAACTCCGTTAATAACTGCTCAATTTTGATCCATTCCCTTTTGATTTTCCAATAATTCTATTCATACTTTGATATCACTCCTAGAAATTCTAAACAAAATTCTGCCATTATTTTAATCGAGAGTTTTCGTAGGGGATTTTATCTCCCTACGATGTAATTAACTACGAGGGCTTGCGCTCGTAGGAGATTTAGAACCACACACACCTGATTTTTAAAAATTGATTTTTCAAAATTCAATTGGATTTCTTTGGGAAAATTTAAAATATTAGTGATCATTATTATCATATTCAAGGAATTATCATCGAGTGATATTTTCTCCCTTCGGGGAGATATATCTTTCTTCGATAAGGCTTTGGATGTGAATCTAACGATCACACTTCTTGAATATTGTAGTTGGATATTCAGTTGAACCTCATTTTGACCCTTCGGGTCATATGAATTTCTCTTTAGCATCCGCTCACAATATTCAAGATGGATTTCATAATTCTAAGTCTGAACACCGTTATGAAAGTTTATTTTCGTCCTTCGGGGTGATATACTCTTTCTAACGAGTTGATTCGACCTTAGAATTAGAACTCAACCTTAATCTTAAAATCCCCAAAGAAAACTAATATTTTTCAAAACATATTTTCAAAATTCCACCAACAAAAAAATGGCACGCCCGGTGGGACAAATCTCTCTCTCCATTTTTAATAATGGCAGAATTTTGTTTCATCGGTAGTCTTAACTACCTTTCTTCCGTTGGTCCCTTTGCCCATTTCTTCCTTGGGTGAGTGTGGCCAACATCTAAAATAATAACAAAATATTAAAAGAGAGGTTTCACCTCTAAATTTGACTTTTCGTTCTGATTTTGACCTTCTGCCCCAGCACAGCCTGTGAGGCGACAGTGTCAAATCAGATCTCTGGATATCCTTTTTAATTTTATGGATTTATGGTCGATAAATTTCTCGTTCAACATATAAATCCTTAAAATTGAAAAGAATACAAATCTTTGATTTCATCCCAAAACTTGTTAGTTTTAACCCCCTCACTTCCCCTTTGACTTTTAAGGGTGGGGAGGGTTAAACTATTCCTCCTTACTTGAGCTTTCTTACAATTCCATAAGCCTTCGGGCAAGGGGAAACTCTGTCCGTTGTGTTTTGGAACCTGTAAGAAAACCCCTTTCAAATTCTCAAAATTTTCAAAAAAAATTTATTTCTCAAACTCCAAGTTGTCATGTGTTACCCCATACGATTCCCTCGTGGGCCAACATATGTCATACTTTCAAAAAATAACAATGAAATACTTTCCTACCATTCTTTTCAAAAAAATCTAATTTCAATCATTTTCTTTAACTTTCAGAAAATTTCAAATGGCTGGCCAACTGATTTTCTCTTTTGACCGAGAGTTGTCCTCAACTGTTAATGACCAAGGGAGCACTGTTATTTTTGGAATGGGATTCAGTACTCTAGAGCTCTCTATGGATGGACACCAGATTGTGAGCCTGGATGCCAGTAAGGAAACTCCCCCAGTAGTTGAGTTAATTGTGGGATCTGCACCCACCTTGCCAGTAGTCAGTGATGATCAGGAACAGCCTGAACCAGTTGTTGAGCCTCCCACTGAAATTAAGTCTGTTTTTGAAGAAGGATCTAGTTCTGGACTTAGATTCACCACTAAGAATCAGAAGAAGAACTATTTGAGGAGACTTAGAAAGAAAATCTCTAAGGCTAAGAGAGTCCTACCTTTTAAGACCTTGGCCCAAGTAGAACCTGAGGCTGTTGAGGAGCTACCTATTCCTGCTTCCTCTCCCCTCCTGAAGGGAAGTCGCTTTTACCCCTGGCTTCAGCTCAAGGGGAGGAGAGGATAGCCAGGATAGCCCGTTCTCCACCATGCCCGGTCGACTACTCGACCAAGAAGACTCAGAAAGAAAAACACCTTCAAAAGACAAGAACTTTGAGAAATATAATTCACACTTGCGCTGCACAGACTGGACAGACTAAAGAGGAATATGTGAAACAGTTAAAGGGAGTGATCTCACATCGCTTCCAAAAAGAAGTACTGAAGGAAGAAGTATCTGAAGCAAAGAATTTAACCCCTCAATTCGTTAGGAAGAATAAGAAGTATGCTAGACAGCCTGCTACTTCGGTACTGGTTGATGGATATCACTGGGTGCCACGCCCTCTGTCCTCTCAAACAGAGGGTATTGTGTTGACTGGGTCCGAGAGAGGCCGCCATTCTACTGGTAGACCCCCGGTACCCCCACATAAACCTGTGAGATTGGCCTCTGTGATTGTCAAACCAAAGGGGTTTGAAGTTCAAAAGTCTGTAGATCTTAAAGGAAAAAGGCCTAAATCTCCTGAAAGGAGATATGTGCCAAAAAGAACTAAGTTGGAGAGTCTGCCACCACCTCCTAGAACTTCTAAGTTCATTATGCAGCTCCAACGAGTTTCAGTCGACCCTACTCCGAGTTCAGTTGAATTGATGGATGTTCAGGCTAGTACTCCAGTTGTTACAGTTGATAGTCCTGCCACAGCCAGTTTGACCCCGGATCCAATAGTTACCGTTCCTGCTACCCCAATTGATGATCCCCAAAGTTCGAGTGTCATTCCTAGGCCCCTTAGTCAGGTGTCTGAGGACCTTACCTTACCAGATGTGGGAACTATCACTTTACAAGCTCCTACTTCTCCTGAGGAATATGTCCCTCTCCCTGTAGAGGATGCCACTCTTCTGACTACCAGCTCTGGGATAGTCGAAGAGGAGAGAGTTGACCAGGATTTAGAAATGGAAGATGAACCGGATACAAAGTCTCAACCAGATCCTAATCCAAAACTTACAGAAATCATTGCCCTTATGGATTCTGAAGAGTTGTTTGATATGGCTGAGTATAAAGGATACTTACCCCTTGACCCTAAATCAATTGGGGATAGACCGGTCGAGGAGGTAGTTCAAGAAATAAGAAACATCTTGTTGAACAAAGAAGGAACGGCTTCTTTCGACCCTGATATGGATGATCTCCTTGGAGATGAAGATGATTATGTTGGGGGCATTCATGTGGTTGAAACTAGAGGATCCAATAAAGAAGCTGAGCCCAGCAAGCGCCGATTTGTTAAAGATGATGATCCACATGCTGTTGAGTCAGAGTCAGATGAGTCTGTGAAAGATAGAGATGAAGAACATATAAAAAACTTGGAGACTCAGCTCGCTAGCATGATGTCACAAGTTAGAGAAATGCAAGAGAAGTTGGACAAATCACAGCAAGAGTCTTTTGTGATCCACCAGTCAGCTCGAGAGCTCACAGAAAAGGCCAAAAGGGCAGAACTTAATTCCAGACCTCTCGAGTCACCACCTGTGACTCTCCCTTGTCCAGTAGAGACACCTCCAGTTCACCCTGCAGTTTCCTCCGTTCCTTCAATCCCACCTCAGAAGAATATCAAGCAATTAATTGAGGACCAGGTAAGGGAGGCCTTAGCCCAGGCTCAAGGAACTGTGTCTATTTCAAAGGGTAGACCCTACCCCGAGGAATATGACTTAGTTCCTTACCCAAAGGGCTTTGTGCCACCAACTTTTAAAGTTTTCACCGGAATTGAAAATCCGAGACAGCATCTGGCCCACTTCCGAGCAAGCTGTTGCAACGCAGGAGGGTCAGATGCTCTACTATTTCGCCAATTTGTAAGTAGTCTATCCGGCATTGCTTTTGAATGGTACGCCGATCTGCCCAACGGTTCAGTAAGAACCTTTAGCGACCTAGAAAACCTCTTTCTTAAGAGATTTTCTGGAGCGCAACAACGCACCACTGTGGGCGATCTCGTGGTTGAAAAGCAAAAGCCGGGAGAGTCTCTAGTTGAGTACATCTTGAGGTGGCGAAACCTCTCGATGAAGTGTGAACCCCAGTTGCAAGAACAACATGCTGTGGAGATTCTGTTGAAGAATATCCACGGTCCTGTTGCTTTTCTCCTGAAGGGTTTCACTATTAAAACTTTTGAGAAACTTCTTAATAAGGCTAGCAATTTGCAGGAAGAGGCTCCTAGGATGCCATTCTTACGAGAGCAGTCTGAGGAAAGGAAGGGTCCAAAACTGGTGAAGACATTTGAAAAGAAAGCTGTGGTCTCAGCAGTAGATAAAGGAAAGAGGCCAGTGGTTAGTCAGCCTAGCACTCCACTTCCACCACAGCCGCCTCAGAAGCAGCCCTTTCAGATAGTTCCTCAACATACTAGAGATCCCTCTTTCATCCCTTTTAGAGAGAGATTGGCAAAGCCTTATCCATTTAAAAGGGAGTCAGTTAAGAAGATCTTCAGAAGTCTGTTAAAGAAACCAGATTTTCAGTTGCCAGAGGCTAGGAGGCCTGAGGATGAGAGCAAGAAAGATGATCCCAAGTATTGCCCGTACCACAGGATGCTTAGTCACCCTCTTGAGGACTGCGTTGTGTTCAAAGATTGGCTTGAGAGGAACTACACCCAAGGTAACATCATAATACCTAAGGAATACTTGGTCGATCCAGAAAAGGCTTCAATTAAGACCATTTCAGGTAATCCTCTTAACTCTTCTTGTTTTGTTGAAGATGGTTGGGACATTGCTTTGTCCCGGGCACTTAAAAAGTCGATTAACAAGTCTTTTCGTCTTTCTCAACAGCTGACTACGATAGCCCAGGCCCCGGTGTGGAAAGTTGACCTGGACGCTTCGCAGAAGGATGTTGAGCCACTTCCCTCTCCAGTAGTCTTAGGAACTACTGAGAAAAATGTGAAAGAAGAGAAATCTGATTTTGTAGAGAGGAAGTGTGTAGATGAGAGATGTATTAGAATGGCGGATGGTGGTGTTAAAACCCTTTCCCCTCTTTTGTTATCTGACTTTTACTTTGCCCCATCAAAGGCGAAGGGTCAAAAGATGAATAAAAAACATCCTTCTACTTCTGTCTTGATGATTAACCATGAATCTCAAATGCAAATTGATGACTCTCCTGCTTTGAATCAAACTCCTAATGAACCAAATATTGAGGTTAGTCAAACCAACCTCCCCGAATCGACTATTCAAGAAGAGGTCGAATGTGAAGCTTTATCAGAAAGTGATTTCCCTCAGATTAATTTCCAAGGAAATCCTATCTTGATAGAACTTTCAGATTCTGACTCGCTTTCAGAAAATGATGATCCAACACCTATGGTGTGTGTAGACACTGCCCTAGTTTGCCCGCCCGAAGATGTCGAGCAGGTGCAACTCCGTGGCGGTAAAGTCTTACCCCCTAGGTTGCCCCCTCAGGATAAAGGCAAGCAACCTTCATTCGAAAATCTAAGTCCGGATTCCCCTCAACAACCAGAATTCCCTTTAATTCCTCCGGGTTTCGAGTCTGTCGTTCCTAAGGTTGATTACAATGTTCTAGCCCACCTTAGGAAGTTGCCAGCAAAATTAAGTATTTATGACGCCCTCCTTCTTTCCAAAGAAATGAGGGAGTCTCTAATTAAAGCACTTCTCGATCCCGAGATTTGCTTAACACAGTTGGCTGCAACTTCAGAAGGTGAGGCTCTCTACTTCAAAGAGGTCCCTGGGGTTACCTTTTCAGACGAAGATTTACTCTTGAGAACTGCTGACCACAATCGTCCCCTCTACATTACTGTAGATGTGGGAAATTTCAAGTTATCAAGAGTCCTTGTTGATCCGGGTGCATCGGTCAACGTGATGAACATAAAGACCCTTGCTTATCTCAGAGTTGATACTAGCAAGCTTTCAACCGACAGGTTGGTGCTTCGTGGGTTCAACGAGAAGGGCGAGAGAGCTTTAGGTTCAATCACTCTACTCCTGGAGATAGGAGGTTTAAAAACTGAAGCTAAATTTCATATAATTGATTCAACTACGTCCTTTAACGCACTTCTAGGTAGACCTTGGATTCACGAATATAGAATGGTTCCATCTACCCTGCACCAATGCATTAAGTATCAACGAGATGGCATTGAACATGTGATTAAGGGTGATTTGCAACCATTCTCGATTCAAGAAATTGGGATCTACGAAGATGCTGCATATTTTGTACCAAAAGGGTCCTCGTCCCGTTCTAAATTAGAGATCAAATTTGAGGAGAAAATGGTTGAACAAAAATTCAACCAAAAGAAAGAAAAAGATAAGAATATCAATCAAGAAATGATTCAATCGAGTAGTGAAGACGACTCTGATATCGTTGTCCTTAGACCTCCAAGCACATTACCTCAAAGAGGTGGGAGGATGGCTTTAAGGGCACGAGGTCGAGGCCGCGCTTCATTAGACAGGAGAGCAGCACCCGTATACATTGATTTGGAATCAGATTCCGATAGTGAGCTAGAAAGTCAAGGTGCTGCCCTCTCTCTCGATTATCAAAACATAAATACTCCTCCAAAATTTGATCTCACCTTAGACCAGGACAGTGACCCTGAGGTAGATATTTCAAAAGTTAAAAGTGACGAGCCTGAATTAACAATGTATGAAAAGCTCACTAGAAGGATTGAGGCCCTTTCTCTGACCCCACTGTCGGCAGGCAGGGTTGTAGGGTTGGAAGTCAAAGTGGCCCCCAACTTGGATGGTGAAGTTAAGAAAGTCCAGAAATTCTTTCCTGGCTCCTCCTCCGCAAGGGACGAAGGTGATGTAACCCTTGAGGAGGCAGATTTTAATGAATTAATGGAATTACCTTTCGGCTACTTCCCTGTTTGTGTAAAAAATACTTTTTCTAAAGGTTCTATACCATACCGATGGACTAAGGGTCAAGCTAGATACCACGAGAATATTTGGCGAACAAAAGTAAATAAAAATCCAACAAGTGGTATTGGCTTTGGAACAGTTAGTTCATTCGATGATGATGAGTATTGCCTAATGATAACTTACCATCTCGATTCTCCAAATGTCCCTACAGATCCTCCTTGTCCTTTGGATGGACTCTGTTTGGAGACTTTAGACGATCCCGATGATCTTCAAGTTCGGGATGCACCCCCTGAATTTGAAGAGGAAATTAAGTCGACAGTCGATGAGTTAAGAGAAATTAACTTGGGAAACGATGATGACCCCCGTCCGATTTTTATAAGTACTCTGTTAAGCGAGGGTGAAACCCAAGACTTAATCCAGTTGTTATTCGAGTTTAGGGATTGCTTTGCCTGGACATATGACGAAATGCCAGGTTTGCCTGCTGAGGTAGCAGTTCACAAACTTGGGGTTCGGCATGATGCCATCCCTGTTAAACAAGCTCCTCGACGCATGCGCTTAGAGATTGAGCAACAAGTCGTTTCTGAAGTTAAGAAATTGGCAGAGGCCGGATTCATTCGAGAGGAACAATACCCCTCTTGGGTGGCCAGCGTCGTGCCAGTTCGAAAGAAAAATGGTCAGATTCGGATTTGTGTCGACTATAGGGATCTGAATAAGGCATGCCCTAAGGATGAGTTCCCCCTACCAATACCAGAACTCATGGTGGACATTGCCTCCTCACATGCTATTTTCTCCTTCATGGATGGCTCATCGGGTTATAACCAAATCAAGATGGCCCCTGAAGATGAGAGAAATACGGCGTTCAGAACCCCTATTGGAATCTTTTGTTATAAGGTAATGCCATTCGGCCTAAAGAATGCCGGAGCAACCTACCAACGGGCCATGACCCGTATCTTTGACGACTTAATTCATAATCAAGTTGAATGTTATATTGATGATTTAGTTGTCAAGAGCAAGGTTAAAGAGGCTCACCTGTATGACTTAAGAGTTGTTTTCGAACGGTTGCGCCGCTACGATTTGAAAATGAACCCCTTGAAGTGCGCCTTCGGCGTCGCTTCGGGGAAATTCTTAGGATTCGTAGTGAGGCACCGCGGAATCGAGATAGATCCTGCTAAAATTGAAGCCATCTTAGATATGCCATCCCCTAAGAGCCTTACTCAGTTAAGGTCTCTACAAGGTAGATTGGCATATATAAGGAGGTTTATTTCTAATCTTTCCGGGAGATGTCAACCCTTTTCTGTCCTTGCGAAAAAGGATACTAAATTCGTATGGGGCGAGAAGTGTCAGAATGCTTTTGACGATATCAAACAATACCTTTCTAACCCGCCAGTCTTGGCAGCTCCGATTCCCGGAAAGCCATTAATCCTCTACACCGCAGCTCTAGATGAGTCTTTAGGTGCTCTGTTAGCTCAAGTTAACGACGAGGGAAAAGAGAATGCTCTCTACTACCTTAGTCGAAGACTCCTTCCTACTGAAATTCGATACCCGTCAATTGAGAAGCATTGTCTTGCTTTAGTTTTTGCAGCTCAGAAACTGAGGCATTACATGCTCTCCCACTCAATCAGTCTGATTTCAAGAGTTAATCCTTTGCAATATCTTATGACCCGACCTACGTTGTCAGGACGTTTAGCTCGCTGGTCTATGATATTGTTGCAATTTGAGATTACTTTCACTCCTCTTCGTGCTGTGAAAGGACAGGCTGTTGCCGACTTTCTGGCAGCACACCCGCTGCCAGCAGATTCTCCTCTGAATGATGACTTACCCGACGAACAAATCATGAGTTTGGGGGAATCTGGCGAGGCCATCTGGGAATTATATTTTGATGGGGCAGCATCCTCTCGTAGGATTGCGACCCAACAATCTGTAATTCCTGGAAAGGCTGGAGTCGGTCTAATTTTTATTACACCAGAAAAAGGAATGATGCATTTTTCCTACCACTTATCGGAGCCTTGCACAAACAACGAAGCTGAATACGAAGCTCTGATAACTGGTTTGGAACTTGCAATTCTAATGGAGATTAAAGAGATTAAGATCTTTGGAGATTCCCAACTAGTTATTAACCAAGTCGCCGGAACTTATAAAGTCTTGAATCCGAATCTCCTAAAATATCACCAGTATACACTTCACTTGTTGGAACAAATCCCCATTGCTACTTTGTATAGGGTTCCCCGTGGAAGCAATTCTGCGGCGGATGCCTTAGCAAAACTTGCAAAGGAATTTGCATGTCCTGAGGAGGATTCCATCCCTATAGAGATACAGGGTCGTAAGACTCTCTCCCTTATAGATTTGGAACATATTAGTAAGACTCCCCTTCAGATCCTTTCTGCCTCTTCGACAACTGACGAAGAAGGCGATTGGAGACGACCCTTAGTCGATTACCTTAAAGAAGGGAAGCTTCCCCAGGATAAATCACTCTCCAACCAGATTAAGAAACGTGCCCTATCATATGCACTAGTTAACGATCTGTTGTACCGTCGGTCTTTCGATCACATGTGGCTGCGCTGCTTGAACAAGCGAGAAGCCCAGAAAATTGTTAATGAAGTTCATTCAGGACTGTGCGGTGCTCATCAATCGGGTCCAAAAATGAAATTAAAGATTAAAAGACTTGGATACTACTGGCCTACAATGATTGACGATTGCATGAATACTGCAAAGCATTGTCATCAATGTCAGGTCCATGGTGTGGTTTTACATCAGCCGCCTAATGTGTTACACCCTACGATAGCCTCGTGGCCCTTTGAAAGTTGGGGCACGGATATCATTGGGCCGATTGACCCTCCCTCCGCGAGAGGTCATCGTTTCATATTAGCAGCAACTGATTACTTTTCAAAATGGGCGGAAGCAATTCCCCTACGAAACGTAACATCACACCATGTCTTAAAATTCTTTCGTGACCATATTGTATATCGATTCGGCGTACCCCGCAGAATCATATCCGATAATGGGTCCGCATTCAAGTCTACAAAAATCAATAGTTTTCGTAAGGCGCCATAATATTGATTGGAGATATTCGACGATCTATTACCCTCGGGCGAATGGATTGGCCGAGGCCTTCAACAAAACCTTGGTGCAAATTGTCAAAAAGACCCTTGATGATAACAAACGACAGTGGGATGAGCGGTTGGTGGAAGCTCTGTGGGCTTATCGTACCACTTATAGAACCCCGACCCAATCCACCCCGTTTGCATTAGTGTATGGATCTGAGGCTGTTCTACCCTTGGAAATACAAATCCCTTCGCTTAGAATTGCAGTTCAGAATCAAATTACCAATGAACAAAATGCAAAACTACGATTGGAAGAACTCGAAGGCCTTGAAGAGCGACGTCTCCAAGCTCAACAAAGTTTAGAGTTGTATAAATCCCGTATGGTTCAAGCCCATGATAAGTTAGTGCGACCTAGGACCTTCCAAGCGGGAGACTTGGTATTGGTCCTTCGGAGGCCTATCTTGGCCCATCGGAAGTTGGGAGGCAAATTTGAACCTACATGGGAAGGACCCTTCGTTATAGAGACTGTCTACGAAGGAGGCTCGTATCAGTTAGTAGATTGTAAAGGGAACCACCCAATGCTACCTGTTAATGGGCGTTTCCTTAAGAAATACTATGCTTGATGTAGCTCATTTTATCAATCAATAAAACTTCCTTTTCTTGATTTATAGCTTGATTCTACCTTTTTTTAAGTTTTTACGCTCTTCGCCTTTTCCTTAAGGTTAGGTCCTTCCTTCCTTTAGGATTAGACCCGCCAGTGGTGGAGTGCGCCCTCTGTGGCACCACCCTGGCATTTTACCCGGGGATTAGTGGTGGAGTACGCCCTTCGTGGCACCATCCTGATTCCCATTCGCTAGTGGTGGAGTACGCCCTTCGTGGCACCATCCTAGTTTGCCAGTTAATTTGCCTATTTGGAGTAAGTCTTCTATCAGCATCCTATAGGCCTAAGGTTGGGTGATGCCCTTCCTTAGACCCAAGGTTAGGTATTCCCTACCTTGGTTTCCAGTTGATCCGTCTACTAGGAGTAAGTCTTCTATCAGCATCCTGTAGACCTAAGGTTGGGTGATGCCCTTCCTTAGACCCAAAGCTAGGTATTCCCTACTTTGGTTTCCAGTTAATTTGCCTATTTGGAGTAAGTCTTCTATCAGCATCCTATAGGCCTAAGGTTGGGTGATGCCCTTCCTTAGACCCAAGGTTAGGTATGCCCTACCTTGGTTTCCAGTTGATCCGTCTACTAGGAGTAAGTCTTCTATCAGCATCCTGTAGATCTAAGGTTGGGTGATGCCCTTCCTTAGACCCAAAGCTAGGTATTCCCTACTTTGGTTTCAAGTTAATTTGCTTATTTGGAGTAAGTCTTCTATCAGCATCCTATAGGCCTAAGGTTGGGTGATGCCCTTCCTTAGACCCAAGGTTAGGTATTCCCTACCTTGGTTTCCAGTTGATCCGTCTACTAGGAGTAAGTCTTCTATCAGCATCCTGTAGACCTAAGGTTGGGTGAAGCCCTTCCTTAGACCCAAAGCTAGGTATTCCCTACTTTGGTTTCCAGTTAATTTGCCTATTTGGAGTAAGTCTTCTATCAGCATCCTATAGGCCTAAGGTTGGGTGATGCCCTTCCTTAGACCCAAGGTTAGGTATTCCCTACCTTGGTTTTACCAGTTTTCTTTGTCCAATAGGTGTAAGTCTTCCATTAGCATCCTATAGGCTTGAGGTTGGGAGATGATCTCCCTTTCACTCCCAAAATTCTACTTCCATTCGGTCAACGCCAATGTGTGCAGAAGAAGTTCCTTCTACCACACACATTGGGGGTCCATTTGTTGACCTCATTTTTTGTATGAGGTCACTATGACCCATCCAAAATCCAGATTTAATCTTAGACCCTAGGATCCACTCTAGACCTTAGGATCTTTCCTAGAACTAGACCTGAGAGCCTATTCTAGAGCCCAGGATCCCTTTAAATCCTAGATCTTAGAACTCTCCTAAATCTTAGGATCACTCCAAATCAACCTCCACCTTTGATCAACCTCAATTTTAAATCAATTCCTATATTTAATCCACTCCAATTTCAATTTGATTCCTACCTGTAACCAATTTGAATCTCAAACTCCATCCAATTCAAGTCCAAATTAATTCAAACTTCAAATCAAATCCAAACCCAGAATTCAGACTCAAATTCAAACTCTAGAGGCCCTGTCCTAAACACCCTTTTCAGAGATTTTTCAAACATTTCAAAACCCAGTCAAATGGCCTCTGATTCAGGGTCTATCACTTGAAAAGTGATAAGACATGTCTCTAAAGGCTACCCTCCAATTTTGAGCTCATTCTGAGGTCTCTAACCCCAGAATCTGAATTAAAATTCAAAGGCTGTAAAACCTTCAAATATTTACAGCCTATGCCACTGAGCATAACCCTTTTGAGATCTTGACCCTGGAACACTTATCCAAGCCTCCAATCACTTCCAGACCTTTGAATTTAACCCATTGAGCAGTAAACTGCATTTTTCAGACCCATTTTTGACCATAGTTGACCAATAGGTCAAAATTGACCAAAATACCCCTATGGGGCTCAAATGGGGATTTCAAACCAAATGAGCTCCAAATGGGATGAAACCACCTTTGACAAATTTCAAATGTCATTTCAAATCTTTTGAACCCATTTCCAACCCTTGAGTCAACCTGGTTGACCAAGTCAACTGGATTGACCCAAGGGGCCCTTTAAGGGTCCAAACATGTGTTTTGACCCAAATGACCTCTTTAGGCCATCCAACCACTTCCATTAACCTTAAAATATCATTTCAAACCTGTTGAGCCCAAACCCAGACCCTGGGTCAACCTGGTTGACCAAGTTAACCCAGGTTGACCAAACAAGCCCTTAGGGACTCAAATAGGGATTTTGATCAATTTGACCTCCCCAGACCCAGGAACTACCCTCAATGGTCTCCAAATGTCATTTCAAACCTGTTGAGCCCAAACCCAGACCCTGGGTCAACCTGGTTGACCAAGTCAACCCAGGTTGACCAAACAAGCCCTTAAGGGCTCAAATGGTGATTTTGACCAAATTGACCCCTCCAAACCCTGGGACCACATCCAATAGACTCAGGATGACATTCTGAATTTGTTGAACCCATTTCTAGCCCTTGAACCCAACTGGTTGACCAAGTCAACCAGTCTTGGCCTAGAAGCCCATTAAAGGCCCATTAAGCCTTCTTAATCTATTTGACATACATGGCTCTTGGAACAACCCTCCAATCCACCTAATCAACTCATTTGAATCACCTAATTGAAAATTTCATAACCCTTGATGGAGTTGACTGGTCAACCAGTCAACCCAAGGCTTAAGGGACCATTTGTGTGGTCAAACCCTTTAACCCATTGGACCTAGCTCAAGCCACACCCATCCAGCCACTTGGAGAGACTCCATGACCTGCTTGGATGCCACATCAGCCCCATTGACCAGTTGACTGGTCAACTTGGTCAAACCCTAGCTTAAACCTCTTCTAGAAGGCCTTATCACATGCTAAGCCCTTTTCCTTGATTTAAGCTGCTTTAGGCCGACCCCTTAATGTCCTAAAGCTCACTTGGTGTCACGCCCCAAGATCTAACTTGGAAAGAATGTCAATCAATTCCACAACAATTTACCAGAGTTATCTATAAACCTTCAGTAAGCGATCTATCAGACATTTCTAACATTTAAAACATCCATAAACAAGTCGATTCATAACTCAAAACATCATGTACAATACTCAGGAACTACACTATCAATACAAGAAAGGAAACTATCCTGTCCTGAGTACAAAAGAATCAACTATCTATCAAAAGAACTAAAAACCTGCAGATCTGGATCAATGCCTATCTCCTGCTCCCGAGCCCTGACCTGAAAATATCAACCACATATAATGAGCTTTACAAAGCCCAGCAGGTCACCTAATACCTATAACTGAAATCAAAGCACGGCAGAGCTATCAATATGCATGTCAATCTATCAATCTGAATCAATCAATGGTCAATGAGTCAATGCAGCGGAAATCAAAAGTCGATAAAACCAATCAATGCAGCGGCAGGCAATACGATAAATCAATTCAATCAATCAACGTCGTCAATCAAATCGATGCTATCAAATCAATACGATCTATTCAATTGAAATCAATCGAGAAAGGCGATACGAAGCAATGAATCTATAAAACAGTCAATACAGTGAAGAACAGTAGCGACAGTGAATCTATAAGTCTATAGGCAGCAATACGATGAATCTATAAGCAGTAGTACGATGTCCATGCTATCAATGCAATATCTATATCCATCCATTTCTATATCAATGCTCAAAGTCAATGCACAGGAATCAATCAGTGAAATCAATGAAATCGTACGATCTAGTAAATCCAATCAAAGTCAATAAAGCAGGAATCTATAAATCAATGAATCAATAAAGCAATACAGTAAACATGCAATTCAATACTATATACTGAACAAGTACAATCTACTGGTCATGTTGCTGTTGTAGAATCCATATTGCTGTTGTAGATAATACATTGGTTCAATCAATAAGAGCCGTCACTCTTTTCGCCCGTCGGCATATCAATAAACTCCTTATATCTCCCTTCAATAATCAATAATCAATGTTTAAAGGAAAGCCCGTCGGCCCACCATCCTGTACAGGTATCAATATCAATCTCCACCAATGTTCAACCAGGTTCCACTTGCGATCAGTATCAATAGTCAATTCAATCAATAAGCAATTCAATAGTCGATATTAAAGCAATCATATCAATAGTCATATCCATATCTAATCAATCTATCAATTTCATACAATTCAGGAAATGTACGAAAATCGGGCAGCATAACGGTAGTCGGTCAAATTTACACAAAAATCCTGCAAAAAGACACAGTTTCCAAATCTTTCCAAATTACAAAGGAATATCAATAACATCAATACAAGACTATTATCCTATAGAAATCAAATCAAATCCAGTCCCGATTATTTTCTATTCGATTATAATCGATTAAAATCACGTAGAATCAATTCCGACCGGTAAAATCTTCGTAGAATACAGTCAAATCGTGTACAATAATCATATCTATGACATACTAAAAGTTGTGCGGTGAAAGTCTTGTCAAATCAAAATCAGGTCGAAAAGTCGACTACGAAAACACAAAACAAATCATATCTCGGTCAAAACACAAAATCTCTGAAAACAGAAACAGGGTTCGGAGTCCTTACCACGAGATCTTCACTTTCCCCAACAGCAGCGTCGGACGAAAAGCGCTCCGCGGTCTCCGAAAACCAGTTTCCTCTTCTCTTTCCTTTCTCTTTCTCTCTCTACAAAATATCTGATTTTTATAAATGATTTTCTCTCTCCTCAAAACGAGCTCATTTCCTTATATCATACATGGATCGGCCTGGCCGATCGTCTCGATCGGCCTGGACGATCAGACCAATTCTGGTCGTCCTGGCCGATACTCCAGGGCGATGATCAGGACGATTTTAGGAACAGTGCAGATCGTCCTGGACGATCTCAATATCGTCCTGGACGATTCTGTCCAGAATTTGCTCCAGAAATCAGCTGTTTTCAATGCACTGATCGGCCTGGACGATCCAAACTTCGTCCTGGCCGATTCTGGGAGGAAAATCCAAATCAGAGAGGAACAGTAAGGAAACGAGATATTACAATCTCCCCACCTTAGAAAAATGTCGTCCCGACATTTCCCTAAAGGTACGAAGCAAAACACGAAGCAAACCAAATCGATCAAATCCAAATCCAAAACAAAACTCGTCGAAATCCATACAGAACACACAATGCAATCAATCAAATGTCAATATGCGATGTTCATATGTTAATATCAATCGGTTAGTCAAATCAATCTTACCAGTAGAATCTTCTGGTCGTTGCTGATCCTGATGCTGTAAACTCTGTAGACTGTAGATGCGTGGCACCACTGGAGGTCGTGGCGCAACTGTCTCCCTCTGGTCTCTGACAGTCCTATCATCCATCCGGTTCCCTGATCTCTCACTGTAGGCTCTCGAGGCAACAGTCCTCTGCTGTCCTGTACCCGTGTCAGTCCTTCCACCCAGTCCTTTCTGAGGACACTCTGCTGCTCTGTGTCCTTGCTGTCCACAGTGAAAACACTGTCCCGTCAATAGGTAGCACTGACCTGCATGTCGTCTACCACAGTGAATGCACGTGCCAGAACCACCAGATGATACTATCGATGCTGATCGTGACGCAGATCCCGATGCAGATCCCTTCGAACCCTCATACCTGCTTCTCTTCTCTCTATCTCTGGAATCATCTCGTCGTACGTCATCTCTCCTCCTCCTGGTATCCTCGTACCTCGATACTGGTGTCGCCAAATCAATTTCTATCAATCGGGCTCGCTCCACTAGTTCAGAAAACTCATGGATCCGGAAAGGTACTAGTGGTTGCCTCAGCTCTCTATTCAATCCGTGCAGAAATCTATAACACTTGTCTTCAGAAGTAGGAATCAAGTGAGCAGCGTACCTCGCAAGTGCAGTAAACTCGGACTCGTACTGCATCACTGACTTGCGGCCTTGCTCCAATCTCATGAATGCTTCCTGCATCTGTCGCTGAGCTGACGGTGGTACAAACCACATCCTGAACACTGTAGTGAACTCATCCCAGGTGATCTCAGCATTGGTCTTCCCCTGGAATTTCTCTCTCTGCTGTCCAATCCACCATCTCTCTGCCTCACTCTCCAACATGAATACTGCCAATGGTACTTTCCTGTTCCCCGGACACTGCATGCTATCAAAAATCTTCTCTATCCTCATTATCCAATCCTCAGCAGCCTGTGGTCCTACAGCCCCTTTGAACAACGGAGGCTTCAGCTTGTGGAACATCTGTAAATGTCTGTCAACTTCTTCCTCTTTGCTCCCACTCATCTTGCTCTGAGCATCCCCCATAACATGTGCAATCGCAGTAGCTAACTGCATCATACTCTCTGAAGGTGCTGGAGATGCGCTGTGTTGCTCATTCGGTACACTGGATTCTGCCGGAGGATCCATATCTTTTCACCTGCACAATTCAGAACAATGATACACATATGCAATGATGTATGCCAATGAAGCTCTTAAAGCTACCCAATCTACCCAATCTCTCAATCCAAACCTACAACTCTGGTAACAATTCATTCTTCCAATAACATTGCTCTGATACCAACTTGTCACGCCCCAAGATCTAACTTGGAAAGAATGTCAATCAATTCCACAACAATTTACCAGAGTTATCTATAAACCTTCAGTAAGCGATCTATCAGACATTTCTAACATTTAAAACATCCATAAACAAGTCGATTCATAACTCAAAACATCATGTACAATACTCAGGAACTACACTATCAATACAAGAAAGGAAACTATCCTGTCCTGAGTACAAAAGAATCAACTATCTATCAAAAGAACTAAAAACCTGCAGATCTGGATCAATGCCTATCTCCTGCTCCCGAGCCCTGACCTGAAAATATCAACCACATATAATGAGCTTTACAAAGCCCAGCAGGTCACCTAATACCTATAACTGAAATCAAAGCACGGCAGAGCTATCAATATGCATGTCAATCTATCAATCTGAATCAATCAATGGTCAATGAGTCAATGCAGCGGAAATCAAAAGTCGATAAAACCAATCAATGCAGCGGCAGGCAATACGATAAATCAATTCAATCAATCAACGTCGTCAATCAAATCGATGCTATCAAATCAATACGATCTATTCAATTGAAATCAATCGAGAAAGGCGATACGAAGCAATGAATCTATAAAACAGTCAATACAGTGAAGAACAGTAGCGACAGTGAATCTATAAGTCTATAGGCAGCAATACGATGAATCTATAAGCAGTAGTACGATGTCCATGCTATCAATGCAATATCTATATCCATCCATTTCTATATCAATGCTCAAAGTCAATGCACAGGAATCAATCAGTGAAATCAATGAAATCGTACGATCTAGTAAATCCAATCAAAGTCAATAAAGCAGGAATCTATAAATCAATGAATCAATAAAGCAATACAGTAAACATGCAATTCAATACTATATACTGAACAAGTACAATCTACTGGTCATGTTGCTGTTGTAGAATCCATATTGCTGTTGTAGATAATACATTGGTTCAATCAATAAGAGCCGTCACTCTTTTCGCCCGTCGGCATATCAATAAACTCCTTATATCTCCCTTCAATAATCAATAATCAATGTTTAAAGGAAAGCCCGTCGGCCCACCATCCTGTACAGGTATCAATATCAATCTCCACCAATGTTCAACCAGGTTCCACTTGCGATCAGTATCAATAGTCAATTCAATCAATAAGCAATTCAATAGTCGATATTAAAGCAATCATATCAATAGTCATATCCATATCTAATCAATCTATCAATTTCATACAATTCAGGAAATGTACGAAAATCGGGCAGCATAACGGTAGTCGGTCAAATTTACACAAAAATCCTGCAAAAAGACACAGTTTCCAAATCTTTCCAAATTACAAAGGAATATCAATAACATCAATACAAGACTATTATCCTATAGAAATCAAATCAAATCCAGTCCCGATTATTTTCTATTCGATTATAATCGATTAAAATCACGTAGAATCAATTCCGACCGGTAAAATCTTCGTAGAATACAGTCAAATCGTGTACAATAATCATATCTATGACATACTAAAAGTTGTGCGGTGAAAGTCTTGTCAAATCAAAATCAGGTCGAAAAGTCGACTACGAAAACACAAAACAAATCATATCTCGGTCAAAACACAAAATCTCTGAAAACAGAAACAGGGTTCGGAGTCCTTACCACGAGATCTTCACTTTCCCCAACAGCAGCGTCGGACGAAAAGCGCTCCGCGGTCTCCGAAAACCAGTTTCCTCTTCTCTTTCCTTTCTCTTTCTCTCTCTACAAAATATCTGATTTTTATAAATGATTTTCTCTCTCCTCAAAACGAGCTCATTTCCTTATATCATACATGGATCGGCCTGGCCGATCGTCTCGATCGGCCTGGACGATCAGACCAATTCTGGTCGTCCTGGCCGATACTCCAGGGCGATGATCAGGACGATTTTAGGAACAGTGCAGATCGTCCTGGACGATCTCAATATCGTCCTGGACGATTCTGTCCAGAATTTGCTCCAGAAATCAGCTGTTTTCAATGCACTGATCGGCCTGGACGATCCAAACTTCGTCCTGGCCGATTCTGGGAGGAAAATCCAAATCAGAGAGGAACAGTAAGGAAACGAGATATTACACTTGGAGCTCTCCTAACCAGGCTCAGGGCCTGGTTTAGCCTTAAATGGCAATGTCCCCTCCACCCATCCCAAAGCCGCCCAAAAGGGTTGAGACGTGCCCAGCCTTTGGGTCAGCCTTCTGGCTGTCCCAGGGACACTTGGCAACATCCAAGGACCTGGTGAGTCAATCCCAGCCATCCGTTTGGCCTGGGGGCGTTTGAATAGGGGGAAAAGGGCTTAATGACACACATTCTAACCCTAATCATCTCTCACTACTCAAGCCCTCTCAAGCCTCGCCCCCAGTTCGTTTTGAATCTCCAGAGCTTCCTCTACCTCCCCACTACAAAATCCAAGTGGTTGCACGTCACCGGCGGCGAGTTCTCCGGCGAACCCACCACCTAGACCGTCCCAAGCCTATAGCAGCCGATCCAGACGCGTTCGAGCTTGGATTTTCGCTGGGAATCTTCACTTGGACAGTCTACAAGCTCAACCATCCAGAAATTTCGAAGATCTAACGGTATAACTCCCTAAAACCCTAGATCTAGTTCACATTAGTTAGATCTAAATAGCTTTACGCTTTTAGGGTCTTAGCTAAAACAAACTATTCCCCACGATTTCTGTTCATGTCCTTAATCTACGTTTAAAATTTCAAGTGAAATGATCGATCCGATCGAGAGAACGAGGCGAAATACGTTCTCTAGGGCGTCACTCACGGTTTCCGTTGAGTGTACGTTTTCTGGACCGTTGATCGTTCGATCAACGGTCCAGATCGAGCCCTTCCGCGGTTTGATCCGACTGCGCATTCGATCTCTCGTTCGATCAGCCGTCCGGCGAGATCAGGACCGTCCATCCGGAGCAGCGGGATCGAATCTCCGCCGTTTGATCCTCTCCTGGTGAGATCAAACCACGGGATCTGATCTCAGCCGTTGGATCGAACCCGCGGTTAATCCAACGGCTGTAACGCGCCGCTGACGTGGTTAAGTGGAAACCGCGTGAAGCGGCCAGCGGCTGACGCGTGTCCCCGCCGTCGCGCGGTTTCGATCCCGTGAATCAGAGCGTGCCGCGTGTCTGACCGCCGCCATTTGATTAAAAAAATTATGTTTTAATTGATTTTAATTACAGAAACTTTGAAAAATTGTAGTAAATTAAATACTGAACCAAAAAATGAGTATAATAGCTCATTTTGTTCAGTTTTTCATCCTCTATTTTCTAAAATTATTTTTAAATAAAAGTATTGTATATTTTAAAATTAATTTCTATAATATGTTTTTCTATGTTTATTTTATATTTAAATAAATAAAACCCTGTTAAGTCCAAAATTTGGCTTGAATTATTTCAGACTTGTTTTTGATCTCCAGTAATTTTCTCAGATTTATTTGACCTATATTTTAATAGTTATTAAGACTTGAAGTGTAAAGGTATTTTAAAATTAAAGTAATTAGCTTGTATTGCATTCAAACATTCATTTGAAATTTTAAATGGAGCTTTATTGTGTTTACATGAATTCAATGGGGAATGGTGGTTAGTCAGTGGATAATTAATTTTATAATTATTCATTGATTAATTCTTTAATTAATTAAGATTTAACTTGATTTGCATGCTTAAGGTGCACACACCACTTAGTCTAAGGCTCTCCTAGATTTAGGTTTTGAACGTGTTTATGTGGTTCATGCATGCCTTGTGTATTGAGTATGAGGGTTAGTTCAAACATTGATTCAAGCCCATCAAAATTAGTGACATATTTAAGGACAATAATTAAGGACTCATGTATAGAAAACTTAGAAAAATTTCCATAATTAGGATTCACTTTCCCTTGAGTTGAAATTTTGAACATTTGAACTTAGTGACACCTTCAACCCCTAGAGAAATTCTCACTGATTTTTGAGGTTATTAGGTCCCCTAATTAATTTTCTAAGTCTTAAACCCTTAATTAAGCCTTTAAAACTTCTATAAATTGTAATAAATCTAATTTAAATCCCAAAATTACATATAAACCCTCAAACTGACCAGAATTCAGTCCTTAATCTATGGTAATTGAAAGCCCTTTGATTTGACAGCAATTTAAACCCTAATTTAATTTTAAGTGAAAATCAATGTTTAATTGAGATAATTAATTAATAATAATTAAAAAATCAAAAAAATCTCCCAAACACTTGGAGATCCCTCCTTAGGTTATTCCTGACCTTTGGAGGTATTTTCAAGAGATTGGGAATTTGTTTGAAGCAAAATCACAAAAGGGGCCCTCTAATTAAGAAATTCCTAAAATTCATTAAAATGCCCAAACTTTGATAATTCATAACTAATTCCAGAAAAATCCAAATCACCCAAACTCACTTGCATTCAATTCCTAATAAGGTCTAATATTTATTAAAAATATTAAATTCCAGAAATTTGCAATATTTTAAAAAGTCAACAAATTGGTCAAACCGTAGTTAAAACTAGTTCAAAACTTCAAACCTTCGTAATAAAATGTAGAAAAAATCCGATTTCAACGTACTTACCTTCTAACTGATCGTAGTAAGGTCTAGTATTTTAATAAAATACAAACGTTTCATAAAATACCTTTAATCAAAAATTCAATTTTTGACCCTTTAATTAAACGATTAAAATATTCAAAATTCTTAAAAAACTCATAATCATTCTAAAATTCAGAAAATATTGGTTTAATGCTTAAAACACTTAACAAATCCTTTAAAACACAACAACCACCCTAAAGTTGAAGTTTATTGGCTGGACTACTCCGGGCTGCGGGGCTAAGTGTCCTAAGGAGGCTGGTTCCTCGAGCCTGGTGGCACAACGCCACGAATGAATTCTAAGGGGTGTTAAATCTTAAAATAGATTAATCTTTAATTATTTAACATTTTAAAAATCTCTAATTCAACTACATTAATTTGGTTTATCGGCTGGACTACTCCGGGCTGCGGGGCTAAGTGTCCTAAGGAGGCTGGTTCCTCGAGCCTGGTGGCACAACGCCACGAATCAATTAATGGCAAACTTAAATTAATATAGCTTTTAAAATCAGTAACTAACTCATTTTAATATTAATCCACTTTTTTAATTCTAACCAATTTAAATAACTTAATCAACCCCGATTGCTACTGGGTAACCCAGGCCTACGAGGCTATTAGCTTAGCCCCAAGGAAGGTGAAATAAACTTCTCGGCCTCGGTGTGAAACAAAGGTAGTAATCAATTAACTTTTAAAATATGTCTAATTATAATTCTTAATTCATTAATATTTAAATTTTAATTTAAATCCTCTTCTAAGCCTTAACAAATCCAAACTTTTAGACAACTTTAACTAATCACCCACTTTAGGATCTATCCCAGCCACACGACCTTTCTCACACACTTTAGATGATGTGCTAGGACAACCAACTTTAGATCTAGGATAGGCCGGTGTTTACTTTACTGCTGTGTGCCGGATTTTTCGTAGTTTTCACTGCATGTTGTGGATGAAATTGCTTTGCTGTGTCTGCTTACTTTTTCTGTACTCTGTGGATGGATTGATGTGTTTGGCGACTAGATTACCCTTAGGTTAGGTACGATCTGGATGTTGACATAGTTTTCTGCAGGTGGCCACGCTCATACAGGGCAATATAAAAAAGGGGGCAAATAAAAAAAATGCATAAATATTATAAACTCTTTGCACAGGTGCTTCAGCTGCTAAAGCCCCCAAATCATAAAAAGAGCGTGGCCAGTGTGTTTACTTTCTTTTCTGCTCATATACAACTGCTTGGGAATAACTGCTTTTTTTTATATATTAATTGCTTAGGATAACCCTGCAGGTGAGTCTAGATTTTTATTTTGATATCAATGTAATTTGTGCAAGTGTCAAGTGTTGTGAAAGTCTATTTTGAGTTGGGATACATAGATCCAAAGCTTGGATTCCAAAGAGGAAAGGATACCCCTTTGGGGAACACTCCTTTTCTGTTTGGAAATCCAAATTTGGGTCATACCTCTTCCTTACCCAAAGAGGAAAGAGTGGCATTCCCCCTTAAAGGGAAGTGCCCTCTTGTCCATTTGGGTAATCCACTATAAAGATTCCAAGAAGATTGAAGAAAAGGAGTCCAAAGAAGAATGAAATTGAAGATTTGAAGACTTGAAGATTGAGAGTATCCCACTCAAAATAACTTGCGTCATTACTAGGCTTAGAATCCGGGTTGTTGTCAGTGGTGCCCGGCCACTTTACTTTCTGTAATATTCTGGTTTGTAATAAGCAAGGCAACTCTGCCTATGGACATTTATTAATTAATTTGTATTTGATTTGATGATTTGATTGCCTTTAGGATTACTTGTTTTTACTAGTTTTTTGGCGATTGCATGCCGCTCTTTGTTTTCGCCTGGATACGTGAGGCTCGTGAGGGTGCGAAAGTTTTATACTCATAATCTTAAAAGTCTAAAATTTTAGTGAGTCTAAATAACATAGAAAGATAACGAATCTAGGGAATTAGCCGGGGATCGACCCCGGGGTCGCATGCATATTTCTGCATTACTCTTTCCTTGCTTTAGACCCTTCCCCGCCTGCGGGTAGAGTCCGGATAGTCTGACCTATGAGGACGAGGTGCCGGACCTGGGGAAGTCCAGTCTTCTAAAAAATTATTTTATAAGCCTGTTTTTTAAAAATTTCAAGCATATTTGATTTGAGGTTGTTAACCAGCATGCATTGCATTAGATACAAATTAAAGAGTCAAAATTTTTAATCTCATAGTCCTTAGCATTCTTGCACCCAACATAAGTCAAAGGGGCCAATTAGGAAAATCTCTAGATGTCGGCCCCGCCTCCCCAAAACTTTAATTATAACGTCCCTACCACTCTTTCATAAAAGACCGGATTCATCTCTTTTAAATCGATTAGGTGGTTAGCTGGCTCCCCAATCCAGGCCGGGGTAAGTCCAGGTTTTGCACTGCATTAGTTAGGATCGGACGACTGTGGTCCAGTGTCCAAAATAGATTTAAGATCCGGGGCAGATCTTTGATTATAAGACCCCAAACATCGGGAATCTAATCCCAAATTTCTAATAAAATGCTCAACTCTAATTAAATATCATTTCAAGTCCAAAACATAAAGCCCAACACTTAGATTAAGTTGGGACATTTCCGGATGGTTCTGGAATCTCAAAGTGTCCCCTACCTCTCATCCTTTAACTCCGTTAATAACTGCTCAATTTTGATCCATTCCCTTTTGAGTTTCCAATAATTCTATTCATACTTTGATATCACTCCTTGAAATTCTAAACAAAATTCTGCCATTATTTTAATCGAGAGTTTTCGTAGGGGATTTTATCTCCCTACGATGTAATTAACTACGAGGGCTTGCGCTCGTAGGAGATTTAGAACCACACACACCTGATTTTTAAAAATTGATTTTTCAAAATTCAATTGGATTTCTTTGGGAAAATTTAAAATATTAGTGATCATTATTATCATATTCAAGGAATTATCATCGAGTGATATTTTCTCCCTTCGGGGAGATATATCTTTCTTCGATAAGGCTTTGGATGTGAACCTAACGATCACACTTCTTGAATATTGTAGTTGGATATTCAGTTGAACCTCATTTTGACCCTTCGGGGTCATATGAATTTCTCTTTAGCATCCGCTCACAATATTCAAGTTAGATTTCATAATTCTAAGTCTGAATACCGTCATGAAAGTTTATTTTCGTCCTTCGGGGTGATATACTCTTTCTAACGAGTTGATTCGACCTTAGAATTAGAACTCAACCTTAATCTTAAAATCCCCAAAGAAAACTAATATTTTTCAAAACATATTTTCAAAATTCCACCAACAGCAACCAAATACATGCAAATGAGACAAATTTGGTGTTCTTCCTTTTAGCAACTCATAGGGTGTTTTATTCAAATTAGATCTCACATTCACCCTATTCAGAACATAGCATGCAGTGCTAACCACCTCAGCCCAAAAATACCTAGGAAGAGAGTATTCTGCTAACATTGCTCGGGCGGCTTCTATTAATGTTCTGTTCTTTCTTTCAACTACTCCATTTTGTTGAGGAGTTCTAGGTGCAGAAAAATTGTGATCAATCCCTTTTTCTTTACAGAAATCTTCAAATCTTTCATTTTCAAATTCTCCTCCATGATCACTTTGTATAGAAATTATTTCACACCCTAGTTTTCTTTGTATCCAAGTTGAAAAATTTCTGAATTCCTCAAATGATTCACTCTTATGAAAAAGAAATTTAACCCAGGTGAATCTTGAAAAATCATCTACTATAACAAATCCATATACCTTTCCTCCTAGACTAACAGTGCTTACTGGTCCAAAAAGATCCATGTGTAGAATTTCTAAAGGTTTACTTGTCCTAAGATCTTTAATGGACTTAAATGAGGACCTCACTTGTTTTCCTAATTGACATGCATCACACAGATGGTCCTTAGTAAAGTCTAGTTTAGGTATTCCTCTCACCAAATTCTTTTGGGTAATTTTTCTAAGATTTTTCATACTAGAATGACAAAGTCTCCTATGCCAAAGCCACGATTCATCAGAAACAGTTTTCAAACAAAAAGCAGTAGGAGATTGAATACAATTTAAATCTAGCATGTAAACATTGTTCACCCTTTTTCCATTTAAAACAATTTTTTCATTTAGGCTAATTATGCAGCTAGTAGGTAAAAATTTTACATTATAGCCCTTATCACATAGCTGACTTATGCTAAGCAAATTATGTTTCAAGCCTTCAACTAAAAAAACATTATCTATGAAAAAGTTTTTCAAATTTCCAATCATACCTGATCCAACCACTTTCTTTGTGGTATTATCTCCAAGTGTAACCTTGCCTCCACTCCTGGCTTCCAGCGTTATGAATTGAGCAGTATCTCCAATCATGTGCTTAGAACATCCGCTGTCCAGGTACCATATACTCTCACGAGGTCTTGTGTGAGAGTATACCTGCAAAATTCTTAAATGTTAGACCTGGGAACCCAAACTAGTTTGGGTTCTCCTTTATGAAATTTATAATCAGATGCATGTATGATATGTCTAGGTTTATGCATCTTAGTTCTCCACACCAAATTAGGTTTCATCTTTAATGTGCAGGTGTGAGATATATGTCCCAAAAATCCACAATTGTTACATTTAACATTAGGAAAAATATTCCTATGTTTTCTCTCATATGATTGTCTTCTAAGGGATTTCATGAATTTTGGATAATATTTAGGATTTGTAAAATCTTCATGTTTAGGGGGGTTCCTATTATCCTCAAGAGCTCTTATAGTAAGTTTGTAAAATGAATTCATTTCCTCTAAGATTCGATTTGTATAATTGACTGTATATGTCTTGTGCTCAGATTCATCCTTAAATTTCTCAAATTCTTTTTCAAGTTCAGCATAGGATGATTTTAAACTTTCAAAATTTTTATTCAAGTCATCATATTCATCAAGTAATTTCATGTGGTTGCTATCAATTAAAGCATGATCTTTCCTAAGGATTTCGTGTTCCTTATTAAGCTCTTCCAATTCTAAAACTAAACTAGCATGCATCTTTTTAGTTTTTCTATATGCATCATGCATGTGTTCAGAAACTTCAAACAATTCATTATAAGTTAAATCACATACCTCTTCTTGATTTGATTGTTCAGCTTTATCTGCCATCAAGCAAAGGTTGGTGACTTCTTCTTCTTTTTCAGTCTCAGATGAGTCTGAAGCTGAGTCCGCCCAAAAAGCCTTTTGAAACTTCTTCTTGCCCTTCTTTACCATTGGTTTCTCCTCTACCTTCTCCTTGCTAGGAGAGGCTTTGAGTTTTGGACAATCAGTCTTTATATGACCTGGTTTCCTGCATTCATAACAAATCACTTCATTAGAAACCTTGCCATTTCTGTTATACTTACCTCTATTCCATTGCTGGCGTCTCTTCTGCTTCCTCTTTAAAAAGCTTTTGAATTGTCTAATCATCAGTGCTATATCATCTTCATCCTCAGGTTGTGAGTGTTCACTTTCTAACTCTTACACATTTAGTGCAATATTCTTGTCCTTTCTTGGTTCACCTGCATCAATCTTTCTTTGACTTACTCCTTGCTCGTAAGCAATGAGTGAACCAAGAAGATTGTCAATAGAATAAATGTTCAGATCTTTTGACTCTGTAATTGCAGTAATTTTAGCATCGTATGCAGTAGGTAAACAACGAAGAATCTTATTAACCATTTCAGCATTAGTTAATTCCCTACCAAGTGCATGCAAAGAGGTGACAATTTGAGTGAATCTTGTGTACATGTCAGATATTGATTCATTAGGTTTCATGCAAAATAATTCGTAGTCATGTAACAAGATATTGAGTCTTGATTGCTTAACCTCATTTGTCCCTTCATAAGTAATACAAAGTCTATCCCATATGTCTTTTCCGCTTTTACAAGTAGAAACTCGCATGTAGTCTTTAGATTTTAAAGCACAAAAGAAACTATTTAAACATTTTGCATTTAATTGTGCTAAGTCACGTTCTTCTATAGTCCAATCTGCATAGGGTGTATCTACCCTATTTCCATCAACTAATCTAGTTGGTTTTGTGTAACCTTCCTGGACTAACATCCACATGCGATAATCAAGTGACTGTAAGAAAGTAGACATGCGTGTTTTCCAAAAATCAAAAGGAATATTATCAAACAGTGGAGGTCTAGTGATAGAGTAACCCTCAGGTGTGTTTCGGTTTCCAAATGTAGCCATCTACGTTAATCAAAAAGTAGTTCAAACTTATGATTTTGAAACAATGCTCTGATACCACTTGTTGAGTCTAGTAATTAGGTTGTTAAGCCTAAGTAAATGTCCCACGGCTACCAAGAGGGGGGTGAATTGGTAGTTTTAAAAATTTTAAACCCTCTTAAAATTAAAGTTGAACCGAAATAAAATTTTCTTTTAAAGTTTGTAGAAAAATATTTTTCAACCACAGAGTTATTAAAACTGAAATTTAAAATGCGGAAACGTAAAAGCAATAAAGTAAATGACACCAGATTTATAGTGGTTCGGTCTATAACCAGACCTACATCCACTCCTCAGAGGCACCCTCTGAGTATTGCACTAATACCACAAAGTGACTCTCCTTTAGCACCCACAGCAAGGCGGAGAAGCCTGTACAAAACACTCTTTTCACCACTCCCCGGTGCGGCAGAGAACCGTCGTCCTTTTATACAATCCACAGTGCTGGCAGAGAACCGTCGTCCTTTTACACAATCCACAGTGCTGGCAGAGAACCGTCGTCCTTTCACACTCTCCTAGTGTGGGTAGAGAACCCTACGGCTGTTCACACTTTCCAAGTGTAGGCAGAGAACCTCCTTCCTTTTACACTCTCCTAGTGTAGGCAGAGAACCCACGTCTGTTCACACTCTCCAAGTGTCGGCAGTGAACCGGACCTTCTTGAATGATCTTCTCACAAGAATCTAGAAGGAAGAAAGAAAAGAGTGAAGAAATCCAATTTCTCAAGTAGAGATTCTTACCTTAGCAATCCAAGTGAAGCCTTCTTGCTCCAATGGTAGGAATCCTCCTTTGAATGCTCTCTTCCACTCTCCCCTTGGCTATTCTCTCAATAGGCACGAATGTCAAATGACAAAAAGATTGGGTGGCAGTCTAATTTGGAGTATTTATACAAAAGACATGAAAAACCGCCCAAAAACTGCAAGTTTTCAATTCTGTACGCAGTGGATCGTCCCGTACGATCATGGATCGTCCTGGACGATTTTACTTAAACGATCTGAAACGACCCAATTTGTATATGTGTACGAAATGACTTCGTACAGCTGATCGTCCTGTACGAACTAGGTTCGTCCAGTACGAACGGTTATTACAAGGTCGGTTCTAGAAACTGCTGAAAACTGTCCTAAGTCGGTTTATCGTTTGGACGAAAATATGTTCGTCTGGACGAAAATTTTCCAGAGAGCCGATCGTCCTGGACGATTATTTATTTCGTCTGGACGAAAATTTTCCAGAGCGCCCATCGCCGGGGACAATAATTTGGTTTCGTCTGGACGAAAATTTTCCAGAGAGCTGTTCGTCCGGTACGATATTTATTTTCGTCTGGACGAAAATTTTCCAGAGGACTGGTCGCCCAGTACGATGGTAAAATTCGTCTGGACGAAATGTTTACAGAGAGCCCATCGTCCGGGACGATATTAAAATTCGTCCTGGACGAATAGGACTTAGAAAAATTTTCCAAAGCAAGTTCCTATTCGTTCCAAGTGCTCTATAGGAGATAACTGACAGATCGTCCAGTACGATAAATATCGTCCTGTACGATCAGTATAGAATTTCATGATCTCCTAATTTGTGTGTGTGAGATTTTATTCACTCAATTACAATCACTCCCTTTCAAAATTAATTAAAGAAAAGACAAACTTCAAATAAACAAAATATCATATGTTGAATTTGATTTGAAGTTTTCGTAGTCTGGAGTCTGATTTTCCTGAAATGTTAGTACACACAAGAGCAAGTGCAAATCTTCTAAATTTGTTAGGAGATAACTATACATCTGAACAATAATGTTTGGAATCATCAAAACTACATAAGTTGCACAAATATAAATCATTCAAATTGCAACTATTCAAACAGCCGGGCACCACTGACAATAACCCGAATTCTAAACCTAGTAATGACGCAAGTAGTTTTGAGTGGGGTGGGATATTCTCAATCTTCAAATCTTCAATCTTGTTCCTCTTCGGGCTCCTTTTCCTTCAAGCTCTTTTAATTCTTCGTACTGAACTACCCAAATGGATAAGAGGGCACTTCCTTTAAGGGGAAGGCCACTCTTTCCTCTTTGGGTAGAGAGGAGTGTGGCCCAAATTTGGATCTCCAGATAGAAAAGGTCTACTCCCCTTAGGGGCATCCTTTTCTCTTTGGAGTCCAAGCTTTGGACCTATATATCCCAACTCAAAGCTGCCTTTCACAACACTTAATAATTACACAAATTATATTTATTTGAAAATAAAATCTAGACTCACCTACAGGGTTATCCTAAGCAGTTAATAAGTAAGATGCAGTTATTCCCAAGCAGTTATATGTGTGCAGAAAAGAAAGTAAAACACACTGGCCATGCTCTTTTTATTTGGGGGCTTTAGCAGCTGAAGCACCTGTGCAAGCAATTATAACAATTGATAATAAATTTTTTTTATTGATTTAGCCCCTTTTTATTGTCCTGCATGAGCGTGGCCACCTGCAGAAAACTGTGTGAACATCTAGATCGTATCAAACCTAAGGGTAATCTAGTCGCCAAACATATCAATCCATCCACAGAGTGCAAAAAAGTAAGCAGTCACAACAAAGCAATTTCATCCACAACACGCAGTGAAAACTACGAAAAATCCGGCACACAGCAGTAAAGTAAACACCGGCCTAACCTAGATCTAGAGTTGGTTGTCCTAGCACATCATCTAAAGTGTGTGTAAAAGGTCGTGTGGCTGGGGTAGATCCTAAAGTGGGTGATTAGTTAGAGTTGTCTAGAAAATTTCTGAATTTGTTAAGGCTCAAAAGGGGATTTAGATTAAAATTTATGTATTAGTAGATTAAGAATTTTAATTAAACATATTTTAAAAGTTAATTGATTACTACCTTTGTTTCACATCGAGGCCGTGAAGTTTATTTCACCTTCCTTGGGGCTAAGCTAATAGCCTCGTAGGCCTTGGTTACCCAGTAGCAATCGGGGTTGATTAAATTATTTAAATTGATCGGAATTAAAGGAGTGGATTAATATAAAAAGGAGTTGTCTACTGATTTTAAAAGTTTGATTAATTTAAGTTTGTCATTAATTGATTCATGGCGTTGTGCAACCAGGCTCGAGGACACTTAGCCCCGCAGCCCGGAGTAGTCCAACCGATAAACCAAATTAATGTAGTTGAATTAGAGGCTTTAAAAGGTTGGATAATTAATAATTAATCTATTTTTAAGGTTTAACACCCCTTGGAATCCATTCGTGGCGTTGTGCCACCAAGCTCGAGGAACCAGCCTCCTTAGGACACTTAGCCCCGCAGCCCGGAGTAGTCCAGCCGATAAACTTCATCTTTACGATGGTTGTTGTGTTTTGAAAAGTTTGTTGAATGTTTTAAACATTAAGCTAACATTTTCTGGAGTTTTAGAACGATTTTGAGTTTTATGAAATTTTGAATATTTTAATCATTTAATTAGGGGGTCAAAAGTTGAATTTTTAATTAAGCTCAAATTCTGGAATGTTTGTATTTTATTAAAATACTAGACCATACTACAATCAGTTAGAAGGTAAGTACGTTGAAATCGGATTTTTATGCATTTTATTACGAAGGTTTGAAGTTTTGAACTAGATTTTAACTATGGTTTGACCAATTTGTTGACTTTTTGAAATATTACAGATTTATGGAATTTAATATTTTTAATAAATATTAGACCTTATTAAGAGTTGAATGCAAGTGAGTTTGGGTTATTTGGATTTTTCTTGAATTAGTTATGAAGGTTTGAGTTTGAGGTATTTAATGAATTTTAAAAGGTTTAATTAGAGAGTTATTTTGTGATTTTGGTCCAAATGAGATCCCAACTCTTTGAAATCTTCTCCAAAGGTCAGGAATGACCTAAGGAGAGATTCCCAAGTGTTTGGGAAATTTTTGGAATTTTTAATAATAATTAATTAATAATATTAATTAGATATTCAATTTTACTTAAAATTCAATTAAGATTTAATTTGTTGTCAAATAATTTTGGTTTTAATTTTCATTGGTTAAGGGTATAATTTTGGTTAGTTAGAGGACTTACACATATTTTTTAGATTTAAAATGGATTTATTACATTTTCCGGAAGGTTTAATGGCTTAATTAAGGGTTAATCTTAAAAAAAGGTTAAGGGGCTTAATGACCTCAAAAGTCAGTGACAAAATATCTATGAGTTGGACATGTCACTAAGTTCAAATGTTCAAAGTTTCAACTCAAGAGGAAGTGAATCCTAATTATTGAAATTTTTCTAGATTTTCTACACATGAGTCCTTAATTATTGTCCTTAATTGTGTCTCTAAGTTGATGGGGTTGAATTGATGTTTGGACTAACCCTCATACTCAATACATAGGGCATGCATAAACACATAAACACATTCAATACCTAAATCTAGGAGAGCCTAGACTAGGTGGTGTGTGCACATCCTACATATACAAGAAACAAAACTAATTAATATGGAAAAAGATATTAATTAGTGAATAGTTGAAAAATAACTATCCACTAATCTCCCCCATAATTCATGTTCAAGCATACTTAATCCAAGTTTGAAATTCCAAGGGAATTCTCAAACTTAAAAGATTTAAACATATATATATATATATATATATATATATATATATATATATATATATATATATATATATGTTTTAAAATATATTTGAAAATATACTAATATATTTAATCCTACATATATAAATATAGATTTTAAAATAAAATAATTGAAAATATCACTAGATAAAATTTTAAAGATCATGGAGATCCACTGATTTCAAATTTATTAGGATAATAAGTTTTTTTTTAATATTAAATATTTAATTAAATATTAATAAACTATTAAAATACTCACATAATTCCAATTAATATCAAGATTTACTTAAATAGTCTTGAAAATTTTCCTGGAGGTTTAAAATAGATTAAAATATTCTTCTTAAAATTTTGAAAGCATCTAAATTTACTTTACTTAAATAATAATTAAAATAGTTTTATAATCAATATTTGAAATTACTCAAATATAAAGCCTATTTTAAAGTAATTTTGTTTTTAAATTGAAGATCTTGAAAAACTGAAGAGTTTGATATATTATATGGATTTTTCTGATTTATATTTATTTTATATAATTTTTTTAAACTTTTTGGATTTAAAACTAATTAAAAACTAATTTTTAATTAAATAACAGCTCTAGCAGCACCGGTGGGACACGTGGCTCAATGGAGACCATCCGATCGACCCATGAAAATGGCGGGGCGATGTGGCACAACAGGAACCGCGGGATCAATATGTGACGGCGCCAATGATTGGCGGCGGCGGTCAGCCACGCGTCAGCCGCAAAACACTTCACGCGGTTTCACTTAACCACGTTAGTGATCAGCGGGCGCCGTTGGATTGACCGCGGGTTCGATCTAACGGCTGAGATCGCATTTCACTGTTTGATCTCAGCAGACGAAGATCAAACGGCGGAGGTTTGATCCCGCTGTTCCGAACGGACGGCCCTGATCTCGCCGGTCAATTGATCAAATGATAAACTGAATACACGGGTGAACCAATGCGCGGAGCGGCGAGATCTAGACCGTTGATCGTGTGATCAACGGTCTAAAAAACGTACATCTACAGCGAACTGCGGATGACGCCCTAGATTCTATTTTTTGGTTCGTTCTTTCGATCGGATAAATCAAATCGCTTGAAATTTTAAACTTAAGAAGTAGTCATGAACAGAAACTTTGGGGAAAGAATCTTTTTGGCTAAAGCAGTCTGTACATAAAGCTAATTAACTCCCTCTAGTGTGAGCTAGGTCTAAGGTTTTGAGAGATTATACCGTCTGATCTTCAAAATTTCTGGATGGATGAGCTTGTAGACTGTCCAAGTGTAGATCCCCAGCACAAAACCGAGCTCAAACACGCCTGGATCGACCGCTACAGGCCTGGGACGAACTAGGTGGTGGACTCGCCGGAGAACTCGCCGCCGATGACGTGCAACCACTTGGATTTTGTAGTGGGAAGATAGAGGAGGCTCTGGAGATCCAAAACAAAAAAAGAACTCGTTCTGGGAGGCTCTGGTTAGTGAGAGAAGGTGCTTTGATTCAAATAGCCTCAAAAGTCACCTTTTCCCCTATTCAAACGGCCTGGGCTGGATTGGATGGCTGGGATTGATTCATGAGCTCTCCAGATGGTGTCACATGTCCCTGGAACAGCTAGAAGGCTGCCTCAAAGGCTGGACAAGCCTTGCCTCCATTGGGTGGACTTGGGACAAGTGGGGGGGACCATTGCCATTTAAGGCTAAACCAAGGGCTGGGCTTGGTTAGGGAGCCTATTAGAGAGCTTTAGGATATTAAAGGGCCAGCCTAATGGAGCCTAAATCAAGGGAAAGTGGCTAAAAGCTGATTAGGACATTTTGGAAAGGTTTTAAGCTCTAGGTTTGACTGTATTGACCAGCCAACGGGTCAAGGGAAGCTGAGGTGGCAAGGGGGAGTAGGGGCAGTCAATGGGAAAGCTCCCAAGCCTAAAGGAAATGGGTTTGAAATCAAAGGAGTGGGTTTGACCATTTCAAAGAGGTGTTTAAGGCTTTTGTTGACTTATTTTGACCAGTCAACAAAGTCAAAGCTGGTGATGTGGCATTTTGGGAGGTGAGAGGTAATTTAGGATAGTTTGGTTGAAGGTCAAAAGTCAAAAATCAAAGGTAGGGAAAATAGGAACCAATGCCACCAAGGATTGAGGGTTGACTTAGTCAAATCAAGTTGGGATGAGTTGACCAAGTGTCAAGTGGCACTTGAGTCTTATCCAAGAATTAATTTGAATAGGTAATAAGGGTTGAAAGGCTCAAATGGGTCAATTTGACCCATTTAGACCCCTTAAGAGTTAATGGGTCAACCTAAGTTGACTGGGTCAACCTAAGTTGACTGGGTCAACCAGGTTGACTTAAGGGGTGAGTTTGGACTGGACAAATTTGGAATAATATTTGGAGACTACTGGAGGTGGTCCCCATGTCTGAAGAGGTCAACTCAGTCAAAATCCCTATTTAAACCCTTAAGGACCCTTTTGGTCAACCTAGGTTGACTTGGTCAACTAGGTTGACTTAGGGTCTGGGTTTGGGCTAAACAGATTTGAAATGACATTTCAAGACCAATGGGAATGGTTCCATGGCCTAGAGAAGTCTTTTAGGTCAGAACACCTATCTAGACTCTTAAAGGGCCTTTTAGGTCAACTGTGTTGACTTGGTCAACCAGAATGACCCAGGTCCTGAGAATGGGTCGAACAGATTTGATTTGATAATTAAAATTTGCTGCAAGTGATTGCATTCAATTCAGAGTTCAATTGGTTTAAAATGGCTATTTGAGCCCCATAGGGGTATTTTGGTCAATTTTGGCCCATTGGTCAACTAGAGTCAAAAATGGTTTTGAAAAATGCATTTTACTGCTCAGTGGATCAAAATCAAGAGTCTGAAAGTGATTGGAGGCTTTGATAAGGGCTCCAAGGTCAAAATCTTCAAGGGGTTAGGTCCAGTGGCATAGGTTGTAAATATTTGAAGGTTTTACAGCCTTTGGATTTTAATTCAAATTCTGGGGTTAGAGACATCAGAATGGACTCAAAATTGGAGGGTAGCCTTTAGAGACATGTCTTATCACTTTTCAAGTGATAGACCCTGAATTAGAGGTCATTTAACTGGGTTTTGAGATGTTTGAAAAATCTTTAAAAAGGGTATTTAGGACAGGGCCTTAAGACTTTGGATTTGAGTCTGAATTTCTAGATTTGGATTAGATTTTGAATTTGGATGATCAATATTGGAATATCCAAATCATTGGCAATCATTTGATGATTGTGAATGAATTGATATGGTCAAAGCTAGATCAAAGGTAGGATCAAAGTCTAGGTCAAAATTTGAACTTTCAATTGGACTGAGTGAAGATTTGAATGGATTTGAAACTTGAATTTATTTGGGATTTGAATTGATCAAAGGTATGGTTTGATCTGAATCTGGATTGATCCTAGAATCCATTTGGATTCTATGATCTAGGATTTAGAAGGGTTGTGGATCAAGATAGGCCTTAGGGTTTGGAATCTAGAAAGGTCTTAGGATCTAGAGTATGAAAGAATCCTAGGGTCTAGATTAATCTGGAGTCTGGAAGGGTCTCAATGACCTCATACAAAAATGAGGTCAACAGATTGATGGCAATATGTTTCAATGGGGTAAGCATAAATTTGCTAGAGTTTGTGTTCGAATTAACCTTGATCGCAAATTACCATTTGGTGTTTGGGTGGATGGTGCTAAGGGATGATTTTTCCAGAAAATTAAATATGAATGCATTTCAAAATTCTGTTATAATTGTGGTAGAATTGGTCATTTTAAGAACTCTTTTGTATAGCTTGGAGGGAAAGTGAAATTGGTTACAACAGGATGCTTAGAGAAGGTTGATGGTGTAGTGGAATCTATCAAGAGTTCTATTATTAACAAGGTGGATGCTGATGTGAGGAGTGTGAGTGGTGATTTTGATATGAATTATGGTCCTTGGATCCATGTTGATAATGGAAAGTCAAAGTTCAAAAACTCTTGGAGAATGAAAGAGGCTCAATATGCATTCAAGTCTAATACATTAAAGATTCAGGGTCCTAAAGTTATTACTAGTGCTAGAATTACCAAGGATGATAAGGTTAAGGCTCCATATGCAAATGGTGCTTGTTAGAAAGATGTTGCTGTTTTTCAACCTTTTAGTCAAAATTTGGTGGTAGATTGAGATATTCCAGTATCACATTCTATTCTTAATGTTGTGAAGATTTTATCATCTCATAACTCTCCTATTACTAGATTGGTTCTAGAGACTAACATTGATGGTATTTATTATGATCTTAATCCATTTAATGTGTTGAATGGAGTGATTAATGAGGAGGAGGTTGTGGTGAGAAATGGTGTTAGTATTGGTGAACTAGATATTTCTAGTAAGACTGGGGAGGTGGTGGAAGAATTGGATAATTCTTCTAGATTGGGTGTTGTAGATGGTGGATCTTCCTATGGGAAGAGAAAACTTTTTAAGGCTTTAAAATGTTTAGGCCCAATTATCGTGATTCCTAGGAATATGAATGTTGATGGAAGTGGTAAAGAGAAGGAAGGGGAGGAATCCCCTTCTTTTCATTAATGTCTTCTATTGGTTTTTGAAATTATAGAGGAGCCAGGAAAAAATAAGCTTCTTTATATTTAAGGGATTTTGTGAAGCAGTTTGATGTTTTTTTTATAAGATTATTGGAGACTAAATTAGCATCTGTTGATAGGAATGAAGTTAATTGTCTTATTGGTAATGAGTGGGATTTATTTGTTGTTCCTGCTGAAGGTTTATCTGTTGGTATTATTGTTCTTTGGAAAGCTAGTGTGGCTTCCTTTTTGGTATTGGATTCTTCTTCTCAATTTGTTATTGGTGAGCTGAATGTTTTGAATAAAGGTGTTTGGATAATTTTTTCCTTTTATGGGAATAAGGAGGCTTTTAAAAGAACGGAGTTGTGGAGTAGAGTAGAGTTTTTTTCTTCTCCTAAGAAGGCAACTATTTTTGGGGGAGATTTTAATTGTATTCTTTCTAAGGAGGATAAGTGGGGAGGTAAAAGATTTTCTTTTTCTCAAGGACCCAAGTAGATGAAGGCTTTTATGGTGGATAATGATTATCATGATTTAGGTTTTATTGGGACAAAGTTCACTTGGTATAATAATAAAGATGGAGGAGCATGTGTTTTAGAAATTTTGGATAGGTTTTTGGTAAATTAAGCATCTCTGAAGTCTTCTCACTTGTTGGTGGTCATCATTTTGAAAGAGTAGTTTCTGATCCTTGTCTGCTGGTTCTTAACTTGTTGGATTCTAAGGTACCTTCTAAAAGAGTTGTTAGATTTAAAGATGTGTGGGCTTCTTATCAGGCATCGTCTGCAATGGTGGCTAAAACTTATTTTAAAAGGGCGGTTGGGAGTCATGCTAAACTTCTTAAAATAAAATTTAGGAGATCATTGAAGGCACTATTTTATTGGAGTAAATCCAAACTCAAATATTTCATGACTTTGAAGGAAGAACTTAAAAGAGATATACTCGATTTGCAACTGGAAGAAGCTAGTGATGGTGGTCTTTCTGCTAATCAAATTCTCATGTTAAGAGCCTAGTGACTAAGCTTAACAATACTATAGCGCAGTTGAATACATGGTGGAGGCAACATGCTAAGTTGAATGGATGTCAGATGGTGATTTCAACTCTAAATTTTTTAATGCTTTTGTGAACGCAAGATATAATGGGAATTGGATTCATCATTTTAAAGATGAAAATTGTATGGTTGTTGAAGATCAACAGAGTATTGAGGAGGTGTTCTTTAACTTTTTTAAGAATAAATGGAAGGATAGGGAATATGTGCTGGATGGGCGGCCTTCTCCTCTGCGGGTGCTAGATGAATTAGACAGAGTATAGTCATAAGCTAAAGTTTCTAAGGCGAAAGTCATGGGTGTGGTGAATTAACTCGAATCAAATAAATCTCCATGTAATTATGGTATTACCTATTCTTTTGTGAAGGTGCATTGCGACATTATTAAAGATGTTTGGAATGCTATTCATGATTTGTTTACTAATGGAAAGATGTATGCTAATTTGAAGGAGATGTTAATTGTGCTTATCCCTAAAGTTAATAATCCTACTGCTCCAGCAAATTTCAGACCTATTAGTGTTTGTAAGACTATTTATAAGATTGTGGCTATTATTCTTCTTAATAGATTCAAAGTTATTATGCCAAAGTTGATTTTAGATAAGCTGATAGCTTTTTTGAAAGGCCATTCCTTATCAAATCATGTTTTAATAACTCAGGAGGTGTTTCATAAGTTCTGAATTTCTAAGTTGAGTAAAGGGCTTGTTTCTTTCAAAATTGATATGGAACTTGCATATGATAGAATGGGTTGGATGACTTTAAATCAAGTTTTGCGGTATTTTGGATTTCTTACTAATTCTCTAGGATTATTATAGAATGTGTTTAAGATTCTAAATTTTATATCTTGGTGAATGGAATGTCATCTAACTAGATTAAAGAAAGTAGTGGTTTTAAGCAAGGGTGTCCCTTGTCACCATTTTTATTTATTTTATGTTCTTAATTTCCATCGAATGAATTTTTTCATAGAGGAAGTAATATGGGCATTCATATTTCTATAATGGGACCAAGGATTTCACATATGTTATATGCTGATGATATTCTTATTTTCTCAAAGGAAAATGTGAAGATGGTGAAGGAAATAAAGAATATTGCTGGGAAATTTTGTAAGTGGAATGGCCAATAAATTATTGTTCAAAAGTCTTTTATTTTGTTTGGAAAGTGTGTTAAAAAAAGGAAGAAGAAATGGATCTCTTGTATTATGGACTTTAAGATGGTGAGAGAAATGAATTATTTAGGAGTGAAGATTGCTTTGAAAAGATTGGTGGCTGCAGATTTTTGGAGTACAATTGACAAAACATTGGGTAAATTCAATACTTGGGGGAATAAATTCATCTCTCTTGCATGAAGAATTATTCTTATTAAATCAATAATCCTCACTTTTCCATTGTTTTTATCTACGCACTCTATGGTTCCTAAAGGTGTTTTGGATGAGGTAGACAAATTGTGCAGGAAGTATATTTGGCATAAGCAGGATGGCTTGAATGGGATTCATTATGTATCTTGGGAGGTATTATTCTTGCTTAAGAGGTGTGGTGGATGTGGCTAGCATTATTGTGTCAGTAGAGTATGTCTGTTACGTCCTAAGTTAGCATGGAAGATGTTCACTAGTCCTGAGTTGTTGTGTTAAAAAATTTCTTATCTAAATATGGTTTGGCCAACTAGGAGGGTGAGTTCAAGAAGGGTTGTTCTACTTCATGGAAGATTATCTTGGATGGGGATAAAGTTTTGGCTACTATTGTGAGATGGAGAATTGCTAATGGTAAACCTATTAGGATGTTCAAAGATATTTTGTTACTGCATAAAAGGCTAAATGAATGGCCTACTTATGTATATGGTTTTGATGATAATGAGATCTACTTAGATAAATTGAATTTAAATGGTGTATGGAACATTACTTAGTTGAAAAGATTTTTTGGAGATCAATTAGTGCATTTGATTCAACAAATCAGGACTGATGAAGATATGTTTATTAATCAACTGGAGCTTATTAATCATAATTTTGGTAAGTCTTTCGCTGCTTTGGCTTTAGAGGCCATAGATCATTTGCAATCATAGAAGGTGTACTGGATAAGGATTAAGAAGTTGAAACTCAATCCTCGGGTGGAGACTTTTTAGTGGATATTGTTTAATGATGGCTGACCTACATTTAAGTTTCTTTTGTATAGAAGGTTGAGGGAGACAAACCTTTGCCCAAGAGGTTGCTGTGAGGTGGAAGATTCTGAGCATATAGTGGTGCATTGTATGAGGGTGGTTTAGGTTATCAATTGCTTGAACAGATGGGGTTTTCCATTGCCTTTGTTTTCATCATTGGAAGATTATTATATGGGTTTAGAGTATATAGCTGGGAAAGAAGCTCTCTTAGCTGATGTGTATTGTTCAGTAGATTATTTTATTTGGAAGTGAAGGAACAAATTAGTTCAAGGAGATTATGACAATGGAATTATAAGTATTGCAGCTAATTCCATTAGCTTTGCTTTTGTTGTCCATTTTAGTTTTTACTCAGGTATGTGGCACTACAGGAAATTCACTCATTATTGGCGATTTTTTTCGGTTCAACTAAGATTTCTGGAAGTTTAGTAATTTACCTGCGGTCATCCGGTAGTTAGCCAACTGCCGGTAAAAACTGTGAAGGAAACTATTTTTGGTGATCTATTTTTGGCAGTTATAATCATCAGCGGCTTTCCGACGGTGAAGACGGCGGGTAATTTCTTGCAGTCATAACTCCGGTGACTGCCAGTTAATCACCGACGGCTTGCTGGCCGTCAAAACCGTCGTTTTTATCGATGGCCAAACCGTCGGAGTGCCTCCAGGTAATACTTCCTTATCAGCATTCTCAGCTATAGGACCGTCAGTAATAGCCGCTGATAATAGCTGAATTTCCTATAGTGTGGGGTATTAATAACCATTCTCAGATGTCTTCTATTTGTTGGCACCCCCACCTCCCGATTGGATTAAGGTAAATGTTGATGCTTCCTTATCAAGATCAAATTTGGCTGAAATTGGCAGTGTGTTCCAGGATTGTAAATGTAGACTTTTGTGTGCTTTTTGTTTCCACTGTATTCCTTGGGATATATTTCATTTGGAGCTTTCAGCTATCTCATCTTTGGGAAGATTTTTGATAGATTGGATGTTTCAAGTGAAATAAATTATTATCGAAGGAGATAATGTAAATGTGATGAGATTATTCAAGATTGTTTAAAGAATAAGGAAACAGGAAATAATTGTAAATATTTGGAAGATCTTTCCTTTCTGAACGACTTCAAAAAGGTGGTTTATATTTTTCTGGTAGAAGTTGCAATAAGTTGGCAGATTAGTGTGCTAACTTTGCTATTAATAATACGTTTTGTTGGGAGGATTTAGATAGTCGTAATATTCCTCCTTTTGTTAAGTTGTGATAGGAAAAATGTGATGATATTGCTTTTCTTTAGTACTTTGTATTAGGTCTTTTTATTATAATAAAATTGTCAAGTACAATTCTTAAAAAAAAATCTCTTTAAGAAATTTGTCATTTAGGATGAATTAATTAACACTAAATTTTAATATTAGAAAGCTAATTATTAAGTTATGGAGAGCCCAAAGATATGGGCCCTAACCTCACTAAAGTTATAAAGAGTCGAGTGGAAAAAATCCCATCCTCAATCATACACCTAATCAGGATTGAATTAGTTATGGGGTGGCAAGGGTCAGTTAATCATTCCTTAGTAATTTAAGACTCGAGGTAAGGCTAATATGCGACACACTTAGATTGGCCTATTGCCTACCACAAAAAGAAAATCCTAAGCTTCCTATGTCTAGGATTTATGAATTTTTTAAACTTGCATAAGAATGGAATACTCACTACATATATATTTGTATAGGTTTTATCTTACTTAAAGTTTAACACTTGAGTGCTTAAGAAATTTGTTTATGCTTCTAAGGGAGGCTATAAATTTTTTTTTAAAAGAGACCATTTATGTGGATATTTAGACCCTTTCCCCTTAATTTATAAGGTGTTTGGCATTGTCACATTGGGCACGAGGATGAAATCTCCTTAGGAAACATAGCCGCTGCCTTAGGTAGTCTAGTATATATACCTCACATATATTAAGGGGAAACATACAGAGATGCTCATAAATCCAACATATGTTATTGCTCTAATGTATCATTTAAAGTTCATTTGCTCCTATAACAAATTCGTTTGTTTATTTAGAATTAAGGGTTTTTAGTTTAAGTTTAAGTTTTAGTATCTTAATGTTTTATTAAGCATTTGAGAGTTTCTAAAGGAGAATTTTATAGTATTGATCTAGTTTTGCCTTAATTAATGTAGATTTTTTTATTTAAGAATAAGTTAGGAGTTTGTCAAGGGTATGTTTTATATTTATTGATTTTATTTGATTGATTATGATTTTTAGAGTTATTAGTTAGTTATTACTGGACTCGATTTTAACTCTTTAAAAATTTTATAGGCTTGAGCTTGGCTCGATTGAATGAGCTCGTTTGGAAAACTTGAGCTTGACTTGATTTTTAGCTTGATTTCTTATTTTAAATTAAAATTATGCAACTCACATTGGTCTTTTGGTTGACCAAGAGGTTTTGGCTCAAGTCTTACGTATGTGATGTGTGTGTAAGTTTGTCTTATTTGACCTAAATGTCTCCAAAAAAAAGAAAACTAAAAAATTTAGGGTATTTTTATTTTTATTTTTATTTAAAAATATTGAAATATTTTATAATGATATTTTTAATTAATTTTTAAATATATTTTAAATTAATCCAATAGCTCAACGAGATTTAAAGCAAGCGAGGTTGAGCTTGAGCTCGTTTAATATATGAGCTTTAGTATATGCTCGAGCTCGAACTCGTGGCTCAATAAACTAGACCCATGAGCTCGTTAACTAGTCGTGCTCGAGCCAGCTTGGCTCACTTACACACCTAGTCCATGTAACACCTTTTTTTTCATTTTTCTTTCAAATTTTTTGAAATATAAATAACCCTATAATGTAAACCTTTTCTTATTTGATTTAATTTTAATTAATACATTTATTTAATATTAAATCATCAATACTAATTTTTTTAATGAACTGACTAAAATATTTGCAAGCATCTTCTTTTGGTAAAAGAATCAAGAAAAACATAAGAAATTATCAATTCCATCACAAGATGGTAAAGACTGAAAGCAAAGAATAAGTATTTAGCAATTAGTAAAAAGAAAAAAGTATTAATTATTAATTTTAATCCACAATTTTTTAATTATGAATCCGGAAAAAGATAAGTATTTAGTTAGGCTGCAAATGAACCGAGTCGTGCCGAGTATGTGAGTGTTCATGTTTGAGTTTGCTTATCATTAGCTTGTTCAAGTTCTGTTCATGTTTGATTCGAGCCTTATTGTTTGTGTTGATGTTTGGTTCGTTTAATTTAAGGGTGTTCTTATTTTGTTCATGTTCGATTCATTTAATGCTTAGCGAGCTTTAAACAAACAAGCCTTAATGAGATATGTTCTTGAACATATTTAATAAACAATCAATTGAACAAACAAACATTAAATTTGTTCATGAACATCTTAAACAAACAATCTAACAAACAAGGACAAATGTGAAATATCTTTTATTTAGAAAATTAAATTTATAATAAAAGCTGTAGTCTTTTTAAAATGAAAATATGATTAATCTAGATGAACTTATTCTTAAATGAAGCTTACCTATTGCATTTCTCTCAATTTGAACTTGTATCGAGCTTAATGTCGAGCTTATTTACGAACTTCAAATGATGTTGTTCGTGAACATAAATGAACCGAACACATTAGTGTTCAAGCTTGTTTAGTTAAGAATCGAGTATTTAAAATGTTATTCAAATTTATTTGTTTAGTTAGTTAAACGATCACAAACGAGCTTTAATCGAACTAAGATCGAGTAGCTCATCGAACGCTTGGTTCGCTTGCAGCTCTAGTATTTAGCAGTTGTAGTTGATGATCATATTGATGAAGTATTGATGATAATAATTAGGAATGTGAAAAATAGGGTAATGGTCCACTTTTGAGTCTGATTGGAAGTTGATCCAATTTATATTTAATGGGCGGAAATCTAACTTATTTAATATATGTGTCAAAAAGGTAAATTTGAATTGACTGACTAGTAGCCCAGTTGATCCGAGCTAGACTTGATGACCCATTTTGATTAAACAAAAAATTGTATCTTGTAAACTATTAAATTTAGATTAATTGAAAAAAAAAAGCATAACATAAAAAAAATAATTAAACGTGTCACCATCAGATCAACCCGAACCCTGCCTGTCAATTAAACAAATCAAAACTCTAGGCACATACCAAATCTATTTAAGCCATTATTTGGAGAAATTATTACATGTGGTCACCCAATCATCCGAATGCAAATCAGGATGCACCACGTCTCGCGGTACACAGCACCGATACACAACAAAATGATCACGTAGCATATCCTGATTCATCTTTTTAAGATGTCTAGTAACCGCATGTAATAATTTCCCCATTCTTTGACACCCCTAACATTAACCTACATCAAGATAGGAAAAGGCAGTTTAAAACGCATGCCATGTAGAAAGTTTAATAACAACAAAAATTATATATAATAAAATAAATGTCACTATTATTTTGAATTGTGTTAAATAAAACATCTATGAAAAAGAAATTTTAATGAGTATCGTAAACTTTTTTTTTTCACATTTGGATGAGTCTACAAAATGGGACAATGCGTTCCACAATGGATAGAGGGAAGATTTATAATAAAAAATACGAGTTTCAGAAATAATTGGACTATGGGTTAGCTGCATGGACAATGAACATAGTTTATTGCCAAAAAACAAATAAAAAAATTAATATAAATTTATAAATACGAATGTAAATGAGTCAAGTCTAATTTGGGCTGCTCTTAATTTTAATTTTGCTGGAGTGTAATTTTAGTAGTAATAGACCTAGTGAGGGGATTGTTGTTGAGTCCAGTAATTAGGTTGTTAAGCCTAAGTAAAAGTCCCACGGCTACCAAGAGGGGGGTGAATTGGTAGTTTTAAAAATTTTAAACCATCTTAATAATAAAGTTGAACCGAAATAAAATTTTCTTTTAAAGTTTATAGAAAAATGTTTTTCAACCACAGAGTTGTTAAAACTGAAATTTAAAGTGCGGAAACGTAAAAGCAATAAAGTAAATGACACCAGATTTATAGTGGTTCGGTCTATAACCAGACCTACATCCACTCCTCAGAGCCGCCCTCTGAGTATTGCACTAATACCACAAAGTGACTCCCCTTTAGCACCCACAGCAAGGCGGAGAAGCCTGTACAAAACACTCTTTTCACCACTACCCGGTGCGGCAGAGAACCGTCGTCCTTTTACACTCTCCTAGTGTTGGCAGAGAACCCTACGGCTGTTCACACTCTCCAAGTGTAGGCAGAGAACCTTCGTCCTTTTACACTCTCCTAGTGTGGGCAGAGAACCCTTCGTCTGTTCACACTCTCCAAGTGTCGGCAGAGAACCAGACCTTCTTGAATGATCTTCTCACAAGAATCTAGAAAGAAGAAAGAAAAGAGTGAAGAAATCCAATTTCACAAGTAGAGACTCTTACCTTAGCAATCCAAGTGAAGCCTTCTCGCTCCAGTGGTAGGAATCCGCCTTTGAATGCTCTCTTCCACTCTCTCCTTGGCTATTCTCTCAAGAGGCACGAAGATCAAATGACATAAAGATTGGGTGGCAGTCTAATTTGGACCTTTTATAGAAAAGACAAGAAAAACCGCCAAAAAACTGCAAATTTCCAATTCTATACGCAGTGGATCGTCCTGTACGATCATGGATCGTCCTGGACGATTTTACTTAAACGATCTGAAACGACCCAATTTGTATATGTGTACGAAATGACTTCGTACAGCTGATCGTCCTGTACGAACTAAGTTCGTCCAGTACGAACGGTTATTACCAGGTCGGTTCTAGAAACTGCTGAAAACTGTTCTAAGTCGGTTCATCGTTTGGACGAAAATATGTTCGTCTGGACGAAAATTTTCCAGAGAGCCGATCGTCCTGGACGATTATTTATTTCGTCTGGATGAAAATTTTCCAGAGCACCCATCGCCGCGGACGATAATTTGTTTTCGTCTGGACGAAAATTTTCCAGAGAGCTGATCGTCCGGTACAATATTTATTTTCGTCTGGACGAAAATTTTCCAGAGGACTGGTCGCCTCGTACGATGGTAAAATTCATCTGGACGAAAATTTTACAGAGAACCCATCGTCCGGGACGATAATAAAATTCGTCCTGGACGAATAGGACTTAGAAAAATTTTTCCAAGCAAGTTCCTATTCGTTCCAAGTGCTCTATAGGAGATAACTGACAGATCGTCCAGTACGATAAATATCGTCCTGTACGATCAGTATAGAATTTCAATATCTCCTTATTTGTGTGTATGAGATTTTATTTACTCAATTACAATCACTCCCTTTCAAAATTAATTCAAAGAAAAGGTAAACTTCAAATAAACAAAATATCTCATGTTGAATTTGATTTGAAGTTTTTGTAGTCTGGAGTCTGATTTTCCTGAAATGTTAGTACACACAAGAGCAAATGCAAAACCTCTAAAATTGTTAGGAGATAACTATACATCTGAACAATAATGTTTGGAATCATCAAAACTACATAAGTTGCACAAATATAAATCATTCAAATAGCAACTATTCAAACAATCTCCCCCTTTTTGATGATGGCAAAATAATTATTATTAGTATGGTTTCAAGTTAAAACAAATCTCTGATCTCCTAAACTCCCCCTGAATTTATGAGTACATTAAAATAAGGAGGCATTAAAGAACAATATTTATGTTTTTCAAAATTTTTTAACACAAACAAAAAAAACTTGTAAACAGAAATAAAAAATAGAAAACAAAAAAAAAATCACAAAACACAATAATTTCTCCCCCTTTTTGACAGCAACAAAAAGTGAAGAAGAAAAAAGATAAGAAATGTAAATAATTTTATGAAATTCATTGTTAAAATTTAATCTAAATTGTGATTTGACATAGGGTATGCAATTTTAAATTAAAGATATTAGGTCAATCATAGAAATTTATAAAACTTATGAAATGAAATAACATTGTAAGTAAGAAGAATTTATCAAAGACATGATTCAATTTAGACATTTTGATTATTGAAAATCATTACAAGTGAGATGTAAAAAAAATTCTATATTTCAAAGTTCAATAGAATATAAATGAACATTAGATCAACTTGAATTAAGAGATTGAATGAATTTGGAAAGAAGAGAATTACCTCATGTGGTGCGTTGCACATCTTTTCAAAGTTTTGGAGCACTTTTTTGTGCATTTTTCTTTGGTTGGGCTTATTTTGTGCCTCTTTTTCACTTTGCAAATTTTTGTGTATTGCTTTTGATTTTTGTACATTTGTACAATGTTCAAGAGTAATTTGACCAATTCTTTCCAAAATCTATAATCTAAAATTTCAAATATTTCTAGGTGCATAAATATCATTTGAGCATAGAAATACAAAATAAGAAAACATCAAAATTGCAATAATAATATTAACTTTTATGTAGTCTAAATGAATAGACATGAATTTAAAAGTTCTAATTACAACAAGTTATAAACAATTTATAAATTTAAAAAGTCTAGATTTTCTAATATAGATAATCTCAAATTACAATCGAATTTAAGCACTATGTAGATTAAATAATACTAATGAAATTCACAAACATTAACCACATTTCAAAACAAATCTAATAGAAATAAACTTTCATTAAAATTAAAGGAACGGATTACACAAAAAAAAGATACATTGAACCTAAAAAAAACATAAAAACAATCACAATAACATAGGTAAGATAAAAATAAAACAAACAAAAACAAAGAAAATACAACAGACACAAAAAAAATCTACTGTTCTGGAGGAGGAGGAGGAGGAATGCCGCCAAAGAGGTTGAAGTAGGAGGCCATCAACATTACATTGGTATTTATTTCATGAACTTCATCTCTAATATTACCAATGTCATGTTGCTGCTGAGTAAGTTGAGCATCAAATTGATCAAACCTTTGATCAACGTGAGTCTCTAGTCTATCAAATCTCTCAATCAGATTCTGGTAATCTGATTGAGAAGCAGAACCTTGCACTCCTTCTTCTTCTTCTTCTTCTGAAGCACTAGCATGTGCTTTCTCTTTTTCTTTTTCCTCCTTGAAGAGCAATCTGAATGATGCATCGTTATAGTAAACTGGCTCTTCATATTCTTCATCAGGATGCACTATATTGTACTTCTTCTCCAAAATATAAGTAATCAAGTGCCCTAAAGAAATGTTCTTCTTCCTCTTCTGATCAGCATGTCCTATTTCTGAAAGCCCATAGATATGGTCTATGATGAGTTGGGCTTCGTCCATAGGATGTCTTTGCATGATTAAAAAGGTTAGAGCAGAAAGGAAAGGAGTAATGTTAATCCTATCACCAGCTTTAGGAATAATTGAGGATCTAAGGATATGCTGGATGATTCTGGCATCTTGGGTCATACCGGATACTCTAGCAACATGATAGGTTATGCCTGTCTCTCTAATCACCCTATTGATTTCAAACCATTTGAAGGTGTTTTCTGATGTTAGGGTGTGGGCTCTATATCCTTCAGTTCTTAAGTTTAAAAATGCACCAAGGTCGTGCTTGGTGATCTCAACTTTTTTCTTAAAAACAAAAGAACTAATGATAGAGTGGTCAGAATTGAAACTCATGTTGGCTAGAAAGTAATGGTAGGTTTGCTTATTGTAGAAGTGGACAAGAGAAAGAATGAACTGAAATTGGGTTGAGGCGAAGAGGTGCAATACCCAAAATTTCAACTCTGTTTGGATAAGAATGCGAGACGGAGTGATTTTTGCAGATGCAAAACGAGGAAAAGATTCCTCATTTGCCTTGGAAAGAAAGTTGTCTGGGGCATTCCTGTTAGGTTTCTTCACCAAAACTTTTTGTCTTTTTCTAGAGGAGGCCATAGTTGATTTGATGTAGAAAGGGATTGAAAAAGATGTTTGAAAGTGTGATTGTCAAGTTTGAAAGCCTTCATATTTAAAGAAAAACGATAGGTTCGTCCTGGACGAAAATATTCGTCCTGGACGAAAAATTATCGTTCGTCTGGACGAAGTAATTTCGTACAGACGATCCAATTCGTCCAAAATGTAACGGCTTTTCGTATTCAACACAACTTACGATGCGTCCCTTCGTACAGGCTTTTTGACTTGACCAATCGTACATACGAAAAAATTTCGTACAGACGATCGAAAAGTGTTTCATTTTAATGACTCTTGAAAACCGTCCCCTACAATGAACCGACACATGTTCGTACAGACGAAAAAATTTCGTACAGACGAAGTTCGTATTAAAAACTGTCTTATCCACTCAACCGCTGCATTCAATCGTCCCGACGTTTGAGAGAAAAAAAAATTCGTCCTGGACGATTAAATATCGTACAGACGATCAAATAAAAAACTGCTCTCAAAACGGTTTAAATTCGCGCAAACTGTTCCTTCACATATCGTCCCGTACGAAAATATTTCGTCCTGGACGATTTCCTCCAAAAAAAATTTTTTAATTTTGAATTTTTTAAATTAACAAAATCAACAAAAACACAGAAAACATAAAACCAAAATCATAAATCCAAAAACAATTCATTAAAAACACACAAAATTACAAAAACAAAACACAACAAGTATCAATGTTGCAAAGACATTTTAGTTAAGCATTCAAATCAATAACACCAAGCCTTGTTCTTAAAGTACTGAAGGTATCAAAGGCTAAAGGTTTTGTAAAAATGTCTGCAAGTTGATTTTCAGTTGAAACATGTATGAGTTCAATTTCTCCTTTGGATACATGATCCCTTATGAAATGATACCTTATATCGATGTGTTTGGTTCTAGAATGTTGAATAGGATTTTTGGAAATGCAAATAGCACTAGTATTGTCACAATAAATTGGAATAGTGCCTATAGTTAATCCTAAGTCAATCAACTGTTATTTTAACCAAAGTACTTGTGCCACACAACTTCCTAATGCAATGTATTCTGCTTCTGCAGTAGATAGTGCCACTGAATTTTGTTTTCTACTAGACCATGAAACTAATGAAATTCCAATGAATTGACATGTTCTAGAAGTGTTTTTCCTATCCACTCTATAGCCTGCAAAGTCAGAATCTGAGTAACCAATAATTTCAAATGAAGAGCTAAACGTAGGATACCAAATTCCTAAGTTTTGAGTTCCTAGTAGATATCTTAAAATCCTTTTCACTGCTGTCAAATGTGATTCTTTTGGATCTGATTGAAATCTAGCACATAAGCAAACACTAAACATAATATCTGGTCGGCTAGCAGTCAAGTAAAGTAAAGATCCAATTATCCCTCTAAATTTCTTTTGATCAACAGATTTTCCCTTAAGGTCTTTATCTAACTGAACTGAAGAACTCATTGGTGTACTAACAGGTTTAGCATTGTCCATTTCATATTTTTTGAGGATGTCCTTAATATATTTGGTTTGACTAAGAAAAGTACCTTCCTCAAGTTGCTTAATGCTAAATCCTAGAAAGTAATTTAAATCTCCCATTAGACTCATTTCAAATTCACTACTCATTGTTTTAGAAAAATCATTACAAAGATGTTTATTTGAAGATCCAAAGATGATGTCATCCACATAAATTTGAACAATAAGTATATCCTTTCCAATTTTCCTTAAAAAGAGAGTTGTATCCACACTTCCTTTTTCAAAAGATCTTTCAAGTTGGAAGGTGCTTAACCTCTCATACCAAGCCCTAGGTGCCTGTTTCAATCCATATAATGCCTTTTTTAATTTGAAAACATGATTTGGAAATTTAGAATTTTCAAAACCTGGAGGTTGTTCTACAAAAACATCTTCTTCAATTACTCCATTTAAAAAGGCACTTTTAACATCCATTTGAAACAATTTAAAACCTTTAAAACAGGCAAAGGCTAGTAAAACCCTAATTGCTTCAAGTCTAGCTACAGGGGCAAAAAAGTCCTCAAAATCAATTCCTTCAATTTGATTATACCCCTTAGCTACTAATCTAGCCTTATTTCTAATGACTACTCCTGAGTCATTCATTTTATTTTTGAACACCCACTTGGTTCCAACAACACTTTGATCTTTTGGCCTTGTAGTTAGTTCCCAAACTTTATTTCTTACAAATTGATTTAACTCTTCTTGCATGGCCAATATCCAAAATTCATCTGAAAGTGCTTGATCAATGTTAGTGGGTTCAATAGTTGAAATAAAGGCTGAATGATTGACTTCCTTGTTTAATCCACGCCTAGTTCTAACACCCTCACTTGGTTCACCTATAATCAATTCCTTTGGATGGTTTTTAGAAAATCTCAAATCTCTAGGCAAAGGGTCTTCTCTTTCTAAATTTTCTTCCACATTTTCTTCTAAATTTAATCTATCAATCTTTTGGGAGTTTTCTTCAATTTCTTCTTCATCAACTTTTGGCTCTTCCATGTTTCCATTTTCATCAAAAACAACATGTGTGGTTTCTTCAATGACTAAAGTTCTTTTGTTGAATACTCTATAAGATTTTCCAACACTTGAATATCCAACAAAAATTCCTTCATCTGATTTTGGATCAAATTTTCCTAAGGCAGATTTTCCATTATTATGTATGAACACCTTGCAACCAAATACATGCAAATGAGACAAATTTGGTGTTCTACCTTTTAGCAATTCATAGGGTGTTTTATTCAAATTTGATCTCACATTCACCCTATTCAGAACATAGCATGCAGTGCTAACCGCCTCAGCCCAAAAATATCTAGGAAGTGAGTATTCTGCTAACATTGCTCGGGTGGCTTCTATTAATGTTCTGTTCTTTCTTTCAACTATTCCATTTTGTTGAGGAGTTCTAGGTGCAGAAAAATTGTGATCAATCCCCTTTTCTTTACAGAAATCTTCAAATCTTTCATTTTCAAATTCTCCTCCATGATCACTTTGTATAGAAATTATTTCACATCCTAGTTTTCTTTGTATCCAAGTTGAAAAATTTCTGAATTCCTCAAATGATTCACTCTTATGAAAAAGAAATTTAACCCAGGTGAATCTTGAAAAATCATCTACTATAACAAATCCATATACCTTTCCTCCTAGACTTACCGTGCTTACAGGTCCAAAAAGATCCATGTGAAGAATTTCTAATGGTTTACTGGTCCTTAGATCTTTATTGGACTTAAAAGAGGACTTCACTTGTTTTCCTAGTTGACATGCATCACACAGATGGTCCTTAGTAAAGTCTAGTTTAGGTATTCCTCTCACCAAATTCTTTTGGGTAATTTTTCTAAGATTTTTCATACTAGAATGACAAAGTCTCCTATGCCAAAGCCATGATTCATCAGAAACAGTTTTCAAACAAAAAGCAGTAGGAGATTGAATACAATTTAAATCTAGCATGTAGACATTGTTCACCCTTTTTCCATTTAAAACAATTTTCTCATTTAGGCTAATTATGCAGCTAGTAGGTAAAAATTTTACATTATAGCCCTTATCACATAGCTGACTTATGCTAAGCAAATTATGTTTTAAGCCTTCAACTAATAAAACATTGTCTATGAAAAAGTTTTTCAAATTTCCAATCATACCTGATCCAACCACTTTCTTTGTGGTATTATCTCCAAGTGTAACCTTGCCTCCACTCCTGGCTTCCAGCGTTATGAATTGAGCAGTATCTCCAGTCATGTGCTTAGAACATCCGCTGTCCAGGTACCATATACTCTCACGAGGTCTTGTGTGAGAGTATTCCTGCAAATTCTCAAATGTTAGACTTGGAAACCCAAACTAGTTTGGGTTCACCTTTATGAAATTTATAATCAGATGCATGTGTGATATGTCTAGGTTTATGCATCTTAGTTCTCCACACAAAATTAGGTTTCATCTTTAAAGTGCAGGTGTGAGATATATGTCCCAAAAATCCACAATTGTTACATTTAACATTAGGAAAAATATTCCTATGTTTTCTTTCATATGATTGTCTTCTAAGGGATTTCATGAATTTAGGATAATATTTAGGATTTGTAAAATCTTCAAGTTTAGGGGGGTTCCTATTATCCTCGAGAGCTCTTATAGTAAGTTTGTAAAATGAATTCATATCCTCCAAGATTCGATTTGTATAATTGATTCTATATGTCTTGTGCTTAGATTCATCCTTAAATTTCTTAAATTCTTTTTCAAGTTCAGCATAGGATGATTTTAAATTTTCAAAATTTTTATTCAAGTCATCATATTCATCAAGTAGTTTCATGTGGTTGCTATCAATTAAAGCATGATCTTTTCTAAGGATTTCGTGTTCCTTATTAAGCTCTTCCAATTCTAAAACTAAACTAGCATGCATCTTTTTCGTTTTCCTATATGCATCATGCATGTGTTCAGAAACTTCAAACAATTCATTATAAGTTAAATCACATACCTCTTCTTGATCTGATTGTTCAGATTTATCTGCCATCAAGCAAAGGTTGGTGACTTCTTCTTCTTTTTCAGTCTCAGATGAGTCTGAAGCTGAGTCCGCCCAAAAAGCCTTTTGAAACTTCTTCTTGCCCTTCATTACCATTGGTTTCTCCTCTACCTTCTCCTTGCTAGGAGTGGCTTTGAGTTTTGGACAATCAGTTTTTATATGACCTGGTTTCCTGCATTCATAACAAATCACTTCATTAGAAACCTTGCCATTTCTGTTATACTTACCTCTATTCCATTGCTGGCGTCTCTTCTGCTTCCTCTTTAAAAAGCTTTTAATTGTCTAGTCATCAGTGCTATATCGTCTTCATCCTCAGGTTGTGAGTGTTCACTTTCTGACTCTTCCACATTTAGTGCAATATTCTTGTCCTTTCTTGGTTCACCTGCATCAATCTTTCTTTGACTTACTCCTTGCTCGTAAGCAATGAGTGAACCAAGAAGATTGTCAATAGAATAAATGTTCAGATCTTTTGACTCTGTAATTGCAGTAATTTTAGCATCGTATGCAGTAGGTAAACAATGAAGAATCTTATTAACCATTTCAGCATTAGTTAATTCCCTACCAAGTGCATGCAAAGAGGTGACAATTTGAGTGAATCTTGTGTACATGTCAGATATAGATTCATTAGGTTTCATGCGAAATAATTCGTAGTCATGTAACAAGATATTGAGTCTTGATTGCTTAACCTCATTTGTCCCTTCATAAGTAATACAAAGTCTATCCCATATGTCTTTTCCGCTTTTACAAGTGGAAACTCGCATGTAGTCTTCAGATTTTAAAGCACAAAAGAAACTATTTAAACATTTCGCATTTAATTGTGCTAAGTCACGTTCTTCTATAGTCCAATCTGCATAGGGTGTATCTACCCTAATTCCATCAACTAATCTAGTTGGTTTTGTGTAACCTTCCTGGACTAGCATCCACATGCGATAATCAAGTGATTGTAAGAAAGTAGACATGCGTGTTTTCCAAAAATCAAAAGGAATATTGTCAAACAGTGGAGGTCTAGTGATAGAGTAACCCTCAGGTGTGTTTCGGTTTCCAAATGTAGCCATCTACGTTAATCAAAAAGTAGTTCAAACTTATGATTTTGAAACAATGCTCTGATACCACTTGTTGAGTCCAGTAATTAGGTTGTTAAGCCTAAGTAAAAGTCCCACGGCTACCAAGAGGGGGGTGAATTGGTAGTTTTAAAAATTTTAAACCCTCTTAATAATAAAGTTGAACCGAAATAAAATTTTCTTTTAAAGTTTATAGAAAAATGTTTTTCAACCACAGAGTTGTTAAAACTGAAATTTAAAGTGCGGAAACGTAAAAGCAATAAAGTAAATGACACCAGATTTATAGTGGTTCGGTCTATAACCAGACCTACATCCACTCCTCAGAGGCGCCCTCTGAGTATTGCACTAATACCACAAAGTGACTCTCCTTTAGCACCCACAGCAAGGCGGAGAAGCCTGTACAAAACACTCTTTTCACCACTACCCGGTGCGGCAGAGAACCGTCATCCTTTTACACAATCCACAGTGCTGGCAGAGAACCGTCGTCCTTTTACACTCTCCTAGTGTTGGCAGAAAACCCTACGGCTGTTCACACTCTCCAAGTGTAGGCAGAGAACCTTCGTCCTTTTACACTCTCCTAGTGTGGGCAAAGAACCCTTCGTCTGTTCACACTCTCCAAGTGTCGGCAGAGAACCGGACCTTCTTGAATGATCTTCTCACAAGAATCTAGAAAGAAGAAAGAAAAGAGTGAAGAAATCCAATTTCACAAGTAGAGACTCTTACCTTAGCAATCCAAGTGAAGCCTTCTCGCTCCAGTGGTAGGAATCCTCCTTTGAATGCTCTCTTCCACTCTCTCCTTGGCTATTCTCTCAAGAGGCACGAAGATCAAATGACAAAAAGATTGGGTGGCAGTCTAATTTGGACCTTTTATAGAAAAGACAAGAAAAACCGCCCAAAAACTGCAAATTTCCAATTCTGTACGCAGTGGATCGTCCTGTACGATCATGGATCGTCCTGGACGATTTTACTTAAACGATCTGAAACGACCCAATTTGTATATATGTACAAAATGACTTCGTACAGCTGATCGTCCTGTACGAACTAGGTTTGTCCAGTACGAACGGTTATTACCAGGTCGGTTCTAGAAACTGCTGAAAACTGTTCTAAGTCGGTTCATCGTTTGGACGAAAATATGTTCGTCTGGACGAAAATTTTCCAGAGAGCCGATCGTCCTGGACGATTATTTATTTCGTCTGGACGAAAATTTTCCAGAGCACCCATCGCCGCGGACGATAATTTGTTTTCGTCTGGACGAAAATTTTTTGGAGAGCTGATCGTTCGGTACGATATTTATTTTCGTCTGGATGAAAATTTTCCAGAGGACTGGTCGCCTCGTACGATGGTAAAATTCGTCTGGACGAAAATTTTACAGAGAACCCATCGTCCGGGACGATAATAAAATTCGTCCTGAACGAATAGGACTTAGAAAAATTTTTCCAAGCAAGTTCCTATTCGTTCCAAGTGCTCTATAGGAGATAACTGACAGATCGTCCAGTACGATAAATATCGTCCTGTACGATCAGTATAGAATTTCAAGATCTCCTTATTTGTGTGTATGAGATTTTATTCACTCAATTACAATCACTCCCTTTCAAAATTAATCTACATATGAAATTCCTTGTTGATCATCTGAAAAATATCTACCAAAAATCGACCTCCAATGCCCAACATTCGTTGACATCAAATTCAAGCCTTCATGTTTTCCGAATCTACTCTCTTATGAGCCTCCAATGCCCATTACCCATTAACATCAAACACAAGCCTTCCTTTACCAAGTTTTCCCTCTTATGAGAGAAGTGATTGAGTAGATCACCTAATGTCGCTCAATCTTCAATAGTCCTTCTTGGTTCTGCTCGATGCCTACAAACTATTGATGTTTAACATAATTATACAATACAAGCATTCCTAGTTACTTCATCTCCCCTTTTATAAGGAGAGCGGCAATGTCAATATTCTAACATCAATCGACCTATGATTTTTCTTATTGATTGTTTCCCCAATGCCTACTAACTATTATCATTTGATGCCACTTTCCATAGATGTATGATGCAAGCCATCTCAATCACATGGTCTATCCTCTTATAAGGATAGTGGATAAGTTATCTATTCATAAAACTCAACCTCTAATGTTTATTATCATCAAATTCATAATAGACACAACAATATTTATTATCATCAAAATCACATTGCTTGGATCAAATTCGCAACATAAGCCTTGCCAATCATTAAGTTACTTCTCCAAAAAGGGGAATAATCAAGTAGATCATCTAACATCGCTTGACTTCCAATATCTTTCTCAACCATCGCTTGATTGCTAGCACTTAAAAATAGCCATTAATCATTAACATCTTAAGTAAGCCTTCCATGTTACCTCATCTTACCTCTATCATAGAATAATAATGTTGACAAGCCAAAATTGCTAATATTCGCATTCCTTATTGATCATAAATTGGGACCTACTAATAATGAATTTTTACAACCACCAACCACCAATGTTTGATGCATGCCTTTATTTTAACTTGGAGTCCATTAATATATTTAGAGTGACCCCAAAAGATTGTCAACCTTTGATATTCATCAACAACCATCAAATGATGTTTACTAATGACTAATGTCATATGTACTCTAATTGATTATGTACAATGTAATCCTTCTATACCACCCAATCTCCCTTTCTATTAAAAAGGGTTAATGAATAAATAACCCAATGTCTCTTAACATATGACATTCCTCATTGACTATCACTTGACATCTACTAGATATTAATATATAAGGCCAATTAATTGTTGATGTATAATGTAATCCTTTCTAATTATCTTGTCTCTCCTCTTATTAGAAGAGTGATGAACTTGGATATTGAATATCATGTAACATCAAACTTTCCTTATTGTCCAATACTCGAAGACTATCAACTATTGATGTATGATATAGATTAATTGCTTATATTTTATGTATGACATCAAGATTACCTTATACTTTTTCTTATGCAAAGAGGGATAAATTTTTTTTTTCTAGATGTTGTCTGACTTTATTATTCCGCATTGCTTATTGGCCAATATCCACCAACTATTGGTGTTTAATTCTTATTTGTTGCCCATGTCTTATGTAGGCCTTCTGAATCAAATTATTTCCCTTCTTATAACTATTAACTCCTCATTATCTTGATAGCTTTTGTATTTTGGCTATTTTGGAAGGTGATGTTTTGTGATAATTTCATATAAATGAATAACAAAAAGATTCACTTGAGAGAAATGAGTTTACCAAATTTTTAAGTAGGAATGCATTGGGCCATTGAACAACGTTATTTTATTTTTGCATGGCCCTAGGATATATCTGTAATAACCCAAAATGCATTAATTAATTTATCTAAAAAATAGAAAAATCTAAATATATAATTAAGGCACTATACTGGCAAGCATAGCAGCATAGGTGCACTACGATGTTAGGAATTATCGCTGCGACATCTCCCTCTTAGTTCTACACTAACTCTTAGCTTAGCATGAAGCATGGTAACACTAGGAAGTTGAGTGCCATGGTGTTAGGCATAAAATTAGCTTTTAAAATATTTTATATTAAATATCCCTCACACCACCCCCAAATCCCCTCACTCCATTTGCTTGTTGTGGAAGAAAAAAGGAGGAGAAGAGAAGGAATGTAGAAGAGAAAATGAGAGAGAGAAGAGAAAGAAAGTTATCTAGGGCTTATTAGTTTGTCGCTCCTTTTATAAATAATTATTCTAATTATTCTAAGTGACAGCTAATCTATATTTATTTTCATTGGTTTTGAGTTTGGCAAATGTTTCTCTTCTACAAGTGATAAAAATATGATATCTTCCACTTTAGCAAACTTTCACCATGTAACTTCGGATATATTATAAATATTATTATTACAAATATTTTTACTACTTAAATTGATGTTTTACCATGTGGTTTGACTTATATGACATTTTATCTAAAACGAGTAAGAAAAAATTGATTGCAAAAAAAAAAAGTAAGGAGTAAATGTATTAAATCTTGATATGAGATGACATTTTTAGGATTATTGTTCATTGAGCATAACATGCATTTTAGCATAATAAATGCATGCTGATAAGTATACTTGATAGATTTATATAATTTGATATTTATTGTGATGTGTATAGGATACTTGTTGTTATTATTATTTATACATTATATGAAATGAGTGTATGTGCAAGTGAAATGAATGATTTAATGTGCCATAAGTGATGGATACAATTTATATTGACATGATTGAGAAGATAGATGCGTAGTTTATGACTAATGAGAGAAAATTAATGACTATTTTCAAATAAGACTGGTAATCTATAAGATATATCACAAATAAGATTGATAATAAATTAGTAAAATGATAGATAAAATAGATGATAAATAAAATTGATGGCTAATAATATTTGTCATAGACTGATAACAAATGATTGATTATTGATACAACTAATGCTATATGAGATATGATATGCGGTGTTTAATTGACTAATGAGATGATTGATTGATTGATTGGCATGATTGACATCTGTTTCTATTTGATGCATTGACTTCATTGGTAAATATTTATTACTTATTTGGTTATTTGCTTATTATATAGTTTTTACAAATTTTTAGGCAAGGATAAAAATCTTGTAGATTGGGGTTACTTTGGGCTGCAAGCTTGAGATCCCTTTATGCATATGTTGGTCATTTATTCTTTTGTAGTATGATATATTTATAGTGATGGACTATTGTTGGTTGCATATCATAATTATTATACATGTTATTTTAAAAATTGGTGTAAATATTGAATAAATAAAATTGTAATTACATTTTTCTTTATTTATATTTTATAAATGCAATTTGTTAACTCGAGTAATTGATTTAAAAATAAAAAAAATGCAATTCTTGTAATTTAGATTCTTGGGCGCTACAGTTTCCAGCAAGTGCATCTGGAAAATAATCTCTTAGGCTAGGGTGTCGACTAAGCGAGTGTAGTCATTGTTGTTAAGCTGAAATATGTGAGCATTGCCTGCTGATCTAAGGAAGTGCTACATTTGGGCAAGCTCTTCTAAAGTTAGCAACTCCTTCAAAAGAAACTAGATTGTTTTCATAGCCTTTAAGTTGGAATCTATTGGGTTATTAAGAAAGTTTTCTCTATTTTCTGAGATGGCCTTGGGATGCTTATGGTGAGTATATTTAACTAAGCAAGTGTAGTCTCTACCACTAAGTTAGAAAATATGAGCATCTCCGTTTTATAGCAAGCTAAACTATGTTCTTCTTTACGATTTTTCATTTTCTTTAGCCTCAATAAATGGAATCAACTAATTTGACAATGAAATTATAATTATCACCGAAAACTCTATTTTATTTTTCTAGTCTTGCTCCCATAATTTGAAAGATAAATAGTGAAGAAAATCAAAATAAGCTACATCTGTGATATGTTTTAGAAATTAATATGAAATTTATTCTATAAAAGTTCAGAAGACAGTAACTTGCCTTTAAAAAATATTTTAATTCAACACTATTTTAGTGCAATCATGACATGCATATATTGTGAGAGAACATCTTATTTAATATCAAATAAGGAAATTTTGCTTGTCAAATATAGAAAAATTATTATATAATAATGAGCTTGAAAATAATGATGTAAAACTTTTATTAAATTAAAAAATATTTTTAACAAAGAAAAAGAAAATTTTCAAAATAATCTCCAGGCTATTTATGTATAGCAAATATACTATCTGCGTATCACGTTGTCTCAATTTAGTCCTTCAATTAACAAAATTGATTCAAAATTGTCTCTCATATTATAATTATAATATAAATTTGATCTCAATTTAGCGCCTCGTCTTTACAGAATTGATCACAACGAAACTATTTTGGATCAATTTTATATAGTTAATGGACTAAATTGGAGTAATATTATACTCTGAGATTAAAATGTTCACGTATGAATAAAGTCAAGGTATTATTTTGAATCTAAACTGAGAAGTAGAAAATAGTCACATTTATCCAACCTACATAATTTTCTCCATATCTAAATATAACCTATATATTAAACTATTAGTATAAAAATGTAAAGATCATAATTGAAGAAACTCTCTCATTTAAATAATTGTGAAGGGTCTAAATCACACAAAATGACAAACTCTTCTCTGACTAAGAAGCAATTATAATGCTCCCTATAGCAATCAAGGGACCATTGTTAGCAATTCTTTAAGAATACCAATTAAGCATGTTTAAGAATCTAGCAGTCTAATCACCATTCCTAATTATTTGTTTTATATATCTTTGCTGGCAATCTAATCCTCGTGTGGAAAATCTCATGGGATTGAGGCTGTGAACGTTGATGGAATTGCTGGTTACCAAACTTTTTTATTTATTTATTGCTGGTTACCACTCATTAGTTCAATATTTTATGGTTATAGTTTTCACAAATAGAAAGTTATTATGTTCCTATTTAGAGTCGCATCAAATGAATTAATCTTATAAGAGGTGTTAGAGGTGTTTTTGAAAAAAATTCATGAAATAATATTTACTCATCATCTGATTATTAATCTTTTTGTTTGATCCGAATTTATATGTGGATGACACTCTGGCCATAATCATAAAACTTACTAGAATGAGATAAAGCAAGAGTAAGAAGAGATAAGAATTGATGGAGAAAAGCTATGGAATTATTTTATTCTTTGTCAATAGTAAAAATAACATTAAGCTATAAAAATGCCCTTCAATCTCATATTTATAGGGTTAGAAAGACTATAGAAGAGGGTACTCCATATACTATTTGATTACTAAATATGTGGAAGTAACTCTATAGAAACACACTAATAACCATCTCTAACGCGGCCTTGGATGCCTCCGACAGGCATATGCTTTCAACAAGTGCCTTTGTTGAGTGTTTTTGTTAAATTACCTCTTTCCTGAGGTAGTGGTTGACCTAAAAAAGACTTGGTTAGAAAATATTAGAACTGTCATTTCTTTATTAGATTTAAACAAGAATTTGACTTTTACTTGACACAATGGAGAAAAATAATTCATGTAGCCGATCCCGCGTAGTGGGACAAAGGCTTGATGTTGTTTTGCCTCTTTCCTAAGGTGTTAGCTATGTAGTCACTATTATTGTGTAGAAATATATATGCATCTTCTAATGATTGAGTGAGGGGTCTTTTGGTAGAGGTCACTCTTTTTAGGGAGAGTGACCTGTCATGACAAACACATTTGTGGCGAATGCCCTCATCTTGTTCGAGCTTCTTGGAGGTGAGGATCAATATTCAATCCTTTAATGAGTTTCTTTAGTTTCTTTAAATAAAAATCAATATTTGAATCAGTAAAAATAAAAAGCCTAAAAGTACAAAGGGAGTTGAGTTTTGCACAAAATAAAATTAAATCTTAGCAAACAAAATAAAACAATTATGATAAATGTTCAAAATTCAACTAATACAACTTACAATAGACTAAGTTCTTATAATTGTTTATACATTTTCATTTCTACCCTCCTATTAATTTTATTTTTTATTTATCACCATGTGAATCAATATTATTCTTACTCTTAGACATCCATCAATAAATTTTATATTTTTTATTATAGTGTAAAAAATATGAAATTCAAGCTAATTTTTAAGCCTTCAAAATTGGAACACAGTCATTCCTTCTATAAAAATAAGTTTGAAAAATGAAAACTCAATCAATCACTTTTTACCTAACAAAAACTTGTACCAACTTTTGAAATTGTTCTATCCACTTTCAACCACACAAGTGAATATTAAAGTAGCTCCTAAAGTTGAGCAAAAAACCCTGACCATTCTATCCATCTTTTTACAGCTAAATGCATGCATACTCACAATTAGCTGTTTGGGGACTTTAGAAGTCACTTTCTTCATTACATCCCTCTTAAATATTAAATTTATTGTGTTCAAAAGACTAAAAACTAGGGCTTGAAGCTATTTTGCATTGATTGGAAATAAACTTGAGAGTTCTATTGTGTTAGATTTGAGCGCTTGCCCTATCCACATAAATTAAAAATTAAAAATTATGTTGAAATTAAGTTAGAAGAATTACCTAATTTATTATAATGATGATCATAATACAAGTTCTTTTTCAAAACTTTTGCTTTCGTGCACGATAAGATTAACTGAATATATATTCTACTTAATTCAAGGAATAACAAAATTTCTTTTAGTTTTTTTTTTTCCTTATTATGAATTATCATTCCAAGCATTCGGGTGGATTATTTTGCACTTTTAATTGGCAAGCTATTTTTTACAAACTGCCAGTTATACTTTGTAAAAGTATATTTCTGAAGAGTTGATCGATAAGTTTATATGATCCATATTTTGTTCATTTTGAGGGATTAATAGTTTGAATATTTTAATAAATAAACATCTATGACATAAGATTACATAATAAGTTTCTCAACAATCTCATATTAGAGTACGTGCAGTAGGTCTCGAAAATATATTTGACAAATGGAGACAAAAAAATGTACAGAGCAACCATGTTCAACTACAATCCTATTTTGTCATCTAAATAAAAGGGTCCAATTACTTCAGTTGAATCTTGGAGTCTTCTGACCACTTTATAATCCTCCGAACAAAGCTAATGTTAAAAAAAATTACTTTCAATGTCAAATTAATTAACGGTAGGAGGGCACACATAAGTTCCGAAAAAAAAAACATTCTAGTTGTCCCATGCTACTTGCACATCCTTATACTATTAGCCTTCTTATTAAAGTTATTCAAATGCATGAGATATGTCTATCACTCCTCCACAAGAAGACATTAATCCTTGGCAAATATGTTGGGAGGGGCAACTTAGCTATCTTCAAGGAGTGTAAATGTTTGAAGCCCAAAAAACATAAATGTAACCTACTCTTCACCATGTTCTTCTAGGCTAACCAATCTAAAATATTCAAGGATGCTAAAAACAGTTATCATACATGGACTAAATATGGGCCATCAACCAAAGGCCTGCCACCATTATTTTCTTTGGACAAAATATGGCCAATTTGCCATCATCCGAAGGCCCGTCTGATGTCCAATGAGCAGCCCATCAGGAATGGCCAGTAGAGAATACTTTTACTTAAAGATGTTCTTCAGGCCGTTACCGACTCAGCTCTTCTTTGTGCACCCCATGCACATCGAGAACAATTAAGGTCCTATTTTTTACTTTTACTTGAAAAAAAAAATATTTATTTGGTGTGAATTTTAAATTTTGTATTTTAAAAATACGTAAAAGAAATTTTAGGTATTTTTAAGAATAAACATCTTCTACTTCATGTTAAAATATAAATAAAATAAAGTAAAACCAAAAATAAATTTGATCCTAAATGGCTCCTAAGATTTTGTATTGGGTCACTTTTATTTTTAGTTTTTATTTTTATTTTTACCAAACTGTTTTTTTTTTTTTTTTTTTTGAGAAGATGCATAAAGCAATATTATTACGAGAAGAAGAAAACTAAACAAAGTGAAGAGCATCACATTCCTCCTTTAACACATTGTTGAAAAAAGGAGGAATGTTATTAGCTACCAAATTGTCCCAAATAAAATCACACAACCTAGCATGGTTAGCACAACAATCGGCTAACTTATTACATTTTCTATTTACACATTGAAAAATGACTTGGTTGAAATTTCTAAGAAAGAAAAAATCATCAATCTGATGGAAATTACCTTCGGAAGGACCTCCATTAAAAATCTTATGGATATGCTTCATGAAATTGATGTTGTCACCTTCAATTATGATTCCTTTAGCATCATACATCCATTCTTGAAGTACCTTGTTTAAGGCCGTAAGAGCTTATAATTCAAGGGCAGAGATATCCCAATGAAATCTTTTGAAGCCCAAGGCGTACAAGAATCTGCCTTTGCTATCTCTAATAACACCTCCAATTCCAGCTATGTAGTTTTCAGCAAGAGAAGCATCCACATTGAATTTGATCCATTCGGTTGGAGGGGTTTCCAATTGTTAGAAAACAACAAATGCTGATTAGAAGCCTAGTTTGCCGAAATCAGATCATTGTTAAAAGATAGGGAAGCAAAGCTGATTGCATTAGCTACAATAACATGAAGACTATCTTTTATCTTCCCGTGAACTAGTTTGCTCCTGCTCTTCCATGAGAAGAAAACTGCTGAGCAATATAAATTCCCCAAGAATGGATTACAGTTAGAATAAACCGAGAGCCAATTAAAGCAGTTTTCCAAATCTGATAAAATCGGGATATTATAACCCCACTTTTGAATAACATGGATAACATTTTTAAGAAAGAAACAATTGACTGCTAAGTGTTTGGCATCCTCCACTTCACATCAACCTCTCGGGCAACCATTGTAATTAATGATTCTTCTATACATTAAGAAGTCATTGGAAGGAATAGCTTTATTGATTAGTCTCCACCAGAAAATTTTAACTCTTGATCTTAATTTCAACTTCTTCAGCCATTTCCAACTTACATCTTCTTCTTCATGAAAGCTTCTTTGATCTGAAATTAAGGCTGTTAAAGATTTACCAGAATATTTGTATAGAATTTCCAACTCATCTCCCTGAATTCCTGCATTGATGGGGACTGTAGAAATTAGATCTACTAACTCCTTGCCGAAAGATTGATTTAGATTTTGGAAATTCCAGCTTCCATTATGAAGGAAGTACTTCAAACAACATTGCTCATCATGAACATTGGAGATAAAAGTAGGCCATTTGTCAATAGATTTATCAAGGATCCAATTATCCTTAGTAGTATTGATGCTTTCACCATCCGAAACTTTCCATTTAACAATTTGTTGAACGAATTTACCACCATTATTTATGATTTTCCAAGTAGGAGAACTCCCTAACTTTATTTCAGAAAAACAGAAATTTCTACCATACTTGGAAATAAGGATTCTATTCAACAAAGAACCTGGATTAGAGATTAAACTCCAAGCAAATTTGGCTCTCCAAGAGCCAACTTTATCGGGTGCAGACACCACACCTTGCCCTCCAAACTTTATTTGCTTACAAAGTAATTTTCATTCAACATAATGGATTCCCAAACTCTTATCTTGCTTAGACCAGAGAAAGTTTATGCACATCTTGTCAAGATCTCTCAACACTCCCATGGGAACAAGAGAGTGAGTAGAAATAAAAACTGGGATAGAAAGTAGAGAAGTTTTGATCAATTGAAGTTTACCGACTAGAGTAAGGGATAGATTGCTCCATACGTTAAGCTTATCATAAGCTTTTTCAAGAACGTCTTGATAATCTGAAGCTTTGAGTCTTCTCAAAGTCATCTTGATGCCAAGGTAATTCATTTCATCCACTGTTTTAAAACCAATAAGCTTGGAAAGCACTTTGGACTTGTCTCTTTATACAGCTTTGCCGAAAATCATAGAAGACTTCCGATCATTATTTTTTCTCCCAAACCAACTACTATATTCCTTCAAAATCTTCTTAATTTTCTTAGCATTTCTTTGATTTGCATCCGCAAGAACAATGATGTCATCTGCATATTGAAGATAGGAAACAATTTCTGCTTTAGGGGCCACCTTCACTCCTATTTTGCTTCCATTCCTTCTGAATGCTTCAGTTAGTAATTCAGAGCACATAATAAACAAGTATGGGGATAAGGGGCATCCATTCAGCATGTATCCAATTGGAATTAAAACCATTTACAATAATAGAGTATCTAGTGTCCACCACACACTATAGAAGGAGATTAATGAAAGGCCAAGGAAAACCATAAAGTTCTAAAACTTGTTTCAAGGTTCTCCATCCCATACTATCATACGCTTGCTCCATGTCCACTTTAACTGCCATCATTCCTCTCCTTTCTTTGGAATTTCTAAATTTATGAAAGATCGCTTGAGTGAGTAAGATGTTTTCAGAAATGGATCTCCCCTTGATAAATGCAACTTGATTCTCAAAAATGATTTTAGGAATACAGTTGATAACCCTGTTTAACAGCATTCTCGCCACTATCTTGTAAATAGAATTACATAGACTAATTGGTCTATAGTTAGAAGGAATCAATGGGTTCTTAATTTTGGGAATAAGAACAACAACTGTTTTTCTCCAATCATCACACATAAAACCAGAGTTAAAAAAAAGGCAAATAGCCTTCCAAACATCATAATTAATAATGGAACAATAACATTTAATGAAAGTTTAGGAGATACCATCTATGCCAGGTAAAATGTTGTTCTCCAAATGTGTAATCACAACCTTCAACTCCTTCTCAGTAAAATCTGCCTTGAGCCTTTCCCTATCTACATCATCTAGAATTCTGGATAGGTTCGACCATCCGGAAAGAGAGCACTTTTTGGACCTCCATTTCTCCTGAAAATATCTTGAAAATATTTCTTCAATGCAACTTTGATCTTCTGTCAAAATGCCTTCTTTATTCTTGATCTGCTTGATAAAATTACTATTACATCTCATGGAAGCAACCTAGTGAAAGTATTCAGAGTTGGAATCACACTCTTTGTTCCATTTCACTTTAGCTCTTTGTCTCCACTAAGAACTAAGCCTTCCCAAAGTAGAATTCAGCTCTCTAACTTTAAATCTTAATAAGGAAATTTTTTCTTCAGAAAGAAATCCCAAGCTGGCTTCCTCCTCTTGAAGTTCGACAATCTCTACTTTCAGTTTTTCTTTCAGAAAACTGAGGTTGGCATGTTTTGCTTTACTCCAGTGAAATAAGGCTTTAAGAGTTCTCTTAAATTTGAGATTCAAACTTTGAACTTCATTTCCTCCATCTTGTTTTCTCCAAGACTTGGCTACAATTGCTTTAGAAGCTGGATAAGAAGACCAAACTTCTTTAAATTGCAGTCTTTTGGTTCATTTGAATCCTAAATTGAATAATTTGATGGCTATAGGACAGTGGTCTGAAGCAATCCTACCCAGATGCCGAACTACTGCAGGTTGAATGATCTTCAAGGCTGCAGAATTTAACAAGCAACGGTCAAGCCTTTCAAGAATGCGAGCTCCTCCTTTCTTGCTATTACACCAAGTGTAATTGGGACCAATAATTCCAATGTCATGAAAGTCACTTCTCTTCATAAACATTTGCATATCTTGAGGTCCTTGAGAGAAAATAAACCTCTTCCCACCTCTTTTCTCTTCTTGAGAAAGGATACAATTGAAATCACCACCTATGATGAAGGGAATATTAGAATTAGAAAAGACTTGGAGATCCTCCCAAAGTTGTCTTCTCTTATAGATATCTTTGCTACCATAAATAGTAGCAATAATCCACTCTCCTTTATTCTGAATTTTAATCAAACCAAAAACCATTTGTGGAGAAGCATGAATAATTGAGAAAGAACAAAAGTTGGACATCCAGCACACTAAAATTCCCCCTGATAGACCATCCGAAGGAACATTAATGAAATCCCAATTACTACCAACAAGTCAATTGACTTCGTCTCTATCAAAAGATTGAACTTTTGTTTCTACTAGCCCAACATAGAACACATGAATGTCTTTGACAAACTCCCTTAAATAACGAGAGGCTTCAACTTTTCTAGCCCCTATACAATTCCAAAAAGAAATGGACATCATTTGTGTTTAAAAATGGGATTGCTCCCATTTTTAAGTTTCTTATTACCTTCACCCTTTTGTTTTTTTAAAAAGATTATTGTCTTTGCCCAAAGAACAAAGCTCCTTAAGAAGCTTACCTTTACTTTAACCAATTCATCCATCCTCTCAGAATTAGCACTCGAAAGGTCAGAATTGTTACAATTAATTTCACCTTCCTCAAGATCTTCAACTTTGTCTGTAAAGCCATCTATTCCTTCTTCAGCAGAATTGTGATTGCTTAATAATTTGAACATGTTTCTTCCTTCTATATTCAGATTAGCAATCTGATTCCTCTGAATCTCATTACCAAACATGTCTCTGTTATCTTCAACTGCAACATCTGATATCTTGAAATCAGCTTTCGGCTTGCCTTCCATATAGTTTTCAGCTTCTAAAATAACATTCTCCTCAACTGTGGCTTCGACTTCCTCAATTGGAGCAAGGTTTTCTTCATAAGTCTTATCAGGTACAACAAAATAATTGTTAATAATGCCTCCTTGTTCAGAAAGAACCTCCTCTTGATCTTTAACATTTTTCTGAATTTTGAGAACCGAATTATGATAGGGAGTACTTGAGTTCGCAGATAATCCTTTGGGATTTACCTGAGTTCGCAAGCAACCCTTCCCACTTTTGTTAAAAGCATCAAGACAAATATCAGAGCTAATACAATTGCTCTTTCACAACAAATCCTGTTCCAATTGAACATTAATATGATTCATTTGCTCCTCAGTAACCTTTTCCACAATAGCCTCACCTCCTTCAAGTTGGGAAGCTTCTTCACTTGGCCTTCCAGGGATATCTTGGATAGATTTTATGCCTAAGCCAACTGCCTTAGCATTTTGACTTACTTCCACAGCTGCCACTGGAACATCAATTTTTCTAACAAATTTGGAGGATTGAGGAATGCTCAACTTGTTCCTTTGTTTTGAGAACTTCTTCTTCTTATTGTTAACTAAGATCCATGGCCCATAAGTATGATCTTTATGAACATCTTGTACCTTTTCAGCAGCTTTCCCTACAACACCATCTCCTGTCACCTCCAAGTTATTTTGGACTTCGTTTATAGGCAAGCATTCCTTATCAACATGTCCAATCTTCCCACATACAAAGCAAAAATTTGATACCTTTTCATATTCCACTTTTTGAAAGAACCTTCCACCCATTCTATCAACCCAAACTCCTAAAGGAAGAGGTTGATCAAGTTTGATCCTCACACAAACTCTAGCAAACTCTCTTCTCCCCCAATGAAACATATTTCCATCTAGCATGATTGGTTTTCCAATTCTTGAAGCAATGCAAGCTACATTCCTCTCATCCCAACATTGTAAGGGTAAGTGTGGCATTCTAATCCAAATAGGAGAAGATAGGCCTTTAATAGAAGAAGAGTTGAATTCAGGAGTCCACTTTTCCATACCTACAATATGTTCATTCACAAACCAAGTCCCTCCGGAATGAGCAGCTTCTACCATCTCCTCTGAAGAGAAAGAGTACAAAACCCATCCTTTTCCCAATGTAGTAAAGTGGAATTGTCCAAACTGTCTCCATGCTTCCTTAGTTCCCATGCCACTATGTTAGAAGGTAAATCTCTTCCAAAGACCTTAACTACCAAAGAATTTGATAGTCTTTTTGAATTTATCTCCTCCAATTCCTTATTTAGTATAACTGCCTTACCATCTACTAATACCATCACCTCTTCATCATTGAAATCCAATTTAATGTAAGGCTTATTACTCTAAGGATTAACTTGAGCAGATGCTAATGGTTTAGAAATAACATCATTTATCTTAACTACATCCGATTCTTTTCCCTTATCCAGGACATAATGAATATTATTGTTAACCATTTTAAGTGAATTTTCATTTATCACGCTGCGATACAGTCCAAGGATTGCATTCAAATTCATGAATCAGATAACAAAAATCTTCATTCCGGAAGAAGACGCATTAATATAAGATGGAGTTTCAGAGGATTTCAAGTTAATAGGAGTCTCAGAATCCACAGTGTCAACAATGGCTTTGCCTTTACCTTCCACATGCTTGATCAACTTTGGCGAAGGATCAGAATTTTCCTTGATCACCAAAGTTCGTTGACGATTCATCAAATGCATTTGAATTTGTTGTTGAGAATTCGAAATAGCTAATCCATCTCCAATCTTCATGTTATTTAAATTTCCTGCAACCAATAAAGAATTTGACGACAAAGATAGTTTATTGAATTCCGAATACTGACCTCGCCGGACGATATTGACAACGCTCCTTATCTTCGGATCCTCAGATGAAGACCCTGATCATATTTGGGACAATCACCAGCAGAGAGCCGGCGATCATCCACCGCCATTTGCGTTTATGAACGTTACCGCCTAACAGAAATTCAAAATATTTTGTTTCTCTCTCAAAAAAATCTCAGACCTTCTCTCTCTAGACCCCTCTTTATATGGGCCATGAAATGTCCTTCGCAAAAAAATTCAAATGGCCAGAAATTCAAACAGGTTTGTTTAGTATGTTTCTTTACTATTTTTATTTTTCTCATAAAAAATAAATCATGTTATTTTAAAAAGAATCCATATTTGTTGATTATTGTGACTATCATTGCCTCCCTTGTTGTTGCTAATGCCCTAAGTGTCCATTTGGGATCACTTTTTAATTTATATTTTGATATAAAATTCAATAAATTGGATTTCTTAAAAATATATTATTTTTACATGAACAATAACAACATCATGCCTTTATCCCATTATGTGGGGTCGGCTACAAAAATCATTTTTTTTTATTGTGTCTTGTTAAGAGTTAAATTCTCATTTAAGTTTAATAAAGAAAGGCCATTTCTAATATTTTTTAAACAAGTCCTTTTTGGTCTACCTCTACCTTTGTTAACATAAGTCAAATCTTATACATCTACTTTCATAACTAGGACATTGAAAGGTCGTCATTTTATTTGACCAAACCATCTAAGGTGACTCTCTCTAATATTATCTTCTAGTAGAGCTGCTTCAACCTTTTCATGTATATTCTCATTTTGAATCTTATCTCTAAGAGTAAAGCCACTCCTCCACCTGAGCATCCTCATATATGTAACACTTAACCTGATATTTTGTTTTTCTTTTAATGGTCAACTTTTTTTACCATAAAGCATTGCAGGTCTCACAGCCATCTTATAGAATTTTCCCTTAATTTTTAATGGAGCTCTTCTATCACACAATAAGCTCGATGCATTCCTCGACTTCAACAACTTGAATTCTACTAATAATATCCCCATCTATTTCACCATCACTTTGAAAAATAGATTCAAGATATCTAAAATATGTACTCTTACTAATGATCTAATTGCCGAAAGTCTCAATCCCCTCACTAGATCTTTTACTACTAAAATTACACTTCATATATTTGGTTTTAGATCAACTAAAGTGAAAACCTTCAGACTCTAAGGTTGACCTCCATAATTTAAGTATACCCTCATCTCCCTCTCTAGTCTTATTAACAAGAAAAATAACATTAGCAAAAGGCATACACAAGGGTACAACCTCTTCTAATGTCTAATGAGAACATCCATGACTAAAGAAAAAAGAGAAGGGCTTAAGGATAATCCTTAATGTTATACAACTAAAAAAAAATACTTGGTCAAACCACCTTGTGTTTAAACACAACAACTCTTACATACACATCTTTAGTGACATGAATATAACCATTATTAACTGTTTTCTTTTCTAGAACTCTAAATAATGCTTCTCTTTTAACTTTATCATATGCTTACTCTAAATAAAAAAATATCATATATGGATTATCTTTACACTACAAAAAAAAAAAAATAATAATGACATATACATTAAGACATTTTTATTTAAGTGCCTTTAAAAATATTTATTAAGGCATATTCTAATTTGGCGCTAAGAGAAGCATCGTGTGATAAGTTTTCATTCCTGCTTCTTGTTTTTCACCCAGTGCATATTTAAATCAATTTGCCTCCTTCGTCAAATGTTTGTGGTCCGCATTCTCTTTGTCTTCTGTTCCTAGTCGATCACTACTGCTTCAATATTGGCATTCAAGACCTCCACATAATATAATTTTATGTCACCTCAGCCCCACGGTGAACTGACACTTCGACAGCGAGCTTTGAGGCTCTTCCTCTTCATAGTTCGCTTCTAATCTATGTCCCATCTTTTTTAGTGTTTCAATTGGGACCTTCATAGATCGCTTCAGATCATCTGTGTTAGAGGAATAGGAGAATCGAGAGACGAAATCACACGGTTCTTATGTGATTTGAGATTCTTTCGATTACAGCAATCCTATAAAACAAGGTTAGAAACTCCATAATTTGTGAGCATATGAACATTTAAAAATTTTACAATTCAGAACTCCTCATTCAATCTTTTTGCCTATTTCTTCTTCTCCGTGGCTCATAATCAAATATATTCGCTTCTTTCTTCTTTTCATTGTCTAGGGTTCTTGAGGTTCTTTGCAATTTCTGAACGATCAACCCTTTACTCGCATCGAACACCCATAGTTTTTACATTGCTAAAAGGTAAATTTTTCACTGATCTTTAAGTTTATTTTATTATTTGACTCGTTACTTTATTCTGGACATTTGTTTTATTATAGTTCAATTCATCACTTTCTTTTTTTATATTGAAAAGACTCACTTCTACTTGAGAGTTTATAGTTTGCTTAAATTGACTTATTTCAATTTTAACAACATTGCTTAAATTTTTTTTCTTGATGTTTTTATATAAAGAATTATATGCATTTAAAATACAAATTTCTACCTTGCAATTGAAATTTGTTAGGGAACGATGAACCAAAAATACCCTTACAATTGAAATTTGTTCTAGGAGCACTATCCCCTTGGACCCCAAGCCATATAATAGTTTAAAAGATAAATTTTGAGAATTTGAACTTGACTAAAACTTGATATTTAAATAGAATGTCTTCATTTTGTGCTACTACACAAAATGGAAAAATTACTACCTTACATCCCCTCTTAATTTGTTAGAAAAAATTCACTTGGAACCAAATTAATGCAAGCCATGAATGTAAAAGAATTACTTTGTTAAAGTCTTCAACATGATGAATACTCAAAGTCTAAAAGAAGAACTAAAAGTGTTAGAACCCTTTTACCTTTAAGAAATTATTGGTGAACTACATATACAAACTTTCTTAAACAGATCATTTATCACCTAAGATAACAATTGAATAAGCTTTGTGTTTGACAGCAGAAGGTAAAGGAGACATAGTTATAAAGTACTAGAATAAGGTTGTAATAAAAGCCTTACATAGGTGTTTTTTTTTAACCTTACGTAGGTGCTGAGCTGCCTCACAAAGCTTGAGAGGTTGTTGTGTTTGAAGTAATTTTGGAATGATATCTCTTGCAAATTATGCAGTTCAAGACATTAAATGATTTGTGGATGGATCATCAACAAGTATATAAGTTTTTGGGACTCTATAGAGGCCACCATCTCCCTATATTTTTCCATAAACAAAGTCGTAGGTTCAAAGCGACAAAAGAGCAATGGTCTTATTTCTCCTCTCAGCTTATAGTGCCAACTTCTATCATAGTCCCCTAAAATATTCTCCCTTTTTACTTCCCTCTCACTCAAACCTATGATATATTCTATATGCATATACAAAGACTTGAAATTATAAAATATATGATGTTGGTGCTCCTTTCCAAAACGATGTCTTCTTATTATCTTCTTCTCCCAAGCAGTATATAAAGTGCAAAAAAACATCATAAGTCCTTTGAGTTAGCCAAAGGATTGTAAATCCAATAATTAAAGGAAAAGCATGTTTCTTTAAGATCAAGAAAATAAATTCAATCTAAATATTTTTTTCTCCTTGCTTAATCACTTTTTTTATTTATATTGCAAATCAAAGAGTGTACTTTCGACCCTTTGAATATGCATCCACTAGCTCTCATGGTTTCTAACATTCATTTATCTTTTTCTACAAGCAGGTTCTATTATTGAAATGGATAGAAGATTTATGTATTGTTCAAGGAGTAACACAGCTTTTAAAGGAGTAAAAAATTTCAAAATTTTGCATTCAGTAATGGAAGTTTAAGTAGAATGATATTATGCCCATATAGAGATTGTGAAAATGGCATTTTTAGGCCAAGATATGATGTTGAAGCTCATTTATTCTAAAGAGGTTTCAAACCTGAATATTACAATTGGACTGCTCATGGAGAAACTTCAATTAGAAATGACATTGAATCACATTCCGTCATTGCTGGTGATGTTAATGCTGATATGGAAGGGTTATTAAATGTTACAATTGGGTTTTAAGGGAATACTACAAATGAACAAGATGAAACTAATAAACCAAATGTGAATGCTGCAAAGTTTTATAAGTTGATAAGTCACTTACAACAAGAATTATTTCCTGGATGTAAAAAAGTTCTCAAAACTTTATTTTCTTATTATGCTACTTTAACATAAATGCCTTGGTAATTAGACTCAAAAAATCATTTGCTATGTTGCTTGACTTGTTAAGAGAAGCAATTTAAGATATTCATCTACCAAACTCTTATTACGAGACAAAGAAGATAATTCAAGATATGGGCTTAAGTTATAAAAAATATGATGTGTGTCACAATGATTGTATTTTATATTGTGGTCCTGATGACTTAAGAATAAATGTGAAGACAAGATGGACTGCAAAAAAAAAAAAAAAACACTTCAAAAGATATATTAATTAAAAAAAAAGGTCATAGAAAAAGTCATGTGGCACATCCCATTAACATCAAGATTTTAGAGATTATTCAAATCATCTAAGACTACATCATATATGATATGGAAAAAAGAAGATCGTATAAAAGATGGTTGTATGAGGCATTCTACTAACACTCCAGCTTGGCAGCACTTAGACTACTAGGATAAAATTTTTGCTATAGATCCTAAAAATATACAATTCAGTTTAGCATCAGATGGATTTAATCCATTTAGGACAATGACTTCAACTCATAGTACTTGGCTTATTGTATTGATGTCATAAAATTTGCCATCTAACTTGTGTATGAAAGTATGAAACCACAATACATGATGCTTTCTTTGCTTATTCTTGGGCCAACTCAACCTGAAAATGATATTGATGTTTTACAATTGCTTGTGGAAGAGTTAAGAGAATTATGAGAAATTGGTTTGTAGTCTTATGATGCACGTTCTAAGGAGAATTTTTAAATGCAAGCTACATTATTTTAGACTATAAATGATTTTCCATGTTATGCTAACTTATCATGTTATAGTACAAAAGGAAAGTTTCAATGCCCTATTTGTTAGGAGAGTACATGTTCCTAGTGGTTACATTTTAGTCATAAGAGATGTTATATGGGACATCACACGTCTTAGATCACATTCATCCTGAAAGAAAAGATAATCGGTCTTTCAATGGTTGTGAAGAACATGGGACAATACCATCACCTGTTAATGGATCCAAAATTATTGAAATGTTAAGAAGTATAAATATGAATTTGGAAAGAAAACACCCGTTAATCCTAATTTGCCTTATAAATAGAAGAAGTTTAGTATATTTTTCAAGTTATCGTATTGGGAAAAAAATCTTTTATGACATAACTTAGATGTTATGCATATTGAAAAGAATGTATGTTATAAACTTTTGGGTACACTATTGGATCATGATGAAAAGAAGAAATGAAAATATGCCTTACATTGCACCCTCATTATATCTTATATGGACATACTTATTTATCTGTCGCATGCTTTACTATGAACAAAAAAGAAAAACAAATCCTCTGTATAGTCTTAAAAATTATTAAAGTGCCAGATGGATATGCATCTAATATTTCATGATGAGTGCAACTGAAACTACTAAAAATACTTGGATTAAAGAGTCATGATCATCACATCATAATGCAACAATTGCTTCTATTATTCTTAAGATGAGTCTTGCCTAAGTCAGTTCACTCTCCTCTAATTCGACTGAGTAATTATTTTCAAGGCTTGTGCTCTAAAGTTCTTCTCCCAATTGGTCTTCTTTGATTAGAAAAATAAATTGCAGTTACACTTTGCTAGCTTGAAAATATATTTCCTCCTTTTTTTTATATCATGGTGTATTTGGAAATTTACTTGGCCACTTAGGCAAGGATTGGAGCTCCTATATATTATCGTTGGATGTATCTTATTGAGAGGTTATTACTTATTTCATGTATCATTATTTCTTTTATCATATATAACTTTAATAAAAAATTGATACCATTTATCAACCAAATTTTTTAGATTTCTAGGGATGTTAAAGTCATATGTTCGAAATAAAAAGTCATCCAAAGGGATCAATTGTATAAGACTATATTACGTAGGAATGTTTAACTTAATACTCTTGATATTTTGCTGAGCATGTGGAAACAAGACATAATCAACTTGGAAGAAATGAATTGGATGAGAATTTTCTGAATGAAGGACTTTTTTTAATATATTTGTAACAAATGGTCATGCACTTGGAAGGAGAAAGTTCATGATCTTCAATGATGAGACGCTTATAAAAAACATCGATATATCCTTTTCAACTGTGAGGAAATAGAGTTATATGTTAGGCAAAAAAAAATTAGTTGAAGGATACATATTTTCATTTTTTATATAAATACTATTATTATATTCTTATAAATTTTATGATTATATACAGTGAACATTAACAGTTAAAGAAATGATAAGACAAAAAAGGTCTCCCTAAGGAGAGCATGAAGCTAAAAGGGTGCACAATAAGGATTTTATTTCTTGGTTTGCTAATAAGGTTAGTGTTACAATACTGACTGACTTTATATGAGAATTTTTTTTTAATTACTTCTACTTTGTTTTAATATATTGCTTTAATTGATCCATTGAAGGAGGATACAATTTCTACTGATTTGAGGCGCTTGGCTAGAGGTCTGTCCAATGTTGTCATTCTCTACAATAAGTAACTAATAAATGGTTTTAGATTTCATGTTGTAGATTTGATGAAAAAAAGAAAAACTCAAAATTGTGGAGAGATGTTTAAAACTCTAACTTGAAGCTTTGCTAGGTTCAAAGATAATAATACTATTTCAAATAACTTGACATACTATGGGATCTTAAAAAATATAATCGAATTTGACTACAAAGTAGACAGAAGTGTTGTTTTATTTGAAGTTGACTGGGTTTCTAAAGGAAAGAGACTGAAGGAGGATGAGGATGGCTTCATCTTGACTAATTTCAAAAAAATTAAATGACATCAAGAACCTTATGTGCTTTGCTTTTCAAGTTCAATAAGTTTTTTATGCAGAAGATCCTATTATTTTATTAAATTCAAGTGTTGGGAATTAATATATCTTTGGGAAATTTAAATGTGCCTTATAATTAAGCATGTTTCATCAAATAAATGCGTTAAGAAAGTTAACATATCATAACACATAATATTTGTCATATTTATTAATAAATTCCATCATATAAGTGTGCTAGAAAAGCTGGTCTATTAAGACACCCTAAAGGCGTCGCGGAGGAGGCAATGCCATCAAAATTATTTGTCTTGAAAGTTTAATTTTTAGGGCACAAAAAGATGCCAACGACCGACTCAGTGACACCATTATTTGATGTCTTAATATGTCATGTGCCCTAATATATACATATTATGGAAATTTAAAGTGTCCTAATAGTCATTACTTTTGTAGTGTTATTCTATCTATGCTTTTCAATCAAACCTCTAAATAAATGCATAGCTTGCATAGTAGACATACCCCCATTAATTCAACCTACTTTTAAGAAAAAATAATATCACATTGTAGCCTATGCTCCATAACTCTCTCCCATAGTTTTATAATATGATATATTAACTTAATTCCTCTGTAATTTGTATAATTTTGTGCATCACCTTTATTCTTAAAAAAGTGATCAACATACTCATATAACACATATCTTACATCTTTTTAGTCTTCAAAATAATATTAAAAGTTTAATAAGCGAAAAAATTCATTTATCTCTAAAGTATTTTCACACCTCTATCGGAATATCATTAGGTCCAACATCTTTTCCACACATCAGGTTAATTAAGGCCTCTCTAACTTCGGGTTTACTTATACATCAATAAAAACAAAAAATCTTTATTTTTTATTTAGGGTACTAAGATGACTAAAGTCAATCTTATTATCATAATCTTCATTGAAGAGTTTATAAAATTATCTCATCTGCCTTTATTTAATATTTTATTCTAGTAAAAGTACTTTTTGATCATCATCTTTAATACACTTCACTTGAGCTGAATTCAACTACTCTTATCTCTACGTTTGACTAACATATATATATATATATATATATATATATATATATATATATATATATATATATATATATATATATATATATATATATATATATATATATATATATATATATATATATATATATATATATATATATATATATATATATATATCTTTCTCTCTTCTTAGTATCTAATCTATCTTCACATCACGTATTGCTCTCTTAGAATCCATACGATCCTATTTATATCTTTTTAAAAAATCAAAATTTTTTACATCTAAACTAATTTTTATGACAATTTTTCTTATTTTTTTATATCCAACTACTCACTATTTTTATTTTTAGATGTTTTTTCCCTCTATTCTCGATGCACATCTTTTGCATTATTTTTAATATCACTAGCTACTTTTCCACCCAAAATATTAGCTTTCTCATGCAAATACAAAATCATAAGATATAGCATCTTATTCAGAAAAACTATTTTTTAAAATATTTTTTAAATGCCCTTGTCTAATCCTAGGGCAACATTTTATTTTATTTTTTTTATTTTCTATCCCTCTTTTTAAAGTCCAAAACTGGTAAGAGAAACATTTTTTTGGAATAACTTTACAATTTTTGCAATCTAAATGATATATTTTTTTATAAGAAAATATTCAATTTGAGTTTACTATATCTATTCTTTCAAGTGATGAGATACTCATCACTTTTCTTAAATAAGATATTATTAATTATAAAATTATAAGCTAAAAAAAACCTAATTTGCTTTTACCGCCTTCATTAGTCACTCCAAACTCATAACAACTATGAATGCTTTTAAATTTTCTACCTCTCTACCAACATATATATCTATTTAAACATCCACTAATAAATTTTTTTCTTCAAAATGTATCTTTTGTATTAATTCTTCTAAGCCATTCCAAACATTTAATTTGGAATGCATATTCAAATCTATTTGAGGAGCATAAACACTTATAAAATTAATAATTTTAGCAGCAACAATAATCTTTAAAGCTATAATTCTATATCAAATTTTATTACATTTTACAAAATTATCTTTTAAACTCTTATCTATAATCACACCAACACCATTTAAATCCTAGTTTACTATTACTTGAATACCATAGTTTAAATCCTAAACTATTAATTTTCTTAGCCTTCTCTCCAACCCATTTAGTTTCATGAATGCATATAATGTTTATTTTCCTATGAATCATAATATCCATTAATTTCATTAATTTTCTTCTAAGTGTATCTATATTCAATTTGGATTTGGAGAATAACTTCAACAAGAGAATTCCCAAAGAATTCCTAAAGGAGTACTTTATTCCACACTCCTTCATTAATAAAGGAATAAAGAGAAGGAAATTCAAAATTTCCCACAGCTCTATAGGTAGGCCACTTATCTAAACTTTTATAAAAAATCCAAACATCTTTTAAAATGTTAATAGACTTACCGGTAGCAATCTTCCATCTAGTTATCCGGTTCAAAAATTGAGCTCCATTAGATAATAGTTTCCAAGTGGTAGAGCGGTTTCTCGGGCCAGATTTTTCCCAAAACTTCAATCCATACTTAGCCATTAAAGCTTTGTTCAATAATGAGTCTTCCTTTTTCAGGAAACTCCAAGAAAATTTAGTTCTTAGAGGACCGGATATATTGACCAATGAATGTATGCCTTGACCCCCTTCCTTCCAACTCTTGCATAAGTTGTCCCAAGCCACATAATGTAAGCTGTGACTTCCACCTTGTTTATCCCAAATAAAACTTCTACAAGCTTTGTCCAACTCCTTTAAGATACTCATTGGAATCAATGAGTGAGTAGCCATAAAAACCGGTAAAGAAGATATTTCCGATTTAACTAACACAAGTCTTTCGGCCATAGAAATAGATTTCTTACCCCAAACATTAAGTTTTTTAGCAGATTTTTCTAAATTGAAGTTAAAGTCTGATGCCACCAACCTTCTATGAGCCATCTTGATCCCAAGATAATGATACTCCTTAACAATTTTAAACCCTCAAAGCTTGAAAATAGCTTTTCTTCTCGTTCTTTTAACAGATTACCCAAACAGGATTACTAATTTTTGCTCATTCACTTTCTGTCCGGTTCGGCTGTTAAAGTCTTCAATTATCCTCTTGAATTTTTTCATGCATTTAAGCTTTGCTTCTGAGAATAAAAGAACATCATCTGCATACAATAAATGTGATATTCTTAGAGCATTTGAAGAGATTTTAATACCCAATTTCCTGCCTCTTTGACTCAAATCATCAGTCAAAATTTGAGTGCAAAGAATGAACAAAAAAGGAGACAGCGGACATCCCTGTCTAAATCCTCTTTTGGCTTTGATCCCATCCAAAATCTTACCTTTAATCAAAATAAAAAATTTAGGATTCTCCACACATTCCATGAGTAGCTTAATAAAACTACTAGGAAAGCCATAACGGTTCAAAACTTGTCTTAATGTTCCCCAAGCCATACTATCATATGCTTGTTCCATATCTAGCTTAATGGAGACCAAACCTTTACTAGATTTAGAGAATCTGAGTTTATTGAAAAGTTCATGGCTTATCAAAATATGAGAAGATAAAGATCTACCTCGAATAAAAGCCGTTTGCTTTTTGGAAATAAGACCATTAATCACCTTCAAAGGCCGGTTCAACAACATTTTGGCTATGACTTTGTATAAAGTGCAACAAAGACTGGTAGGCCGGAAGTTTGCAGGAGAAATCGATCTGATCACTTTAGGAATAAGAACCACTAACGACTCTTTCCAATTCGGATAAAGTTTGCCTACCTGAAAGTCATAGCCAAAATGGAGCATTACTTTCAGACAGGCAAACTTTATCCACTGCCATCCACACCTCTTTTCCAATAATGCTCCAATTGTTTTTAAGGAAGGAATATGTGATACCATCTAATCCAGGTTTAACGTGTGAGTTGTTACTTTGAATAACCAATTCCAATTCAGAATAAGTGAACTCCTGGTGAAGTAAAATCTTATATGAATCTTTTAAAGAATTTAAACCTGTAGGCAAACTAACCAAACAGCAGGTTCGTTCCTTCCATTTTGTTCTAAAGAATTTTGATAAAATCTTTTCATATTCAGATTGTTCTTCAACCAACATCCCATCTTCATTCTTCAATTGTCGGATAGAATTCCCCAATCTTCTCCCACTGGCAAAAGAATGAAAAAATGCGGAGTTCATGTCATTATCTTGGATACACCTCACCTTAGCCCTTTGTCTCCACCAAGAGTTGATCCTAGCCATTGTTACGTTAAACTCATGAGTTTTGGCTCTAAGCAATAACAACTTTTCAATGGACAGTGGCAATGCAGCTCATCTTAGTTAGTTGGTTATGAGCAGCTATCCACTCAGAAGTTTTAGGTTCGAACATTACATATGCGGTGTGTCTAAGTCTGCGATTTACAAGATTCAGCAGTCGTGGAGGAGCCAAGAAAAGGGCAGTAGATGAAGGTATGAAATGATTGGAAGACATCTATAATGCTTAGATAGGAGATGAGATACAGATGTTAGGGTTCAATGTCGATATCTCTTGCCTCTTAGGATTCATTTGAGACCGCTTTCTTACTATTTCTTAAAGCATTTTTCTACTATAAAAATTTTAATTTTTAAATTAAAAAGCTCTTTTAAGAAGAAATAAAAAAAACGTCCCAAACGAAGTCTTAGTGTCCAGCATAGATAGAGGGTTCCAGAAAAAAGTCTATAGAAAGTATTTGCTAATTAAATTTTTTTGTAATTATCACAATTGGATCCAGAGTAAGATGCAAAAACTTAAAACAAAGAATTTGTAGTCTTAATAAGCTACGATATTTCCTTTTTTTATCATTTCCCATTTGATTAGATCTGAATTTATAAAGTTATTATGAAACAGCTTCTTAGACTTCAGTGGTATTAAACCATCGAGAAGAGAGGTCGACAAAGAAGCCAGAGATTGTCAGAGGATGGAATTCCAATACGATCAGTCATGGAGGCTATTTAATATCATTATTAATTTTGACAAACTTAATTAGAAGTTTAGAACAGTAATTTTTAAATAATTTAAATTAAGACAAACTAAAATTGTATATTGGCTTAATTACTGATAACTAATTATTTAATTGCATACTAATTATTTTATTAGCTTAATTGTCATTGTTAATCTATTAATTATTAATTTCTAGCTAATTAGGCTAATTTGTAATCATAACCATTAGTTTAAGACTTAATTGCCCACTAAATAAATTCCTCATAAATTTACATGACTGGATCAATGTATTGTTCCGGTTAGTATTTATTCCTAGTTCAAAATTATAATAAATAAATAATTAAATTGTTTCGGAAAGACTTGGTTGTGAAAAAACCGAAAAAATTAAAATTAAAATTAAAAAGTAAGGTCTACTTTGGGCAACTACAGTTCTGTTTTTAAATTTATTTGTAAAAATGTTATAATGAAAATAGCTTTTTCTAAAACTACTATAAAAAATAGCTTGTTAGCATAAAAATTTCGTAAAAGTAATTGCCAAATAGAACTTTGGTATAGTCTCAAAAGTAAAACAATAAAAAAGTTGTCTCAAAGAAATTCTAAATAATATTTATCAAGTAATAACAAGCACTAGCAATTCTTATTGTAAAACACAATAGGTAAAGATAATTTTTATCAAAAGTAATGTAGAATGTGATAGAGAACTTAACCTAATGATATTGCAAAACAACATATATAATTTATGGCATGATTGAGAATTCTTTTTAAATATATTTATTTGTTTTTTAATGTATATTTAATTTTATCAAATTATTCTAGATACATCATCAAAAAAATTATATTGATCGAGCATAAATTTCGATTCAAAATCAAGTTGGAAACTTCCAAAATTCAAATAGGGACCATTCAAACTCTTATTTCAACACTTATAGTCAAACTGAACGTCTCGAAAATACGAACCAAATGACATCCAATTAAAGTCAATATGAGTCCAAATGGGTCCAAATCAAGGGCCCAAAGCGCTATTGGATGGTTCAAACCAAAATTTGGATTACCAAACGGTTTCCAAATGTGACATGATTATAATCGAATCGATCGGCTCGACGAGACAAATCCAATGAGCCCATGTTCGCAAAATTCTAATATCATTAAGACATTCAAATGCCTGGTAAATAGTTCACGATCAAAGAATTCAACATCGACCATCCATCCAAACCCTCCCAACTTACCCTTGATCTTCCACATATTTACAAGCCATGCCACTCTAAAAAATCTATAAATAAGACCCCTACTTCTCATGAGAATGGCACCCCAAGGAAGGAATCAAGAGAGAGATATGAGATCACTCTTGCCTCCATCATCCTACTCGACAACATTCAGAAGTTCCATTAGACCACTACTTGATGCCCGGAGTTTTGTTAGACCACCACGTGACGCCCAAAGTTCCACTAAATCACCACCTGATGCCTGGAGTTCTGCCAGACCACCACCTGACTTCCAGAGTTCTGTCGGACCACCACCTAACACCCAAAGTTTCACTGAACCACCACCTGACTCCTGGAGTTCCGCCGGACCACCACCTAACACCCAGAGTTCCATTGGACTACCACCTGACACCCAGAGTTCTGTCGAATAACTATCTGACACCCAGAGTTCCACCGTACCATGACCCAATGCCAAATTTTTGCAAACCACAACCAAACTACCAACTAACGCCTGAATTTCTAAGTAATGTCAGACTTTCACCAGAGCACAAAGTGATGTCGGACATCTATCCCCGTTTGACGTTAGATTTCAGCAATATGACTAAAATTTGTAAATTGATTTCCGTTAGGGCTGAGTTAGTGGAATCATTTCAGACTAGATCAAACCCCGTTATGTTTCCCCTTTTTAGGGTTTTCCATGTAAAAAAATTATATGTTTTTTATGTGTGAGCCAAAATTAAAATCTTCTTGACCGAGAATATACACGATGATAGAGTTAAACTCTTATGTCTTAGTGTTGCACGGATATCTATGGGAACATTATTCCCAACTAGGGGATAATTTTTGCTCTAACCTCAAAAGGTTCTTCATGTCAACGTCCTGGTATCAGCTATTACTGCATCAACTTTATGGTAATTTAATGTGAATTGAGGGATAAATTTGACTATAATCGTGGTCAAGAAGATTACTACAATACTTTTAGCATCCAAAATGATAAGAAAATCACAGCGAATGCAAGGATGCTTCCAATAAATCATACTTTTTTAACTAGACTTTTACACCTTGGGCAAGGTTTTAATCTCGACCTTAAAAAGGTAGTAACGATCTTAAAATAGACTATTCTTCACCTTTGATACAGGATACATGCGGTGCTCACCCCCTCCCAATCAAGAAAAAATTAATCCCAGGGCGATCGCATCTCTTCACTGATAAAATATGGACCTTGGAAGTTACAACTACAATGCCATATTGCTATGACATTTGGATGTTGCGGTGCCCAAATGCGTAAATGGCACAAAGGAGTGAGAAATTATTGCGCATCAGCATTTAAAAATAGAGAATCTGACGTTATCAAGCTAACTTTCTGACACAGCGGTGCCAATAATGCTGAGGTGATATTTATGTTGCTGCCGCAACACTTACAAACAGAGAACTCAATGCCGCAATGTCAAAATTTTGTCGCCTCGGTGATATTAAAGGTAGCACTACAGTGTTGTTTCATCAGACACTGTGATGCTCTAGGTTACATAGAATTTATACCATATTTGAGTTTTTTTCTATACAAAAATAACTAAAACAATAAATTCTCACTAATAATAAAATATAGGTGTCAAATATTTAAAAATATTCATCATAGTAAAATTGTGTAATTATCAAAGAAACCATATAAATCAATAGAACCAAAGCCTTGATGGAGACCATCAAAGCCATAATCACTAGATTAATATATCCCATTAATTGTAAAAATGGATCAATAACTGGTAATAGTATTAATAAACCAATATCAAAATTAGTGATTCAATAACAATATCATCGATGATATTAATAGTAGAGCTGTATAGAACAATAATAGTAAATCCATGCAGTGATAATAAATTGGTGTAATAAAAGTCAATCCATGCAGTGATAATAAAATGCATTTCAGAAATCACACTAAACATGTAAAGTGTCCAAGTAAAGCTGTGTTTTTCCAAAACTAAGTTAGTTGTTTGTAACCATTTACTCAATAATCAGAGTCTTCACTCCTTACCTATCAGCATAGTAATAACTCCTTATAAATCCCAATCATGAAGTCATGTGAGTTTATAAAGGATAACACCAAATTAAAATATCTAAAGAAAAATCGATCGGGCTACCATTTTGTAGATGTAGTTAGTCTCCAACCAATATAAGTGAAATCAACTTTTATTTATCTTCACACATATTATTCTCATAGTATTTAATTAAAGTAATAGCAATCAACTATTACTCAACCACATACTAGTACTCATTCCCAAAGCCAATGAGCAATATGCGTACAATAAACTATCAATTTTTATTTAGAAAAATTCATAAAAAATATAATATCTTTCATTTTACCCAGTGAAATTTAGAAATATTACAGTCCAAATATCCAAAATATTAAATATGAAAACATATGAAATGTTTTGTGATAAAAGTTTAATAAAACCGAGAAAAAATGTAGTATATATATATATATATATATATATATATATATATATATATATATATATATTACAAAGCAGCTCAGTACCACCACACAGCACCATAACACTGCATGTTGAATCAAGAATTATTATAGAATAGAAGCTTCAAACACCGTAGCATTCATTCAAGGCACCATTGCGCTCCGAAACATAGTGTATTGGTGCTCAAAGTCATGGCATCGTTAGTTGTAATTTAAATAAGAATTCAGATTTTTAGCTCTTTTCATATTTTTTTTGATATTATAATCTTTTCATCTTAAAAAAATATCATCCCTTGCATTTTCCTCTAAGGACTCTAGAACAAATCAGAATAGAATAAATTCATACGATCAAAACTCAAATAGAATAAAAATCAAAGAAAAAGCTTGTCCAAGGAATATATAATCATCCAGTTCATTCCATCACACTTCATTCACTTATGCAATGAATGCTATATTATTCAATCATTCAAATTAATTTCTCACTAGTAGAACTTTTAAGATATTATTGATTTTTTAGAGACTGTAAGTTATACACTCATGTCATAATTGAAGTAGGTCTTGTTAGTGCTATGCGTGCATTAAAATTCCCCTTACTAGCATTGATAACTTTATCATTAATTATTTTGGTGACTTTCACTATATGCTCTCGATCCTTTAGTTATCTAGCCTTCAATGAGTCGAGATTATCATGCATCAAAATCAGCTCTTCCTCCAAATCTCCTATGAGGATAATCTACTACATATTATCCTTACTGTCCATAGCAAAATATCACATCATCAATAAGTAACAATGACCTGAATGCCTTCTTCCATAATTACTACATTCATTGTAGCTAATAGTCAACATGGTCAATCCAGATCCCCACGACTCACTATATATGATTTTTTATCACTCAATTCTCCCTATTCCTGCTTGATTCCGCTCGAGTCCTCCTGTTACAATCATACCTAGAGCCCACATTATATTTAGATTCTAGTACTACCAAATCAACCACTCTCTATTTGGCTTACTCCACTAACAAAAAAAATTATTGGATATGTAAAGGCACTAATATATGTCTGAACTCCCTATTTAATCATTATAAAAATATGTAGTACTTTTCATCATCAATAGCGATCAAATGGGGGACATCTCTTACAAGCATAGTAAACTCAACTTCAAACTGTATTATAGTCTTCAATCACTATTCTACCTTAATGAAATCTTCTTACATCTATTATCATGTTGGTGGAGGTACTAACCACATTGAACACTATAGTGAATTTATTCCAGGTGATGTTAGTATTTGACTTCCCCTAGTATTTCTCCTTATCTTTCCTGATCTGACATGTTTCAGCCCCTCCTTTAAATAAAAACATAATTAATGGTACTTTTTTATTCTCTAGACATTACATGTCAAAGATCTTCTCTATAATTAGTAGTCAATCTTCTATTGCTTGTGGTTCAACAGCTCCATTAAATAATGGGGGTTTCAACTTATGAAATGTCTATAAATATCTATCCCATCACCCTCTTCTTCCATGCTCCCAGATGACTTTCTCTGTGTATCTTTGATTACCTATGTTAAAATGTTTATTAGATGTATAATAATGTTTGGCAGTACTGGAGCTGCATTATGTTACTCTTTTTGTACATCTTGTTATGGCATATCTATTTTAGTCATTCAATTTTATATAGTTCTATCTTATCTAAATAATTTATACATGCAATCAACTATATTTTTAAAATAATGCATCTTACTCTACTTAATCTACCCTAATCATAATTCATTCCTATGACTTTGTTTTAAATTTTAATTCTTCCAACAATTATACTCTGATAATAATTTGTTATGCCTAAGAATCTAAATTGAACGAATTTTTTTTATCTTTATTATAAAACCACCAGAGCCTTTTATATCCTTTAATATAATAATGATATGAGCTAAAACTAATCTAGTAATCAAAATATTAATATGTATATGTATTCGTTACTCTATAAAATCATATATAATACTCAAAAATTAAATAAAAAAAAAAGCATAAAAGTCATCTAATCAAAATACAAGAGAATAACTATAAAATAAAAAGAAAAAAAAATAATAAATCCAAAGAATTCTTTATAATCTCACACTCCTAATCTCTTAGTCATATTTAAAATCATTAAAATCGCATATAATGACCTAAAAAGCTCAACAAGTCACTAAATTCTATAACTGACCTCAAAGCACAGTAAAGAAGTAGTATGCTGTCATCAGTCAATTTATAACAATAGCAATCAATGATCATTGATCAATGTAGAAATAGTAAAACTCAATGTTGTAGCAGTAAAGTTTGTAGATAGTAAAAAAATAAAATATTAATAATAATAAGTGACACAGGCCATTAAATCAGTACAGTTGCAAAATTAGTGAAATTGTTATCATAGTAGTACTATCTAATCATTAAAGTAATTGTAACCAAAACCTTGATGAAGACCATCAAAATCATAATCACCAAGTTAGTATATTTAGTAATTAGTAATAGTGAATCAATAAAGAGTAATAGTATAAACGAGCCTATATCAAAATCAATGATTCAATAACAATATCATCAAAGAGAGTAATAATAGAACATTATTATATAGTAACAATAAATATATATAATTATAATAAATCAATGCAATAATAATAAATAGTAAAGAAATAATAAATCAATGACATGCATTTCATGAATTACACTAAACAAATAAAGAGTCCTCCTATAGTGATGTTTTTTAATTATAACTTAATTGCTAATAACCATTTGCTTAGTAAATAGAGTCGTCACTCATTATATTTTTGGCATAGTAATAGCTATATTATCAATCAGTGAATCATATGAATTTGTAGAGGATAACATAAAATCATAATATTTAAAGAAAAATTCCATCGGCCCATCATCATATACCAGTCAGGTAGTCTCCAATCAACGTCAATGAAATCAACTTTTACTTGTATTCACATATAATATTATCACAATATTTTATAATAGCAATAGAAATTAAGCTATTACTCAACCACATATTTGTATTCATTCTAAATACCTATTTGAAGCAACATGCGTATAATAAGTTATAAATTTCTATTTAAGAAAATTTATACAAAATACAATATCTTTCATTATACCCTGTAAAATTCAAAAATATTACAATCAAAATGTCTAGACTATTTAATACGATAACATATAAAAATTTATGATTTGTAAATTTAATAACATCAGGGAAAATGTAGTAAAATCCATTTTGTGGAACATCTAGTGGTAAAAATAAAAAATTTACAAAATGGAGATGGGATTTGAGTCATTTATCTCAATTGGAATATTTTTTTTTAAAATAGGTAAAGAAATCCAGTGGACAAAAACTTTTCTTTCATTTCAATCTCTCTCCTCCTTCCACTCCCTTATCCTTCGGTTCCTTCTCAGGCAAGCTAGTGTGAGGTAAGGGAGTGGAAGGTTAAGTGTGGATATATATATATATATATATATATATATATATATATATATATATATATATATATATATATATATATATATATATATATATATATATATATATATATATATATATATATATATATATATATATATATATATATATATATATATAGTTAGAGGTTACATAATGAGCTCAAATTTCAAAAATAGATTCTAGAGACAAACTTAATCAATATACATTTGATAGATCATGATTCAGGGGTCATTTGACATGTGTTTGAAGTGTTTGAAAATTCACTCAAAAAGGCTAACAAGACATAGCCTTTGTAATCTAAAATTTGGTCTAGAGGTTTGTATTTAAGTTGGATTTTTTATTTGAATGGTTAAATTTGAATTTTCCAAGTCAATTACAATTAATTGAATGTTTTTTATTGTTGCTATAAAGCTCAAGCAAGATTGGAGAATGATTTGAAGGTTGGATTAAGGTTTGAATTCGAGACTTGATTATGATTGACTTGAGGTTCTGTATGAACTTGAATCTAGATTTATTTGAGGTTTGGATTTGTCTAGAGTCTAGATTTACCTAGAGTTTAGGTTAATCTACAGTTTAGATTGATCCTAGGGACTAGATTGATTTGAATTTGGAATGATTTATCATCTAGATTGATCTAGGGTCTAAATAGATCCTAGAGTTTGGATAGATCTAGGGTAAAGATAAATCCTATGGTCTGGATAGATCCTAGGGTCTAAATAGATCTAAGGACTGGATTGTATTGCGACTCGAGCTAATGAGTTTATGTTTTTGATTGTAACAAACATCTTTATGACTCAAAGTATTTTTCATTATGTATTTGTTTGTGTGTATACTAACATTTTAGGAACACCATGCACCATCCGATAAAGAATCAGAGCTCAAGATTTGGTAGAATAAATTTATTCTGTAAAGAATTTGTAATGATTATTGATGTAATTTTGATTTCTTGAGTCAAGTCCTTTAAAGGTGTTTGTTAGCTCAGTGTGTTGCAGATCTGTTTTCATGGTTTTTGATTTTGATGATAGCAAACACTCTTATGTCTTTATGATTGCCTTATCAAATGACATTTCAGGGTCACAAGATCAGACTGTAATTTGGAATCAGCTGAAGATTGGGTAGACTAGGTCTGAGTTAGTTTGTACCTTATTTTTCCTTTCTTGAGTCTTTCGTAATTGGTGTGGCTCCTAAAGCGATATAACTTTACACACACGCACCTTAGAAGATTTTTTTACTGTTCCCTTGAGTTTACTTTTTTTAACATCATTCGGGATGATATTTATATCATCCTGGATGATCGGTTCAAAAGTAGAAACCTTAATTAGGGCATCCTCATTAATGCAACCATCATTAAGCCGATCGGCCTGGACGATACTTGTATCGACCAGGACGATAGGCTCAATTAAGAAAGAATCAACCTCCATGATCAGTTTAGGTATTCTTTATTTTAGGTAATCGGCCAAGACAATATCCACATCGTCCAGGATGATCTAACTCAATTATAGCTAAATTAATATGGTTTCTTTGGAAAGCATTAAAGGCTGATTGATTCAATCACATCATCTGGGATGATCATAAGATCGACCGAGATGATGTCATGGATGATTGACATTGGACAGCTTTGATTCAAGGCGATGATTAGGATGATTATACTCGATTTTAAACTAATCGGCCAGGATGATATTGCATTGGCCCGGACGATGTAACCAATTTTCTTATGATCATCCCAAATCGTCCCGGGCTGATTGGGCTTAATTTGTACTGATCGGCCATGGAGATATTCCTATCGGTCTTAGATGATAAAGTCAAAAAGTTGCATTAATGAGCTCGTTTTGAGATCTTCTATTTAAGTTTTGACAAGAAACTTTGTAAGTGTACTTGGCAGCCATTGAAGCTTCATTCTTTTGGAGGAAACTTGAAGTGAGAGCTTGAAAGGGAGTGAGGAAAGGGTATAAGAGAGGGAGAAGACCCTTGGAGGGGATTTCAAGGGAGTGTGGATGGGATTCCACACGGTTACTCCGGCGAGCTTGCACCTTAGTACCATCGGATTCAAGGCTCATCTTGAGGGAAGTTTTGGGAAGAAGAAGATCTCTTTGGTGTCAAAGGGCCCAGCTACTCCGCCGCACCGGGGAAGGTGAAAGTGATTTTGTAAGGGCTTCTCTGCCTAGCTGTGGGGGCTAAAGGAGAGAAACTAAGTTTAGTGCAATACTTGGAGGGTGCCTCTGAGGAGTGGACATAGGTCAAGGTTTGACCGAACAACTATAAATCTGGTGTGTTCTTTTCTTTATTATTTTTGCATTTAATTTACGCACTTTGATTTTCTTTGTGGTGGATTTTGGTTTGGCTTTTTTATTACAAAAGATTTTTAAAATACCAATTCACCTCTCTCTTAATTAGCCTTGGGCTAGTTCATAAGGGCCTAACATCCCAAATGAACTTTCAAGTGGTATCAGAGCAGTATTCATAAAATAAGTTTTTAAAAACTTTTGAATTTTTGATCCATGGCTAATTTTTCTAATCGTAATATTGCGAAAGATTATTCAATCACCAGACCACCTTTATTTGAAAATATTAGATTTGATTTTGAGAAAATTCGCATGTCTACTTTCTTACAATTGATTGATTTTCGTATGTGGCATATGATTTTAACTAATTATTTATTACCGTCACGGGTTTTAGATGGAGTTAAAACTAATATTTCTTTTAATCAATGGAATAGGAAAGAACAAATTAATGCTCAATTGAATGCTAAATCATTAAACTATTTTTTTCTGTGCTTTAAATTCTGAAGATTTTATGTTTGTTTCTACATGCACTACTGTAAGGAAATTTGGGACAAATTACACACTTTATACGAAGGCACTAGTGAAATCAAGCAATCCAGATTAAATATTTTAATGCATAATTATGAAATATTTTGCATGAAACCTTATGAGATGATCTTAGACATGTATACTAGATTTATTCAAAATGTGACATCATTGCATGCATTAGGTAAAGAGTATTCAAACCTTAAAAAAGTTAATAAAATTCTACGTTGTCTCTACTTGATAAGTTTGATGCTAAAATTGTTGCTATTTGTGAATCAAAGAATTTGAATGAATATTCTATTGATGATTTGATTGGCTCACTCATTACCTACGAGCAAAGTTTGAGTCAAAGACTTTTGGATGCATGAGAGATGATAGTGCTAAACGCTGAAAACATGGAGAAAAGTGGCTTAGTTGGTGACGAAAGTGATAACTTGTCAAGCAAATTAAAAAGCTTACCAAATCATAAGCCTCAACAAAAGTGGAATAAAGGTAAAAATGGTAAGAATGTTAATATTTCTTTTGACGTTGTTTGCTTTGGATGTAGGAAGCCTGGACATATGAAAAATCAGTGCCCAAATTTGAGAACTCTTCCTACCAAAGAAAAGGATAAAGCAAAGCAAATTATGAAAATGGCAAATAATGAAAAGTAAAAATTCACCTAGGCAGATCTTGCTTCTGAATCATCTGATCAGGAGCAAGATGATGCTTAAATTATTTTGTGTGTACTTTTTATGTTTGCATGTTTTATTTGTTCTTTTTTGTTTATGTGATTTTCTTTTTTATTTATTATTATTTCTTTCTTTCTTTTCTATTTCGTTGATTTTTTTCTATCTTTAATTTTTTTTCATGTGTTTTCTCTGATTAACACACATGTTCACATTTTTAAAAATGAAAAACATACCTCCTATTTTTTTTAAACTCTTAAAAAAATTGTGTTTGACTTCTCTAAAAATAGTTAAAGGAAAGAAACTCATATTTTTTATTCTCAATCTCTGTTTCTAAAAGAGGTTATTCTACTTTTGATTTAAAATATTTTTTATATTTTAAATTAGTTTTTGAAACTAAATTTTTTTATCTCTCTAAATTTTATTTATCGCATAGAGATCTTTTACAAGTTGTTGAATCTAACTCATAATTTTCTTAATCAAAAAATTTGCTTTGTCAATAAGATGGGTTTACTTTTGTTTTTAAGATTTCAGAATGGTAGCATATTCAAAAAATTGGTCGATGATACCAAAAGTAAAAGATGCGCAAAGACGCCAAATTGAAAAATAAAAGGAATACACAAAGTGTAACAAAACTCAAAAGATGCGCAGTGAGCCAACCAATTGTCAAGAGGCATAAAATGAGCCCACAAAATTTAATGCTTACCATTCTTATACTTCTTAAAGCTTAAGAAAACCCTTGATACTTTTGATACTTAAGTTTGTAAATCATGATTCCTGATTCAACAATTTGTGCATTAATCTTCTTTTAGATATATTTTATAGAATGAGTTTTGAAAAATGACTGTTTCTTTCTCTAGTTTATTCCTTGATTTAGATATTAAATTAAAAATTTTTTGAGCCATTTAAAAGAACTAGAGTTTGGATTATCAAATTCTGAATTTCTAACTTTTTTTGGGCTATGCGTTGTCAGCACAATTCTACTATGTTTTTGATTAAAACAAAGAGGTAACTTTCTCATTTTAAAAATATTTGGTTTGTTCACTAGATCAGGGATCATTTTTGTCTTTTAATCATTTTATTTTTATTGTTTGTGCCCCTTCTCTTTTTGATAATATCAAAGGGGGAGAACGTACTGTTGAATTTATATCCTTTTTCTTATTTTTTTTTTAAATTAAAAACAACAAATTTTTTTTATCTCCCCTATTTTTAAAAGTTTTATTCTAATGAGGGAGAGATTAGGAGAAAATATTTTCTTCTTTACAAATTCAAATAGCAATGTTTGTCATCATCAAAAAGGGGGAGATTATTGTGGATCTATTTTCATGGTTTATGATTTTGATGATATCAAACACTCTTATTTCTCTATGACTGTCTTATCAACTGACATTTCAGGGTCACAAGATCAGACTGCAATTTGGAATTAGCTCAAGATTGGGTAGACTAGGTTTGAGTCAGTTTGTACCTTTTTCCTTTCTTGAGTCTTTTATAATTGGTGTGGCTCCTGAAGCTATGTAACTTTGCACACATACACCTTGAAAGATTTGTTTATTGTTCCCTAGATTTTATTATTTTTGGTAACATCGTTCGGGATGATATTTATATCAGCCTAGACGATCAGTTCAAAAGAAGAAACACTAATTAGGGCATCCTTGTTAAGGTAGCCGTCATTAAGCCGATCAGCCTGGACGATACTTGTATCGGCCAGGACGATAAGCTCAATTAAGAAAGAATCAGTCACCATAATTAGTTTATGTATTCTTTATTTTAGGAAATCGGTCTAGGATGATAGTCATATCATTCAGGATGATCTAATTTAATTATGCCTAAATTAATCTGATATCTTTGGAAAGCATTAAAGGCTAATTAATTCGATCACATCGTTCGGGACGATCGCAGGATCGGCCGGGATGATGTCGTGGATGATTGACATCGAACAGCTTCTATTCAGAGCGATGATCAGAATGATTGTACTCAATTTTATAATAATCAGTCAGGAGGATATTGCATCGGCCCGACCGATGTAACCAATTTTCTTTTGATTATCCCAAATCGTCCCGGGATGATTGAGCTTAATTTGTACTGATCGGCCAGGATGATATTCCTATTGGTCTGGATGATAAAATCGACAAGTTGCATTAATGAGCTCGTTTTGAGATCTTTTATTTAAGCTTTGACAAGACACTTTGTAAGTGTCTTTGGCAGCCATTGAAACTTCGTTCTTTTGGAGGAAACTTGAAGAGAGAGCTTGAAAGGGAATTAGGAAAGGGTGGAGTTTGAGAGAGGGAGAAGATCCTTGGAGGGGATTTCAAGGGAGTGTGGAGGGGTTCCACACAGTTGCTACGGCGAGCTTGCACCTTAGTACCATCAGAATCAAGGCTCATCTTGTGGAAAGTTTTGGGAAGAAGAATATCTCTTTGGTGTCAAAGGGCCTGGCTACTCCACGACACCGAGGAAGGTAGAAGTGTTTTTTTAAGGGCTTCTCCGCCTAGCTGTGAGGGCTAAGGAGAGACACTAAGTTTAGTGCAATACTTAGGGTGCCTTTGAGGAGTGGACATAGGTCAAGGTTTGACCGAACCACTATAAATCTGGTGTGTTCTTTCCTTTATTATTCCCACATTTAATTTTAGCACTGTGATTTTCTTTGTTGTGGATTTTGGTTTGGCTTTTCTATTATGAAAGGTATTTTAAAATACCAATTCACCTCTCTCTTAATTAACCTTAGGCTAGTTCATAAGGGCCTAACATCCCTAATAAACTTTCATAGTGTCTATGCACATACACACTAAGGAGAGTGAGTTTTATTTAAAACTAGAAGTTTAAATTTTGAACTAATCTTACTAGATGATTTTGATCATCCAGGATGATAAGCTAATTGAACTAATCATACTGTTTGATTGTCCAGGATGGATCTTTATAATCTTGGAAAATAGTCGCCAATGAAAATTTAGGCAAGGATTTAATATTAAAAGTTTATTCTAATCATCTTGGATGATTAACGTCAATCATACCTAAATTAATCATGTAATTAGGGGACAAATTATGATTAAACTATTCAATGAGATCATCCTAGATGATTTGTATAACGTACAGGATAATATTAACCTACTTAATTAATTTTATTAAATCATCCCAAAAAATACCATAATTTTTTTTTAAATCATCTAGAATAATCCTCAATTTCATCCTTAACGATTTGTATAAATTTGAACTAATCATCCAGGATCATCATTAGATCATCCAGGTCTATCAGGTTAAATTCTTCACATTATACTGGTTAATCCTTCTATTATTTAGGGTGATATTTAGAGCAAAAATTTAGTTTTTAGGGTTTTCTAAAGCCCTCTTTTTAAGAACATCATACGAGACGATCCGATGATCATCCTGGATGATCTATGTCACCATAATTAATTTTTAGATTTTTTAAAGCCCTCTATTTAAGCTTTGTCAAGGCACTTGATAAGTGTCTTTGGCAGCCATTGTGTCTTCGTTCTTTTGGAGAAAACTTGAAGAGAGAACTTGAAAGGAAGAGAGGAAATGGTGGAGTTCGAGAGGGAGAAGATCCTTTAATGAGGTTTCAAGGGAGTGTGGAGGGGATTTCACATGGTTTCTTCGACGAGCTTGCACCTTAGGATCATCGAATTCAAGGTTTGTCTTGAGGAAAGTTTTGGAAAGAAGAAGATCTCTTTGGTGTTAAAGGACTCGGCTACTCTGCCACACCAGAAAAGGTGGAAGTGATTTTGTAAGGGCTTCTCAGCCTAGCTATGGAGGCTAAAGGAGTGTCACTACAGGTTTAGTGTAATACTCGTATGGTGCTTCTGAGGATTGGATGTAGGTCAAGTTGGATCGAACCAGTATAAATCTAATATTTTCTTTATGATTATTTTTCTCACTTTATTATTATTACGATTAACTACTTGGGTGAAGTTTCTGATTAATTTTTTAATTATTGATTTAATTCATTTCCACTATAAGTTATAAAAATATTTTCTTTTAATTAAATAAATTATTAAATATTCAATTCCCTCCCCTTTTGGATATCCTCGAGACTAGTTCATTAGGGATTAACTCCCCTCACAAACTTTCAACTGGTATCAAAGCGGGATTCAGATAATCAAGTTTTTAAAAACTTTTGAATATTTATCCATGGCTAACTTTGGAAATAGAAACACCACAGAAGGTTATTCAATCCCCTAACCACCTTTATTTAAAAATATTACTTTTGATTTTTGAAAAATATGCATATTTACTTTCTTGCAATTAATTGATTATTGAATATGGCATATGATTCTAATTAGTTTTTCTATACCATCATGTGTTAGATAGAATTAAAACTAATATTCATTTTAATCACTGGAGTAGGATAAAATAAATCAATGCTCAATTGAATGCTAAATCTTTAAAGAGCATTATATATTATTTGAATTCTAAATATTATATGTTAGTATCCACGTACACTACTGACATAAAAATTTTGTATAAATTATATAATATATATGGATGTACTAGTGAAATCAAGCAATTTAGGTTGAATATTTTAATGCATGATTATGAACTATTTTTCATGAAACCTTATGATACGATCTTAGATGTGTATATTAAGTTTACTTAAATTGTGAGAACATTACATGATTTAGGTAAAGAATTTTCAAATTCTAAAAAACTTAATAAAATTCTATATTATCTACTTAATAAGTTTGATGCCAAAGTAGTTACTATTTATGATTCAAAAAATTTGAAAGAATATTTTTTTGATAATTTGATTGGCTCACTCATTGCCTATGAGCAAGATTTGAGTCAAAGACTTTTGGATGAAGGCGAAATGATAGTGTTAAAATATGAAGACACATAAAAGTGTCTTAGTAGATGATGAAAGAGATGAGTTTACAAACAAATTTGAAAATATACTAAACCACAAGCATCAACACCAACAAAAGTAGAATAAAGGTAAAAATAGTAAGAATGTTAAGATTTTTAATGATGTTATTTTCTTTGGATTTAGGAAACCTGAACATATGAAAAATTAGTACCCTAATTTGATAACTCTTTTTATAAAAGAAAATGGTAAAGCTAAGCAAATTGTAAAAAGGGAAAATAATAAAAAGCAAAAAATCTCTTGGGCAGACCTAGCTTCTGAATCATTAGATCAGGAGGAAGATGATGTTTAAAGCCTTATTTGTGTATTTATTTTTTTGTGCATGCTTGTTTTTTATTCATTTTGTTATTGTTTATTTTTTGTGTTTTCTTTGGGTTTAATTTTTTCTTCTTTAATTTTTTGTTGCATTTTTACATTTTTTTTGTGAAATTTTCTCTGATCAACACACACATTTCATTTTTTTTATACACTTTAGAAAATCAAATCTTTTTCAAAGTTAATTTTTTCTAAAAATGAAAATTTTACTTCCTATTTTTCTTGAATTTTTATGCAAGTTGTGATTAACATCTCTAAAAATAGTAAAAGAAAGGAAACTCTTGATTTTGTCTCTCTATCTCTTTTCTTAAAGAGGCTATTTTACTTTTGATTCAAAATGTTCATCAAATTATAAATTCAATTTTGAAATTGAACTTTTTTATCTCCCTAAATTTCTTCTATCATATAGGAATCTTTTGCAAGTTGTTGAATCCACCTCATAATTTTTTTAATCAAGTAGTTCATTTTTATCACTAGAATTAGTTTGTTTTAGTTTTTAAAATTATAAAATGGTAGCATATTTGTTGAAAAGAAAAGAGGCACAAAATGAGCCTAAAGCTAAAAGATTTGCAATGACGCCAAATTTAGAAAGACACACAAAGTGAATCAAAAATCGAAAGATGCGTAATGATGCCAAATTTTGAAAGATACACAAAGTGTATCAAAAATTAAAAGATGCACAAAGTGTACCAAATAACTGACAAGAAGTACAAAATGAGACCATGAAAAGTAAGCTTACTTTTCTTGTATTTCTTAAATCTTAAGAAAACCATTTTATCTATTAATATTTTTTATACTTGAGTTTGAAAATTATGATTAATGATTTACCAATTTTTACATTAATCTTCTATTAGATATATTTCATGAAATAAGTTTTAAAAATATTAGTTTTTATTATTCTAATTTATTCCTTGATTTATATATTGGCTTAAAAAGTTTTTCAGCCTTTGAAGACTTGAACTTTGATTAATAATTTTTGAATCTCTAATCATTCTAGGTTATGGGTTGTCAATACATGCCCTACTAAATTTTTGAATAAAATCAAGAGGTAACTTTCTCATTCCAATTAAATTTTAAATTTCATACTGATTTCTTCTAAAAAATCTTCTTCACTAAATTAGGGATCGTTTATTTTTTTATAGAGTTTTACTGGTTTGGTTTTCTGTGCTCCTTTTTTTATAATGTCAAAGGGGGAGGATGTACTGTTATTTTTATGTATCTATTTTAATTTATCTTTTTATCTAGTTATTTATTTTATTTTACTTATTTTATTTAAAAAATTAAATAAAATAAAAATAAAGAAAGTTTTGATTTCCTTTATTTTTAAATTTTTATCTTAGTGAGGGGGAGATTTAGAGAAAATACTTTTAGTTTGCAAATTCACTAGTAATATTTACCATCATAAAAAGAGAGAGATTGTTGAAACTCGAGCTCATGAATTTATGTTTATGATGATAACCAACATCCTTATGTCTGTAAGTATTTTTTATTATGTATTTATTTGTGTGTATACTAACATTTCAGGAACACCATGCTTCATCCAACGAAGAATTAGAGCTCCAGATTGGGTAGAATAAGATTATGATCTAAAGAGTTTATAATATTCATTTATGTAATTTTGATTTCTTTAGTCAAGTCCTGTAAAGGTGTTTCCTAGCTTAGTATCCATGCATATACACATGCAGGGGAGTGAGATCTGGTCAAAACTAGAAGTTCAAGTTTTGAACTAATCGTACTGGACAATTTTGATCATCCATGATGATCATCTCATTGAACTAATCATACTAGATGATTTTGATTATCCAGGATGATTCTTTATGATCTTGAAAAATAGTCTCCAATGATAATTTAGGTAAAGATTAATGATTCAAAGTTTATTCTAATCTCCTTGTACAATCTAGATAGTCCCAGACAATCAATGTCAATCATGCCTAAATTAATCATGTTATTAGGAGATTAATTATGATTAAATTATTTAATTAAATCATCTTCAATGATCTATATATCATATGGGATGATATTATCTGGCTTAGTTAACTTTCCTAAATCATCACAGATGAAATGCAATAATTTTTCATCAAATCATCCAGGATGATAGATGATCCCCAATATCATCCTGGATGATTTGTATAAATTTGAAATGATTGTCCAAGACTAACCTGAGATCCTCCAAGACTATCATGTCAAATTCTACACATTGTACTTGATGATCCTTCGATCATCCAGGATGATATTTGAAACTAACATTGAGTTTTTAGGATTTTCCAAAGCCCTCTTTTTAAGAACATCGTATGGGACGATCCTGCGATTGTCCTGAATAATGTTGGCTTCCATAATTATTTTTTAAGTTTTTCAAAGCCCTCAATTTAAGTTTTGTCAAGGCACTTAATGAGTGTGTTTGGCACCCATTATCTCTTCATTCTTTTTGAGAAAACTTGAAGAGAGAACTTGAAAGGGAGAGAGAAAAGGGTGGAGTTCAAGAGGGAGAAGATCCTTGAAGGGGGTTTCAAGGGAGTGTGGAGGGGATTTCACACAGTTGCTCTGGTGAGCTTGTACCTTAGTACCATCGAATTTAAGGTTCGTCTTGAGGGAGGTTTTGGAAAGAAAAAGATCTCTTTGGTGTCAAATGACCCGGCTACTCTACTACACCGGAAAAGGTGGAAGTAACTTTATAAGGGTTTCCCCACCTAGTTATGGGTTTTAAAGGAGAGTCACTAAAGGTTTAGTACAATACTTGGAGGGTGCATTTAAATAGTGGACAAGGTCAAGTTGGACCGAACCATTATAAATCATGTATGTTCTTTCTGATTATTTTCCACACTTTATTTTTATTAAGATTAACTGCATGGGTAAAATCTCTTATTAATATTTTTATTGTTGATTTAATTCCTTTTCTTTATAAGATATAAAAAGATTTTTTTTTTAGTTAAAGAAGTTATTAAATATCCAATTCACCCTGCTCTTAGTTAGCCTTGAGACTAGTTCATAAGAGCTTAAAACCCCTCACAAACTTTAAGATTGGTTTGAGTGACCTAATTAAAAAATTTGGACAATAACCACCAGTTATAATAACATGTTGGTCCAACCCTAAAATATAGCATGCATCATCTTTTACCCCTAATAAGAGGCATAACACCCCACAAAGATTGGTAAACCCATTCATAAGTATTAGGTGTTATTCTTATGGCATGCCAGGCTATATATCCCACATAAACACAACACAACAAAGAATGTATCTTGTGTTCTGGCCTAAATAAATTGCATCATAGTATATCATGCATGCAATTCACATTAAAGCATAAGGTGAAACCAAACTCACTAGGGTTTCAAAAACTAACCCATGATTAACTTTGTATGAGTGATCTCATATAAGGCCTAAAAATAGCATGTAATACTTGTATAATGGATGCTTGACACATAACTGGAGATATGAAGCAATTCATTATGCTGGAGGCTAAGGTAGGAGGTAAGGTAACATTGGCATATAACACCACCAAAAAATTGGTGGGCTCAAGTATGATTAGGAACTCAAAGAATTTTTTTATTATTGGATATGTCTTGTTAATAAGTGGATTAAAGCAAAACCTGCTCATTATTAGCCAATTATACGATAAAAATTTTTATATTAAATTTCTAGTAACTATCTGATAAGATTAAATGGTAAAATCATTTTACAATGTAAAAGGTTTAACAATATTTACATGCTTGATTTGATTTATATTGATTGTTCGAACTTTTTTGTTTAATATATATTATTGATGAATCTTGGCTATGGCATAGGCGATTATGCCATGAAAGCATGAAAACTCTTAAGAAGATCAATTAGAACAACCTAACTAGAGGCATATCTAAACTATACTTTTTTAAAGATTGTTCTATGATGTCTGCCAATTAGGAAAATAATTCAAAAATTCTTTTCATTCAATTAAGAACATCATCATTTTTAGACCACAATAAATTCTTCACATGAACTTGTTTGGACCTGTTAGTATAGCCAGCAAAGATGGGAAGACCTTTGGATATGTAATTGTAGATGATAAATCAAGATTTACTTGTGTTAGATTCCTAGCATATAAAAATGATTTTTTTAGTGGAACTTAGAAATTTTTTCTCTTGGATAAAGGGAAAATTAGAATGTGAAATACTGATTATCCATAGTGATTATAATGGATAATTTAAGAATGTTAGGCTTGAATCATTCTATAAGGAGTAAGGTATAGAACATAATTTTTCTACCCCTATAACCCCTCAGTAGAACAGGGTAGCTAAAAGAAAGAACAAAATCCTAGTAGAAGCTACTAGAGCCATGTTAAGAGATTATTACTTCCAAGATATTTTTGGATAGAAGTAGTTAACACTAATTGTTATGTTCATAATAAGGTAAATATTAAATATAAACTTAATAAAACTCCCTATAAACTACTTAAGGGTAGAACACCCAATCTATCTCACTTTCACATCTTTTGATGTAAATGTTTCATTCTGATAAATTAAAAATACCCACTAAGAAAATTTAATCCTAATTGTGATGAAGGAGCTTTCCTAGATTATTCGACTGTAGGTAAAGCCTATAGAGTTTTTAATAAGAGCACCTTAATAGTAGAGGAGAACACCCATATTGTATTTGATGAATTTGATAAATTTGATGAACTAAGGTTAGAAGAAGAAGAGGATGTAGAGGTCACCCAAGGAATTGAATTCATTAACCAAGGAAATAGAGAAGAACCTCAGAAGCCCTTGCATTGAGATTGGAAATATAAATCTAATCATCTTAGATTACTCATCTTAAGAGATCCTCTATAAGATTTATGACTAAACATGGACGTAGGAAGGAGGTTAGTCATTCTTCCTTCATCTCTATGATAGAACCTGCTAGTATAAATTAAGCCCTATCATATGAGTTATAAATCCTAGCTATCCAAATAAATAAATAAATAAATTTGGTAGAAATGATGTATGGGAATTGATCAATAAACCTAAAGACAAGAGAGTTGTACGAACTGAATGGGTTTTTTGAGAAAAAAAATGAATAATTCTAGAGTAGTAATTAGAAATAAAGCTAGATTATTAGCTCAAGGGCATAATCAAATAGAAGACATTGATTTTGAGGAGACCTTTTCCCTTTGTAGCTAGGTTAGATGCTATTATTGTATTATTAGCCTTTGATTGCTTTAGAGGCTTTAAGCTATACCAAATGGGTGTAAAGAGTGTCCTTTTTACTGGCATGATTAAAAAAGATGTATATGTAGAGAAACCTCCTAGATTTGAAAATTTAACCTTTCCCAATCATGTCTATAAATTGAAAAAGGCATTGTTTGGATTGAAGCAAGCACTTAGGGCATAGTAAGAATGGCTTAACACTTTTATCCTAAATAGATCCTTTAGTAAGGATAGTGTAGATACCAACCTATTCATTAAAAAAGTAGGATAGTGTAGATCTACTCTATTTATATATATATGATGTCTTATTCTTCACAATGAATTTGCAGGCACCATGAGTAGAGAATTTGAAATAATTATAATGGAAGAGCTAACATATTTCCTTGGTTTTAGTGAAAAGAAAAATGGATGATTAAAATTTTATAAGCCAAAGTAATTATATCAAGGATATTATAAAAAAGAATGAGATGGAAAATGATAGAGTAATTAATACAACCTTGAGCTTTACCATTCAATTAGACAAAGATACAAGTGGAAAGTCAATAGACCAAATAAAGTGTAGGGGAATAATAGGAACACATTTGTATTTGAGTGCTAGAAAAACCTGACATTATATTTAGTAATTATAAATGTGCCAGATTTTAAGCAAATCAAAATAACCACATATGAAAGCTGTCAAGAGAATCCTGAGATAGCTTCTAGCACCGAAAATTTAGGTATGTGGTACCATAGACATAGCTCCTCAATTGAAATCACATGATATTAAAACTTAGACTTTGTAGGATGTAGAAAGCACCTCTAGAATCTATCAATTCATAGGTTAATCCTTTGTTTCCTAGTCTAGTAGAAAATAAAACTATATAGCCCTATCCACCATTGAGGTAGAATATATTATTGTAGGAAGTTTTATTACTCAAATCTTTATGTTCATCAAGTCTTATAGATATAGCAATAAATACTTGACCTTGGACTCTCTGTTGGCACTATTTAAATTATGTGTAATAATACTAATATCATATATATCTCTAAGAATCCTATCCAACACTCCCATGCTAAGCATATAGACATTAGGCAACACTTCATTAGAAACCATGTTGTTATGAGAGGTATTGAGTTGAATCATGTAGGAGTTGAAGATCATGTAGGAGTTGATGATCAACTGGCAAACATCTTCACCAAACCCTTAAGATATGACACCTTTAGCACATTAAAGACTAGATTAGGTGTCATTGAAATTCATGTGTTATTCAGGACAAGATGAAATCAACAACTTTAGATTTTATAGTTTTTTTTGTAATTTTTTCTATTTGTTAAAAATTCAATGTTATTTTCTTATTACTAGATATTCCCTTATCACCACACACCTCATAGTTAAAAAAAAAAAAAATGATCACATCATATTGTACAAACTTTATTTGTAATGAACGATCTATGCAATTTAGCACATCCTCATCATTTATGATTTAAATAGCTCTGATATGAATAATTATTGATGATTAAACTATATGATCCACCTCTTTATACTATAAGATCCCCATGTCAATTACCATTCAAATGAATTAAATCATCTAGTATGATTTCTGAAAAATCATCATAATATATGAACAACTATTTGAACCTTTTAGTCAAAGGTCATACCAACAACTCCTTGAGACGATAATTTTTAACGGTGACCATCCAGTAGGATGTTGATCTTACTATATGATTTAACAAATTTTTTTATAGATCATCTAGATGAATTGAATTTTTCAAATCATAATGTATAAACCTCTATTGCACTATATGATCTGCTAAAAATCTATAAGTGAGGATACATTTCTAAAGTTTCACTCACTCCATCCTTTTATACCTTTTCTCAACTTATATTCATTCCCTATATTTTCTTGATGGCCACTAGCAAGTGAGTTTGTTAACTACTCCATGGAAGCTTCTCCCATCGTCCTACTAGCAATCACTTCCAAGTAGTGGAAGATAAAGTTGCCTATCACTGATACAAAAAAGCCAAAATTATCCTATCCAACATTCTTCACTAGTCAATTCTTAGTTTTTGGATATTGGATCTCTTCGCTATGTGCACTCTCCAATTCCTTCTCGCCATTGACTTTCCTTTTAATTTTTAACTACTTTATAAATTTTTTGCTCGTCTATATACAAATTTCTCTTCCATGACTTCATATATCTGCAATCAATCTGTAGAAATCATTAAATAAGATTTTTTGAATACCTCCACCTATCCAATAATGGGTTTTAACCCAATGTTCTATCATTTAAGGCAAACTACAGTTGGACCACTATAATTTTAGCCATCATAAATGTTCCTCTAAATCAAAACTAGCTACTTGTTCAATCACTAAATCAAAGTTCTCGTGTAATCCAGCATGTTCTCCAAACTTTTGTTCTTCCTAAAGCTAGAGATAGGGTAAGTATCACTCCTCTTTTATCTGTGGTCACCTACTTAATTATGTCTAGCAATATTTTTGATAAATCCTAAATGATCATTTCTTATCTACATAACCTCACTTCCATTCGCTTAGATTCAACCCATCATAACCACAACCTAGCACTAGGTCACCTAACCACAACCTAGCACTAGGCCACCTAATTGCCTATGTGTTGGACTAAAAATATCCGATTGTGTATTCCACACTAGTAGAAAATTTCCCTTTTTCCAACTATGATGGCTCTTTCAAGCCTTCTTTCATCATCACTAAGGGGATCAGTTAGGAGAAGAGCCATAATTTGATGAGGAAGGGGGAGACCATCCAACATCAGCACCAACGCCTACACCAGATACTAGCCTTTATTCCTACAAGGAACTGATATAATGCTTTAATCAATTAGAGACTCGACTGGATAGCCATATTTATTAGCAATAGCAACAGCAAGAGGCCAATATGGTATGGTTTGGTTAGCAATTTAACACTACTCCCCAATATATCCAACCACCCCCACCTCCACCAACACCTAATCTAGGATCATACTTATAGGATTACAGTCCTTCTTTTTGTCTTTATTGTGATTCTATTTTTTGTTTATTTTTCTCTCCTTTTTGTTGATGTTAAAAGGGGGAGTAGATGATTGATTGTGATTTGTGATTTTCAATCTAATCAATTTTTTCTCTATGGTATGTGTTTTCACCTATGTTTTTTATTTTTTTAATAAAAAAAAAGAAAAATGAAAAATAATTAACTTTTCATTTTTTTTTTTAAATACCTCATATAGTTAAGAGAGATTACAACAAAATAAAAGTTCTTGAAAATTCAACAAAAAATGTTTGTCAACATTAAAAAGGGGGAGATTGTTACAATCAAGCATCCCAACTTATGATTTTGATGATAACAAATATTATTGATTATATTTTCATTTCTCCTAGTCTTTTATATTGCAAATATAATGTTTAGTAATAACATTTAACAAACATCATAAAACATGCAAGAGGACTAAGGGCTCGAGTTTGGGTAGAATAGGAATATGATTGATAAGAGCATGTGGTTTTTATTTTTATTTTTTTAATTTCCTTAGTCAAAATTCAATAAAAGGTTTATGCTATGTTGGCAACCATGTACACACACAGGGGAGTGTGAAAAAAAGTTTCAAAATTTTGACCTAATCATAATGTATGATTAGTTGCTATTAAAAGTAATTCATATTTTTAGACTAATCATATTGTATGATCCAGATCATATTATATGCTTTGTATAAAATAGAAACTCTACTTGCCAAAAAAAATAATATTTTAATTTTTATATTTTAAACTGATCATCATTTATAATATCATTCATATAGTATGATATTTGAAAACTTACTTAATTTAATCCTTGTTATTATTCAATCAAATAAAAGTTTAATTAATTTGTTGATCGTACTGAACGATAGGGATTGTATTATAAATAGACAGGTTGAAAGTTATTCATCTTGGTGATCTTCCTAGATAAAAAAAGCTTTATTTTTGTACTAATCATACATTATAATGTTAATCATACTAAATAATAGGAAGATATAATCTTACATTTTCCATAAAATCATCTTGTATGATCAAGAGGAAGTTGAACTAATCGTATTATCAATCACCATATTATACTGTACTATTAGTATATAAATTTTTAATAGTTCATCTTGGGACTATTCCATCATACTGAACATTATCTAGTTTTTTACTAATCATATTATATAATTATAGATCATATTATACGATCATTTTGGCTTAATTAAAACTTTAGGGTTTTTTAAAACCTTGTATTTATAAATTTTCTTAATTATTTTTTAGAGGGAACTTTTGACTGTTGAATGAATTTTTTGTGAGAGTTGTGTGATACCATGGATAATGGAGAAGAAGGCGTGTTTTGTGAGAGGGAGAAGTATGTGAGGGTTTTCACATGGTCTCTCCATGTAAGCAGCACTTCAATTCCTCCATAGGGCTCCATGTATCTCTTGAGCTATTATGGGAGGAAAAGCTTTATTGCTAAAGTTTAGGGTTCTCTGCCTTCACTAGAAGGTTCAAAAAGGATTGTATGGTACTTTGCCTTCACTAGGATGGTGAAATAGCTTCTAGGTTCACTGCCTTCATTAGGAGGGTAAAAAGAGCTTCCAATGTTCTCTACCTCACCAAGAGGGTAAAAAGGATTATAGTTCTCCTCCGCATCAGGTTGGTAGAAGCTATTCTTGTAAGTGCTTCTTTTCCTTAATGAGGTGGCTAACGTAGATACACTAAGAGTTAGTCCAATACTTATAGTGGAGGACACTGGCGGCTAGATGTAGTCTAACCACTATAAATTTTTTGTGTGCTCATTCTTATTTCATTTTCATATTTTATATTTTGCACATTATAATTCTATAATTTATTTTCTTAATAATTGCATTTTAAAAAAATTATGGTTGATATTAGATTGATTTGATTAAATTATCATCACCATAACTGTAAATATTGTTAAGTTTATTTGTTTATGCATTGTGTGATCGAATTGTTTAGTTTAAGTTATTAAAATTTTCAAAAAAAAAAAAAATAGTGTTAAGATATTTTTTTTTAATTATCAATTCATCCTCCCTCTTGGTGTGCCTAGGGACAGCTCAACTAGTCTAAACACCCTCTATAGAACTTTTAGTTATAAGGCTAAAAGAATTAAAGTTTGAATTATATGATGACATTCTTATACATACAGTTTTAAATCTATCTTCCTACTAAATTTAGTCCTTTAAGATAAGTGACAATACTTAAAAACAAAAAAATGAACTCATACTAAGCTCATTGTTCAATGTATGCAAGAAAAAAACATTTAAAACAAAAAAATGAAATTGCTCCCTTAGTTACTCCCTCTCATAATATTGCTACAAAAAGTAAAATGATTTATAAAAGAAAAAAAAGAGCTACAAATAAATATACTTCATAGCTTAAAGTGCAACAAAAATAAGATGTTGCTATTACTAATTTCTTCTACAAGAAAACTAGCATATAAAGATGAATTTTCCAAAATATACTTTTTTTTTTTTACAAAAAAGTATAAACTTATAAATTTTGTTTGTCCTTAAGTTGATTTATCCTTAGTACCAAATCATACTTGATGGATAAATACAAGTATAACTACTCAGATACTATGACTATATAGGGTTGCCTAAAAAGTTGAGTACAACATGATATTGAAAGATTAATCTATGTAAAAAATAATAATAATAAGGATCTTATTAAAGAAATAGGCTTATATATATTGTACTTAAAATTTAGTTGTATTTTATATTTTTATGAGACTTTTAAGATGTAGTCATATAGATGGAATCTAATTTTAATTTCTTGTTTGATAAATGTGGTTACTCTTGATCATTTGAAAAAATAAAAATAGTCTTTTTTAATATTCAAATATCAATGGTACACATTTTAATTAATGATCTTGATAAATTGGATTTGTTTTCCTTATAAATAAATGAAACTTTATATTTAAGGAATTATGGTACAAAAAAATTAAATGATGATAATTTTTTATGTTATGACACAGATGTTTAGGACATATTTCTAAATAAAAAAAATTAAATGGCTTTTGCTAGATATAATTCTTGATTCCTTTTTTTTAGAATTTGTATTGAATGTAATAAGAAAAAATAATAAAATATTAAGAAACATATTTTCCAAAAAGAGTTTAAATATCTTAGAAGTAATACAAATTAATATTTATAGCGCATTCCTAATAGCCTTTTAGAATGATCAAAAATATTTTATTTCTTTCATAAATGATTATTCTCATTATGGGTACTTATAATTATAATATGAGAAATTAGAATCACTTAACATATTTAAATTCTTTAAAGTTGATGTTGAAAAATAAGCTTAGCAAGAAAATTAAAGCTATCAAATATAACGATGGTGGAGAATTCTATGGAAGATATGATGGGTTAATTGAACAACATCCATACCCTTTTAAAAATATTTAGCAGAATGTGATATTGTTCCTCAAATTTTTATGTCAGGGACTCCAAGTCAAAATTATGTAGCTGAGAGAAAAAATTGATCACTAAAGGATATATTGAGAAGTATGATAAGCCATTCCTCTTCATCATGACTACTTTAGGGAGAAGCCTTAAAGAGTATAATTCATACTCATTATAGAGATCCAAGCAAAGCATTTGTTAAAACTCCATATGAGTTATGGACAAGTAAAAAGCCTAGTATTAAGCCTCTTTATGTTTGAGAATTTCCAACTTATACTAGGCCATATTAACCCAATGAAAGAAAATTTGACTTAAGAATTATTAGTAGCTATTTTTTTGGATACTTAGAAAGTCCAATGGGCTTTAGTTTTATTATTTCTCAAATAAGTCATTTTCTTAGGCAAAAAATGCTAAGCTTATTATGGATGTTAAATATATTAGGAGTGATAAACTCAAATATATTAATTTTAAAGAGGAATATATTACTATTCATATATTTACAATAAAAATGATCAAGTAATTATATTTACTTATTCATATTATAAATTTAGATAATCAAATTATTCTTTAGTTATCTCCTACACATATAGAAGGATCACAATAACCACAAAATGAAGTGTCATAGAGAAGATCAACTAAGGATAAGAGAATAATGATTCTAGTTTATTAAATAATGTATCTCCAAGAATATGAGTTTGATATAAAAGTGGAAGATGCCCAATCTCTTTTAGTCAAGTTAAATAATTTTTTAGCTCCTAATAGTGGATAGAGGTCATGAAATATTAGATGAAATCAATGTAAGACATTGATTAGGGGATTTTATAGAATTGTCTAAAGGTGTGAAGTTAATTGGTTGTAAATAGATTTTTAAAATTGAATAGGATTCAAAAGATAGTATTGAAAGATAAAAGGAATGTCTAATGTCTAAAGGTTTCACTCAAAAGGAAGAATTTGATTATAAACAGACATTCTCTTTTGTTTCATCAAAAGATCCTTTAGAATTAATATGACACATGTAGCTCATTATGATTTGGAGATATAATAAATGGAGAAAAAAACTATGTTTAAAATGGTGAAATCAAAAAGATAATATATATGATGCAACCAAAAAAATTTAAATCTTCATATTCAAGACATCTAGTATGCAAATTAAAGAAATTCATATATGGTTTAAAGATATCATCTCATTGATGGTATAAAAAGTTTGATCAAGTGATCACTTCTTTGATTTAAAAAATATGTATGGTTGTTATGTAATGATGAATGGGAGTAAGTTTATTCTCTTGGTGTTATGTAATGATGAATTCTTCTAACAGGTAATAATATAGGCTTATTACATAAAACTAGTATACTTTTTTCAAATAAATTTAAAATAAAGGATCTTAGAAATGCATCATTTGTGTTGGGTATATAGGTTTATCTAGATTGCTCTCAAGTTATACTTGGCTTAACACAAATGATATATATTGATTTAGTGTTTAATTGGTTTGGTATCAAATATTATGCACCAGGAGATATACCCATTAGTTAATGGGATAAATTTAGTATGCTTCAATACTCAAGAAATAAAATATAAATGCAAGAGATGGATAAGATTTCTTATGTATTAGTAGTAGGGACTCTTATATATGCTCAAGTTATTATGCATTTGGATTTTATGTACATTATTGGAATACTTGGTAGATATTTAAGTAACCTATTAATAGATCATTGTAAAGTAGTAAAAAGAGTTCTTCAGTATCTAAAAGAATAAAAAAAATTATGCTCAAATATCAGATAGCTGATCATTTAGAGATCATGGGGTATTTTGACTCCATTTTTGCATATTTCCTTAATTGCAGAAGATCCAGATCTGGTTATATTTTCATATTAATTAGAGGAGTTGTATCTTTAAGAACTGTCAAATAAACATTTATAGCATCTTTTTCAATGGAAGTTGAATTTATAGCTTATTATGAGGAAACATATAAAAGAATATGGTCGTGAAATTTTATTATAATTTTACATATTATTGATGACATTCTGGTATAATTAAAGATAAATTGTGATAATAAAGGAAATGGCTTATATTCCAAAATTAATAGGAGTTCATTAAAATTAAAGCACATTAACATAAAAATTTTTGTTGTGAAGGAAAGAGTTCTCAAGTTTCTATTGAATATATTAGTAAAAAACTTATATTGCATATTCACTTACAAAATAATTACCACCTAAGGTATTTCATGAGCATGAGGATCACATGGGTGTAAGTTATTTTGATGATATGATTGCTTTTTGGGAGCTTATTTACAATGTTAAATTGTTTTAAATATATATATTTTTGATTAAATAATAGTTTTGTTACTATATTATTGACTAAAAACTATAATGTAAAGTTACTTAGTTTCAATTGCAATTTAGCATATAGTATTGAAACTGTGTTCATAACTATTTTAAGTTATAAGATTGGATCAAGTAAAAATATACATGTTAAGAGATCATATTACAAGAAATTTTAATTCTACATATCCATTCTTTATCTATATCATTAATAATTTTAATATAGTGAGCATTAATAAATTTTATTATGAAGAATTTTAATAAAGGTTGCATTGATTTTATATTTATATGAAAGATGTATCGGATTGTCTAAAGATGTTATTCAGTAAAGATAGCATAAATTGAGCACTAATGATTATTTAATTATGAGAGTGTGTGTGTGTGTGTGTGTGTGTGTGTGTGCATGGCCAAGTGGGAGATTATTGAAAAATTTTATATATGTGAGCCCATATATGTATGTATGTATGTATGTAAGAATGTATGTATGTATGTAAGTGTGTGTGTGTGTGTGTGTGTGTGTGTGTGTGTGTGTGTGTGTGTGTATATATATACATACATACATAAACTTTATATTATTTTTTAGTTGCTGTCAATAATTAAGCTAATTAAATTTGTGATCTACTTAAGAATTAAATTATTTTTGTCCTATATAACTTCACATTTAATTTTGTATAAATATGGGCATATTATATTAGCTATTGTGTAGAAACCATATATTATATTTTATTTTAATGAGAAGATGAAATAAAATAAATATGATAAAAGCATAAATATGGGTGTGGTCCTAATTTAAGTTGTTAGTTCTCATTTTCTTCATTTTTGATCTTGAGTGAAAAGGATCTTTATCGAGAACACTGCTTCAAATTTGGAAAACCATAAATCTTAAATTTGCATTATAATGGTTCAAATATGTTTTCACTAATTCTTTCGATAATTTTACATGTAATCTGAAGGTGAAGAAATTATTTTTCATCTCTTTTTATTTCCAACACAAAGTTCTAAGTAAACATTATAATGAATAGTGATGGTTTAGAAAAATAGTGATGGTTTAAGATGTTATAGAAAAATAGAGTTTTAAGTTTTTTGAGAGTCATTAATAGGGGGTTTCTATATATAAGATTTTATATATGGAGAGAGAACATGATTAAGTGAGCTAGAGGTCATAGTCAAGCTCTTTTTTAAGGGAGTCAAGGTTGTGGATTTATTGGAGAACATAAGATGTAGAATACTTTAGGGTTATTATATGGGAACTAACATAATGGGCTAAAGAAATTATGGTTTGGAATTATATAATGAATCCAAACAGTTTGAGGAAAACATGGTACAAAAGATAGAAAGAAAATTAAGATATTTTTATGACTTTTTTTTTATCCAAAGAAAGTATACATAGGAAACCACCATGAAAAATATATTCACTAATCAAGGGGAGATCTCAAACTAAAACCATATATATATATATATATATATATATATATATATATATATATATATATATATATATATATATATATATATATATATATATATATATATATATATATATATATATATATATATATATATATATATATATATATATATATATATATATATATATATTAGAGAAAGAGAGAAGAAACATTCCAAGCATCCCATGGAGAAATCTACATGATATTGATATAAATAAAATATAAAAAATAAATTTAATTGCAAGGAGGAGATAACTTATAAGCGAGAATGAATCAAAACCTCTCCACAAATCATGGAGATGACATTCATTAACATTTTTACAGAAAGAATAGAAAGTTGTATTTCATTTATGGAAAGAGGTCATGTCTTTCATCTTAATTCAAATATAGAGAGAATTATTTTGTTATGTTATGGTTAGTAATATAATGAAGTTAACTTCCATCATCATTATTTACAAGAATTTAAAAGAAACAAATGTTATCTAAATATGAAAATAAATACTTTTCTTTATTATCATCCAACACAAAAGAAAAGAAATGTTACTATTTTTCATCTTCTTTAAATATAGAGGAATAAAAAAAATTAATAAACATGAAGGCATAACACAAAACCACTCCCTTATATTACTTCTTGAAAGAAATTGAAATAGACCGTACATTCAGTCTCCCATTTTTTATTTATCACATTATTTGTAAAAAAAGGGGTTTTGGATGCTTTACAATCAATGTTCTTCATTTAATCATTGTATCAGTCAATTATACCATCAAATAATCAAAAACATTCACCACCTATTTCTTTTGTTCCTAATAAAATCCTCTACATAATTTTGATGTAAATAGACGTTCAACATTAGGAAAAATAACCCTCAGCATCCAGTGTTATCTAACAAACTTAAGTACATACAAATATGCCAATTTCTCAACTAAATCTTTGTATAACTTTTCACCCTCAAATAGATGGTCATTCTGATAGAACTATTTAAGTACTTGAGGATTTTCTGAGATATTATGTGCAAGATTTTGGAAAAACTTGTGAAGATCATGTACATTTGATTAAATTCACTTACAATAATAATTTTTAATCCAACATTCATGTGACACCAAATGAAGCACTGTATGGTAAAATATGTAGGATACATTTGTCTTATATAGTGGTGGATGAGAGGCAACTAATGGGTCTTGAACGCATAGATAATGCTAGTGAGAAGATCTAATTAATAAGGGATAGACTAATAAAAACCCAATACAATTAGAGAAATTATTATAAGGGGATACATTGGGATGATGAATTTTAGATAATGGATTTTATATTTTAAAAATTTAGTCCTTTAAAAGATGTGAGCATATTTAGTACATAATGAAAATTGAGTTCAAGATACATTGGATCTTTTGAAATAATTGGTAGATTTGTGAATTCTGCTTACATATTATCATTGTTTAATCATATATATCAGGTGCATATTATGTTCCACATGGTTGAACTCAGATATTGGGTTATTGATCATGGCCTCAAAGTTCTTGATGATGAAGCGGAGATAAAACCTAATTTTAAGTATAGGGAAGAACTAGAACATATTTTAACATATTATGTGAAACAACTAAGAAATAAGTAGATCTTTTTTTTCAAGGTTAGATGGAAGAAATGGACTGATAGATAAGCCACATGAGAGAAAGAGAATGAAAGGAGACAATTATATCAAGATCAATTTGACTGATGTGTACATTTACTTAAATATCAAGGTTGGTATTTTTTAAGAAATGAGGGGATATAATAACTACTTATAGAGTAATGACATGAATCAACATGGTAAGAATTTCAAGTTTATTTAGGACTTATTAAATTTTTATAAATACTTACAATCATATTTTTTTTATTTTAATCATTAAATATAATTATAGTTGAAATTGGAAAATAAAATGTTGCATTCAAAATTCTCTCTTGGAGCACTGTGATGTTGTATGTCAAGCACTATGGGGCTAATCTCTCTATTTTGTATTGAAATGATTTTCTTTTTGAGAACTATGGAGCTTAAATGGTGGCATTTTGGTTACACTCTCTCTATTATACTAGGTTTAAAATAGGATACACTATGACTCTTTGAAAAGGTTATGATATGGTGCTGAGCACTTTATCATGGATGTGGAATTTTCCTCTTAGAAGCACTACAACAATGTGGAAGGTTGCACTACAGTGCTAGTTCTAGAAATATATAAATTTATTTTAAAATTTTGTAATAGTAGTTGGTGTAATAACATAAAATTCATAATAGGATTTAAAATTAACAAGTTTCAAATTTTTGGAGCACCATAGTGTTGTGCTGACAAACAGAGTGGTGATGAAAGCGTTGGGGCTCTAAGTGATGACATAGCAGCTATGGTCATTAGCATTGAAATGTTAAATACTTCATGAAATGTAATGTTTATTAATCTAAACATCCTTTGCCACTACACTGCCCCCAACAGCACCCCCCCCCCCCCCCCTCCCCATTAAATCAGCTTGTTAGGGAAGAAGAGGAGGAGGAGGAGCGAGCAGAGAAAAGCTATACTTGAGCATTTCAGCCCATTATATCGACTGTAAAACTCTTTCTAATAATGATAGCAAACTTCAACCCCATTTTTATTTTCAATAGTATTGATTCTTTGAATGTTTATATTGTATAGTGAAATAAGACATGAATTCATTTTGGATGCTTTACAATCAATATTCTTCATTTAATCAATGTATTAGTCAATTATACCATCAAATAATCAAAAAGTTTTTCCACCTATTTTTCTTGTTCCTAATGAAATCCTCTACATAATTTTGAAGTAAATCGACGTTCAACATTAGAAAAAATAACCCTCAGCATCCCATGTTATCTAACAACATTAAGTACATACAAATATGCCAATTTCTCAACTAAGTCTTAGTATAACTTTTCAACATCAAATAGATGGTCATTCTGACAGAACTATTTCAGTGCTTGAGTACTTTCTGAGATTATGTGTACAAGATTTTAGAGAAAGTTGGGAAGATCATGATCATTTGATTAAATTCACTTACAATAATAATTTTTAATCCAACATTCATGTGACATCAAATGAAGCACTATATGGTAAAAGATGTAGGATACATTTGTCTTATATAGTGGAGGATGAGAGGCAACTAATGGGTCTTGAACGCGTAGATAATGCTAGTGAGAAGATCTAATTAATAAGGGATAGACTAATAGTAACCCAATATAATTAGAGAAATTATTATAAGGGGATACATTGGGATGACGAATTTTAGGTAATGGATTTTGTATTTTCAAAATTTGGTCCTTTAAATGATGTGAGCATATTTGGTACATAATAAAAATTGAGTTCAAAATACATTGGTTCTTTTGAAATAACTGGTAGATTTGTGAATTCTACTTTCATATTATCATTGTTTGATCATTTATCTCAGGTGCATATTGTGTTCCACATGGTTGTACTCAGATATTTGGTTATTGATCATGGCCACAAAGTTCTTGATGATGAAGAAGAGATAAAACCTAATTTTATATATAGGAAAGAACTAGAACATATTTTAACATATCACACGAAACAACTAAGAAATAAGTAGATCTTTTTGTTCAAGGTCATATGGAAGAAATGGACTGATAAATAAGCCACATGAGAGAAAGAGAATGAAAGGAGACAACTATATCAATATCAAATTGAGTGATGTGTACATTTACTGAAATATCAAGGATGGTATTTTTTTAAGAAAGGAGGGGATATAATAACTACTTATAGAGTAATGACATGAATCAGATATGGTAAGAATTTCAAGTTTATTTAGGACTTATTAAATTTCTATAAAAACTTAATAATCATATTTATTTTTATTCTAATCATTAAATATAATTATAGTTAAAATTGGAAAAGAAAAGGTTGCATTAAAAATTCTCTCTTGGAGCACTGTGATGTTGTATGTCAAGCACTATGGGGCTAATCTCTCTATTTTGTATTGAAATGATTTTCTTCTTGGGAACTATGGAGCTTAAATGGTGGCATTATGGTTCCACTCTCTCTATTAGATTAGGTTTAAAATAGGATACACTATGAATCTTTGAAAAGGTTATGATGTGGTGCTGAGCACTTTATCATGGATGTGGAATTTTCCTCTGAGAAGCACTACAACAATGTGGAAGGTTGCACTATAGTACTAGTTCTAGAAATATAGAAATTTATTTTTAAATTTTATTAATTTTTAAATGGTAGTTGGTCTAATAACATAAAATTTATAATAGGGTTTAAAATTAATTAATTTCAAAATTTTGGAAAAATTTCATGGGAGCACCACAGTGTTGTGCTGACGAACATAGTGGTGTTGAAAGCGTTGGGGCTCTAAGTGATGACATATCAGCTATGGTCATTAGGTCATTAGCATTGAATTGTTAAATACTACATGATTTTTTTTTGTTTATTAATCTAAATATCCTCTGCCACTAACCTGCGCCCCCCCCCCCCCCCCCCCCCCATTTAATTAGCTTGTCGGGGAAGAAGAGGAGAAGGAGGAGAGAGTAGAGATAAGCTATACTTGAGCATTTTAGTCCATCATATCTATTGTAAAACACTTTCTAATCATGATAGGTAACTTGAACCCCATTTTTATTTTCAATAATATTTATTTCTTGGGCTTATCTCTCTCAAAATTTCTAAAATATCCCTATTTCAAGAATAAAGTAACTTTCACCATATACTTTCTTATATGTTGTAAATATAAATTTTCTAAACCTTTTTATATGTTCAAGCATTAATTTTATCGATTGTAGTTATATGTATGCTTTTCAGTGTAAAGTGTATAACAATTTGGCATATGGAAGATAATAAGAAGGCATCTCTATTGATATATATATATGGCATGCATGTGATATTGGAAATTGTTGTTTAAACATGCAAACATACATGTTGTGATAAAATATTCATTTTCATCAAGCATTAAATATTAAATGATTATGAAAATAAGATTTTTTATATATATGTGTAAGCAAAGATAAATTGGCTCGGCATGAACTGGAATAAGACACCTAAACAAAGATATAAGATACATGAGTTACAAGTGTAGAAGATTAGATCTAGATATTAAGGGGGTTATTAATGTACAACATCAAGAGAAAAATACCCATAAGATATTTATAAGGTACTTCCATTTAATGAATAGGATTCTTTGAATGTTTATATTGTATAGTGAAATAAGACATGAATTCATATGAAATGTATACATGGACATCATACATATATTACGAAAATGATAAGACCTAACAAATCAATGAACAAGTCATTTATAAAATAATTGATAATAAATTTATAAGTGTTGATCCATCACATATCTATGATTTATATTTCTAATTAACATGATTATTTTAGCTGAGATATATGATTGATTTCAAGTATATTGTTTATGTATATCATGTTTTGATTTTTGTTGTAGGTTCTATAAATGTACTATGCTACGTTCTCATTTTATTGTTGATTCTAAGAAATTCTTAAATATTCTTATGGTGTTACATTTACAAGGGTTATTATCAAATCCTATTTTTTTCTTGATATAATAACCTTCTCTTATATCTTCTTCATAGTTCCATGCCACTTAGCCTCCTCTAACATAAAGCTTTGCCAAATCCTAAGGGAAAGAGACCACACACTAAGTGGTCACATCACCCCAAAGAAGCACTTCCCTAAGGGAAAGAGACCACACACTAAGTTGGTCACTATTAATCTGTATATTTACAACCTCGCTCCTTGCAAGAATTTTATGCCAAGAATCATCTCGACAGACCAAGATAAGAACTCAATGGCATTAGCAAGTCTCCCATAAAGATTTGACTACACTCACATGATCCTTAGACATCGTTCACCTCAATAAGAATTGTTTAACCACAATGAAGGCCCCTCATCTAGTGTTGATATCCCTAATCCTACTATAGGAAAATCACACCGAGAAAGCCCATGATTATAGTTTCTTAACCAAAGGCTTCCCTCTACTTGTGATCATCTTCATACTAGAGGACTCATCCTCTTATATCTAGAAGATTAAGTTGATTCTCAATGGACTCACCGCCATGTTAAGAGGATTTTCCTTCACACTCACTCGATACACCCTATCTTGACAATTCTCCCATGACACTCACTTATGAATATTCTCATAATGGACTCACCATAGAACAAAGGTATTCATTAGAGGTTGAGATGCATGCAGACATAAATCATCTTCATAAGTAACACCATACATTGCACTTTTCACTACTCTTTACTTTTATGTGTATCCATTAACAAAACTCTCTTATTCATACTCTCTTGCTATAAATAAGGGGTCAAGATGCATAGTTTGGACTTTTAGATCTTTTAATTTTTCTTAAATTAAATCTTATTTAATGTGAGACTTACAGAATACATATCGCTCTTCTTACTCTCATTCTCACTTGAATTTTACTTAGCTTCTCACCTCTCATTTAGAGAATATTTTTTGGTAAGATTGGATATCAACCATGCATAATTTTAAATCCAAAACCCATATAATTAATGAACACTTATTATCTACTCTAAAAAATAGAGAAGAAGCATTCATCTATCACTTCCTATCAATTCTAGTCGTTGAAGTACATCCAATACATTACCCCAAATTTTATAAACCTAAGGAAATATCTTGATCTGCTCTTCCACCAAGTATTAGCTAATCACTCTATTAGTTCTTGGTCAATATTTATATGTTAGTTTTGGGTTTTACTAATTTTCCCCTATAGGATGTTAATTAGTTTTATAAATAGAGGTGGCATTGTATTGTTGGTGAGTATGCTAAGAAACAAATTCTATCTTGTTTTCTCTCCAAGATCTATGAGCTCTTCCCCTTCTCCCTTTCCCTCTCACCCATTTCTTTCAAGAATCCTAACAAATGGTATCAAAGCCAAATGGAGGTGATCAAGGGGAAGAAGGCAGGTGTTCTTGCCAATAAGAAAGGTATCACTAACACACAAAGGCGAGAAGTCAGGCAAGCCATAGATTATCATAGGGACATGGGAAGTTGGGCCACATGTAAAGTAAACACATGCTAAAGAAGGGTCGAACAAGATCGTGCAAGTCACACTGCGTGAGCAGACCTTATTCAATTGGCCTCAGGTATGTAAAAAAGGTATAATGATAGGTAGATAGTGTGAGAATGTGATTTAGAGTCAAAGTTGGGAGATCAGATTGGGCCTAAGGCCAGGTGAGAGAATAGAGAGCTACGGGTCAGGAGGTTGTGAGGCATGGCCACGGTCACCCGAGTGTGGGGTTAGAACCAATACAGTAAATTTATAGTTAAGATAAGGGCATGGTTGTGTGACCTAAAAAGAATAAATGGGGTTTTCACCACCTAGGAGTCAAACTAAGTGGGAGGAGCGGGTGGGAGGGAGATGAGAGCAGGAGAGGAAGACTAGATTGAGCTTGAAGGTCTTGTAGCCTCGAGGAAAAAAATCATGAAATCTAGGGCTTCTTATTTGCATTCCTTGAAATTAATAGATCCAATCCATCTAACTGGATGAGAAGATTATAAAGGTTTAGCTTTGTTGACCTCATTTTTGTATTAGGCCACTATGACCATGCTAGTCCCTAGAATCTATCTAGACCCTAGACCTATCCAAATCCTAGGATATATCTAGACCATAAGAAGTATCCAGTCCCTAGATATACCTATATCATAGGATCAATCTAGATCTTAAATCAGTCAAGATTTAAACACAAACTAGATTTCAAACCGATCTAGATTTAAATATACCTAGATCTTAATTCCAGCATAAACCTTGATGAAGCCTCCAATCTAGCTTCAACCCTATCCAATCACTTATGATCATCAAAATGATCATAATTGATTTGGATAATTCTATTTTAATCATTTAAATCCAAAACCGAGTTTAAATCTTGATCTGTAGATTAAAATCTAAGGTTCAAAGGCCTTATCCTAAAAGCCTTTTCAGTGATTTTTCAAACACTTCAAACCCTTATCAAATAACCCTAGATTTATAATCTATTAATTTCATATTGATTAACCATGTTCCTAGGTTCTACCCTAAATATTTGAGCTCAACCTAAGGCCTCTAACCTCAAAAAATGGATTAAAATTCAAAGGCTATAAAACCTTCAAATATTTACGGCCTCTGCCACTTGACCAGTCCCCTTATAGAATTTGACCTTAGAGCCTTCTCTAAAGCCTCTAACCACATCCATATCATTTATTATGATATGTTGAGTAATAAACTATATTTTGGTAGACCCACTTTGATCCCCATTTGACCAGGAGTCAAAATGACCAAAATGCCCCTTAAAGACAATTTTGAATTTTCTTCTAAACTTTAACTTGCCTTTTTCCTATCAAGCCTAAGAACCTCTTCCAATGCATTTTAATTTCCATTAGGAGCAGATTGGACTCAATCCTTGATCCTAATCAAACCAGGTTGACCAAGTCAACCAATTTGACCAAAATACCCCTAAGGGGTTTGAATACTCATTTCAATCCAAATGATATCCTCTTTGCATAAGACCACTTCCTGTAGATTTAAAACATCAAACCTAACATATAGGACCCAATCTCAAGTCTTGGGTTAACTAGGTTGACCAAGTCAATCTAGTTTGACCAAATAGGCCTTAACGAGTCTAAAACAGTCAATTTGATTGGAATGATCTCCCCACACTCTGAGATCATCTCCAACATTCTCAAAACATCATTTCAAACCTATTAAACTCAAATACTAGCCCTGGGAAAACCTAGTTGACCAAGTCAACTAGGCTGATCAAATCAATCCTTAAGCTTTCTTATGTTGAATCAAACCCCAAATCAGCACCAAACCTACTCAAATTCCTTTGGCCACATCCCTAAGTGATTTGGACTTAATTAGGCCCATTGACCCAATAAGCAGTTTACTTGGTCAACTGAGCCCAAATCTTGTAAAACATGACTTATTTGGTTCAAAATCACCTCAACCATTTAGTTCAAGCTCTTTAAATCTCGAAATCCTCAAGCTCACATCAAAGAGTGATTCAAATACATTAAAATTTATTTGAAGTCAACTCACTTTGATTTGACTTAGTTAAATCTTATTTTATGATTAATCCATATGCCCTTCCTTTCAAACTTCAACCTTAATACTTTGGAGACCTTTAAATTCATTTCACTTCATGCTTTGAACATTTTTTAGCTCACCACAAATCAAGCCATAATGGAGTTAACTTGGTCAACTCATTAAAGCTTAGTCAAACCATTTGCGTTCTCATACTCCCATTCAAACCCTAACTATATGGCCTTATACTTCTTTTAAATCATCTCACCAGCACTTAAGACCTCTCCCTTGCCACCTCAGTAGTCAATTGGATTATTGACTAGTCAACATAGTCAACAAATGAGCAAATGCGCTTTAAATGGTGAAATTTTCCCTAATGAGCTAACCCACTCTATATTAAATGTTTCCCACAGCCATAAAGTTTTTCTAGAAAGTTCTCAAGAAGTTGTTAATCTCTAGTTTAATCTTAAGCTCAATCTTATGGTCCCCTCCCCATGTGAAAGCAAGGAGAGCTTTTTAAGTTATGACCTTGTCATTGTCCTTGTCTTGCCTTTCTAACCAACCTAGGACATATGGCACTACAGGAAAAATGTCAAATACCGGCAGTTTTCACCGGCAGTTTATGGACCGTCGGTATTACCGGCGGCGTCGCCGGCGGTCTAGCCGTCGGACTCTAACGATGGCCAAACCGGCGGCTTAGCTACGATACACCGCTGGTAATACCGACGGTCTATAAACCGCCGGCAAACCGCCGGACATCAATATGAACCGGCGGTTTACCGACGGTCGAAACCGCCGTTGATAAGTGATTTTAATCTGGCGGTCCATACCGCCGAAAAACCGTCAGACATCAAGATAAATCGGCGGGTTACCGGCGGTCTAAACCGCCGTTGATAAGTGATTTTGTTCCAGCGGTCCAGACCGCCGGAAAATCGCCGGTAAAAGCCCTAATACGAGCCGCCTCGCTCCACTCTTTTCATTTTCACTCTTTCCTTCTCTCTCTCGGTCGCTCGCTCCTCCGCTCGTCCGATCAGCCCCCGACGAAGGAACTCCGACCTCCGACCCCAGTCCGACTGCCGCCAACCCCATTCGACCGCCGCTGACCCCAGTCCGACCGCCGCCGACGAGTCAACTCCGACGCCCGACCGCCGACCGATTCAAACCCCAAACAATTCGATTTCTATTTTAAGGTTATTTTTTATGGTTTTTCTTTGATTATTTGAGTTATAATTCTATGACAATTCATGCTCATATGAATGTTTTGTGATTCGAGGATATAACAATCAATGTCACGAAGATTCATTGCTTGATATTGTTAATAATGTTTTGTTCCCATTCTATATTTTACTTTCACAATTTCTCTACATATAATGTGCTAGTTTGGAGAACAAGTGTCATGGAGTTAGGCTAAACTTGAAGAAACTAGCTAGGTCTGACTTAATTAACTTGGTTGGAGAAACTTGTGGTGGAAAATAGGAAATATTAGGATGATAGTTTTAATTCAACTTTCAAAATTAAGTTATTGAAATTTAAATTTGAGTTTCAATTACAATTCCAATGGAGAATAAGTTTAGAGGTTTTGGTGAAAGAAATGAAGAGGAAATAAACAAGGAAATTATGGAAAGCATTATGGAGGAATTTGAGCGGGATCTTGTGGATGGAAGGTGATGTCATCGAGATTTATAATTTGCAATTGGTTGAAATGGAATAGCGTACATAGAGGGTGAGGAGATCATATGGGGATCAAGGTTCCTTCTCTAGATGACAATTATGATTAAGTAAAAATGGACACATATCATAGGGACCATTGTAGCATGAAGATAGTAAAACAAAGATAGACCATGTATTGCACATAAAAGGAAAAAAAGAGGTGTAGGGTAGGGCATCAACTATTTTTATTACAATGCATAATCTCAAAAGTGACTTAATGAACCATGGTTTAAAGATAGAGATTGGATCATGGCAAAGGAAGATTATGGTAATTGGGTAAATGAAACCAAGGGCTTTTGAACAAACCATTGAAAATTCCAATGATATCACAACATAGATGAAAAATTTCCTACATGAAACTGAGCTCTAAAACCAATTTACTTAAAAAAGGACAACTTTAAAAATACAAGAAGAAGACTTTATTGTGCACCTTTCTTTTCCTTTATATCTACTTTCTTTTCTTTCTTGTTTAAGGAGTGTTATGCGGGGAGTGATAAATACAACAACAAAGAAATTTTCAATTATTGTTTTCAAAGAATAGGAATTAGAGCTTTAATATTTTTTCAGAATTCTAGGAATATTGGTCGTTGTTTTGAATAGGATTTTGATAGCATAATTTAGTTTGGAAATCAAAAATTTGTATTATAGCCTAGACTTGTACCCTGGGTCAACCCGGTTGACCAAGTCAACCAGGGTTGACCACCTTGCCCCTTTAGGCCCCAAATCAAATCTATGCGTTTATTTTATTTAAATGCAACATATGGATAAGCTTTTGTTCCTTTAGAGCATGATTAAGTCCTTCAAAGCATAAAAATCTATTTGGATGTATAACAGATTGTTTATGCCTCAAACATGTAGGGTACGTTTACTTCAACGTGCAAATGACTATCCAAGAAGAGAGATATTGGATGTATAACAGATTGTTGCCGTGTCGAAAAGGATTGACAGTTGAATTTATAGAGGGAGTTGAAACTTTCATTCAAGTTGCATCTCAACTGCCTTCCTTTCAGTTTGATAAAATGTTTAGATGTCCGTGTTCGAAGCATAAAAATCTAGCATTCCTAAAGCCCGATGATGTGAAGCTTGATTTATATCGTAGGGGATTTCTTCCAAACTATTGGATTTGGACATCACATGGCGAGTACGAGCCACATAGAGATGCTCATGCCGGTTCATCTACAGCTTATGAAACATTTGATGAAGATCAAATGAGTAGACCCTATGAAGACCTTATTTTTGATGTAGCAGGTCATAATTTAAGGTCTAATGTGGAAGAGCCACCAAATGCAGAGACACAAAAATTCTTTGAGTTATTACATTCAGCTCAAAAGCCAATTTGGGAAGGTTACAGTACGCATTCGGAATTATCTATTGCAGTGAGGATGCTAAGTATTAAAACTGAGTATAATATTCCCCGTGAGTGTTTTAATGACGTTATTGGTCTTATAAAGGAAACTAATCCGGCTGACAATTTAATTCCCTCAGACTTGTACCGAACAAAGAAATTAGTATCCAAGTTGGGTCTCACTACTACAAAGATTGATTGTTGTATCAATGGATGTATGTTATACTATAAGGATGATGCAGCAGAAGTTATTTGTCGCAGCTGCAATGCTCCTCGTTTTAAGCAAAACTCGGGAAAACAACGTCGTCCAAAGAAAGATGTGCCATATTCCCATTTGCTTTATTTACCAATCATTCCAAGACTTCAGCGGCTCTATGCATCAATGAGTTCAGCAGGCCATATGAGATGGCATAAGGAGAAAATAGCAAAAAGTGATGTTCTTTCTCATCCATCAGATGCTGAAGCATGGAAACATTTTGATCGAGTGCATCCTTCATTTGCTGCTGAACCCTGCAACATAAGATTGGGATTATGTACTGATGGTTTTACTCCTTATAGTCAAACAGCTACACCGTATTCTTGTTGGCCAGTTATATTAACACCATATAACCTGCCACCAGAGATGTGTATGACTACTCCGTTCATGTTCTTAACTCTGATTATACCTGGACCACATAATCCGAAGGCAAAGATTGATATCTATTTGCAACCATTAATTGATGACCTCAAATTATTATGGGAAGAAGGAGTGCTCACATATGACATATCAATAAAACAAAATTTTCTCCTTTGAGCTGCTTTGCTGTGAACTATCGGTGATTTTCCAGCTTATGGTATGTTGTCTGGTTGGAGCACAGCAGGGAAATTAGCATGTCCTTACTGCATGGAGAACAGTAAAGCTTTCACATTAAAACATGGAGGGAAAAATACTTGGTTTGATTGTCATCGTATGTTTCTAAATGCTAATCATCAGTTCCAAAGAAATAAAGAAGCATTTGTTAAAAATAGAATTGAGTGATCTCCTCCTCCACCCAGATTAAGTGGTGATGAGATACTACAGAGACTTTCCAACATTCCAACAATTATTGATTATCTAATGCTATCAGAATCTAAATTTCTGGGTTATGGTGTTCAACATAATTGGATTAAAAAAAGTATTTTCTGGACATTACCTTATTGGAGAACTAATTTGATAAGACATAACTTGGATGTTATGCACATTGAGAAGAACTTTCTGGATAATATTTTTAATACAATTATGGATGTTAAAGGCAAGAGTAAAGATAATGTCAAAGTTAGGTGGTTGCCTGAGTAATCTTTTTGTACTAATCTTTTTGATATTGTCTAAATTTTTACATAAAGAATTTAGGTGGTTGCCTGAGTACAGCACGAGGATCAGATCAAATTTTGAGAGGAGAGGAGCGACCCGTCTCAGAGACATGTTCACGGACATTAGAAAGTCCGGGCAGAGGCCTAATTGGATTGGAGAGGGCGTTTGGGCAGATTTGAGTAGTGCTTGGGCTACCCCGGAGTTTATAAAAATGAGAGAGCAGAATAAACAGAACAGAGCCTCTAACTGCGGCGGTTTAGGAAGCTCTCTTCATACTGGTGGATCTGTACCTCATACAGAACATAGGCGGCGATTGGTAAGTGTTTTGAATTGGTTTATTACATATATTTATGTTAGTATAACTAAGCATCAAATTTTCAGAAAGAGCACCTGGGTCGGGAGCCAACACCATTGGAGCTGCATACAAGAACTCATCAACATCAAGCTGACCAGCAGTGGGTTGATGAGAAGTCTAAGAAGGCTCATGTGAGTAAAATTTTTTGGATTTTTAGAATAAAAATTTATTTTAATAAAACTATTTGTAACTCGCAGGATGATTTCTTACGAGCTAGAGAAAGTCGGCAGTCCACTGGCGATGGATCATCTTCTGGATCGGCCCATATTTCTAAGTATCATACATGGTCAGAAGTTATTGGTGGAAGACAGAGGGGGAGGGTATATGGCATGGGTTCACAGGCTTTTGCTATTGAGGGCAGTTCATACACCTCTGCATTTCATGATCCAAGTGGAGCTGAAGAATCTGTAAGTGAGAGGGTTGCAGCATTTACTAGAGAGATTGAAGAGATGAAAAGGGTTCAAGCTAGAGAGATTGAAGAAATGAGGAAGGCTCAGAATGAAATGCAAGCAGAGTTGCAATCCTACAGAGCTGGAAAACAGAGGAAGAAGGACCAACAGGAGAAGCCATCTGTAGACAGTGAGGATACTGATGATGATTAGATGTTTATTATGTTTGATGAATGTATTAATTAGAACTTGTGAACTTCTGAACTTGTGATTGTAACATTATCATGAGCTATCTTGTGAATTTGTGATTATAATGTTATGATGAATTTTTGATTTTGTTTGTATTTTCTGGCTGTGATGAATATAGTGGCGTGTTGCCCACCATATATTACTTTTTCTGCAGGTTTAGACTTTAGGGTGAATCTCCCTCAAATAGAGGGGATGCTGTCAATTTTTTTTTCCAGGTGCTACAGGTTTCCGGCGGCTAACCGGCGGTTTGGCCGCCGGAAACGACGATACCGGACGAACATTATACGCCGTCGGTAATAATATTAAACCGCCGGTACTTTACCGGCGGTTACCGACGGCCGCCGGCGGTTCTACGATGGACACCCAACGGTTTAAACTGTCGGTAATACCGACGGCTATAACCGCCGTCCATCGCCGGTAAAGTACCGGCGGTCTACGAACCAGACGACGCCAGTTTTAAATCGCCGGAAAACCGCCGGTTACGTGACCGGCGGCTTACCGGCGGTTACTATACCGGCAATCCAACCGCCGGAAAACTGACAGTTTAAATTCCGGTGGTTACCGGCGGTAGTAGCCGCCGGAAAACCGACGCAACAATAAACCGTCGGTAAAACGCCGTCGGAAATGGTTTCCTACGCCAATTTTTTTGACGGCTTACAAACCGCCGTGAGATCGCCGGTATCATTCAAAACCGCCGATAAATCTAGACTAACCGCCGGAAAAAACCGCCGGTTTTCAGTGTTTTTCCTGTAGTGTGGTAAGCATTTTATGAGAGGCCGAGTAAAAAAGACCTTATTCACTCAAGTTCCAATATCTCATCACTCAAGCCCTCCCAAACCGTAATTATTTTTCATTTGAGCTCTACAACTCTCCTCCTAACATCCACAGCGAAATCCCACCAGTCAAGGCCGCCGATGGTGACTTCTCTGGCGAGGCGAGGCCCAAATCTGTCAAGGCTCAATATCTTTTGATCCGAAGTGTTTAAGCCAAAACTTCAAGTAGGGAAATAAGTGTGGACAATTTATAAGCTCACAGAGCCCAAGATTAGCCAAATCGACCAGTTATGTTGGGTAAATTTCTAAACCCTAGCTTAGGACACTTAGGGTTAATTAGCTTTCTTTAAAGCTTATTTTAAGAAGCAATTTTAATCCCCCAAGAATGTCCTTCACTAGCAAGATCTTTGTCTAAAATTTCATTTACGTTTGTTGAGTGTATGAGGAGAATGAGCTCAAAAACATGTTCTAGGTTTTGGTTTTCGTAAGTTATTATTTACGGGAGATCAGAACCGTTGATCCTAAGATCAACAGTTCTAATCATGTAGTTCTCCAACATTTGCAAACATTGAATATGTCCCTGTGATCATTTACTTCGTCCAACAAGATCAAGACCCTCCATTCCAAACCGCAGATGATCCAACGGCACGGTAATGTTGGTAATACAAACAAATAGAAGACATGTGAACCCCATTGCCACTACATGTTAAATGCAAAAGATTATCGGCAGCGTAATAATTTACATTTAACATCACTACAAGCAATCATTATCATGTGTTTTGAACAGACGAATCGGAGCACGCCACGTAACCCTCCACTGTCGGTGGTGCTGCCAAAATCTTTTTTTATTAAAAATTAATTTTACATGATTTTAAAACAAATTTTTCCTCAAAAATTTATAGAAAATTAAATATAAATCCAAAATAATAATATATTATATAAAATTGTTCATATTTTGACCCTCTAAAATAAATTTAAAATATTAAATATATTTTAAATTATATTTAAATTTTAATTAATATTTACTTAAGTATCCATACATATATTTTGAAAATTTTAAATTTTATTATAAATACACTTTAAATAATGAGATAAAATTTATAAAATGTTTTATTTCAAAATTAAATTGTATGTAAGGTATTTTATTTAAATATTTTAAAGAAATTTAATATTTTAAGATTTGATTAAGTTTTAATTAATTTTAACTTAAATAATTTTCAAAAATGTATTTTAAAATTTTTTAATTAATCATAAAAAATATTTAAATATTCTTATAAAAATTAAGATTAATTTTAAATAACTAATATATTTTAAATAATTTTAATTATTTAACTATTTAAAAATTTTATTAATATTGAATTAATTGTTTTCAAAATTTTAATTTTTATATTTAAGTATTTTAAATATTAAATGAAATATTTTATTTCAAAATAAAATTAATTTGAGATATTTATTTAATTAAATATAATTAAATATTTACTTAAATAATTTTCAAAAAATTAGAAATTTTCATTTTAAAATATTCTCACATTATTAATTAATTTTTAAAATTTATTTTAAGATTATTTTCAAATTATCTTATATATAATATATATATATATATATATATATATATATATATATATATATATATAATTTTAAAATTATATATGTTAACTTTCAAGAGCCTTGAGTTATTCATGGAATTTTGAGCATAACTTAAGCCTATGTGAATAGAATTGATGGGGAAATATTAGTAAATAGTTGTGTTCCGACTATTCACTAATCAAAGTATTATATTTTCCAATTACCCTCAATTTTTGCATGCATGTATAGGATGCACACACTTACACTTAGCTTAGGCTGTCCTATATTTAGGAATTGATTGTGTTTGTGTGCATTTATTTAAGCCTAGCTGACATAGTCACACCATAAGGACAAAAATTAGAGATATTTGTATAGAAAATTTTGATTAATTTTAGAAAATATAATGCATGTCCAATAAGTTGAAATTTTAAACATTTAAACTTAGTGAGACCTCCAGCCTAAAGGAAAATTCTCACAAGTTTTAAAAATCATTAAGGTTATAACTGAATTAACTTAATTTTAATGTATTAATTAAGCCTTAAAACTTCCAAAAATTTGAATAAATTAAATTGAAATCTAAAAATTATACATAATTACTCTAACTAACTAAAATTTTACCCTTAATCAAATAAAAAAAATCCCATCGACTAGACTTTAATTTTAAACTTTATTAATTTTAATAAAAAATATATATTTAATTAATTTAATTAATTAAAAATAATAATAATAATAATTTTTAAAAAATTCCAAACAATTTATAACATCTCCTTAGATCATTTCTTAACTTTGGAGCTAATTTCAAAATTTTCTAAATTTAGCAAACTCAAAGGCATTTGAATCTATTTGGGATCTAATATTTACTAAAAATGTCAATCCACCAAAAATAATTCAGATTTGAAAAGTCAAATATTTAATAAATTTTAAGTCAAAACTTTAAAAATTCATAACTAAATATAAAAAAATTCAAATCCAATAAACTTATAGTTTAATTAATCTTAAGGTCTATTATTTAAGAAAAATAGTAACTTTCTAGAAATTAATCTTAATCTAAAAGTCAATTTTTGACCCATTTAATTAAGGCATTTAAAAAATTTAAATAATTCCAGAAATTTTCAATATTTGATTTTAAAATCTAGAAAATCTTATTCCAACTTTAAAGATAGCAACCAATTAAATATAATTAAAATTCATGAACCTTCAAACCTTAATTGATTCAATTCATTTAATTATATCAATTACCACTAGGTAATATAGGCCAATGAGGGTATTAACTTAGCCCGAATGAAGGTGAAATAAACTTCAAGGTCCTGGTGAGCAATAAAAGTGATAGTCATTTAAATTTAAAAATACATCTTAAAATTAAATCTAAATAATTAATATTTAAATTTTAATTAAATTTTCTCTTAAGCCTTTCAACAAACAAAACATTAAACAACTTTAACTAATTGCCTAACACATGACTTATCCAAATCACACCATCTATTTCACACACTTTAAATAGTTTACTTGAACAACCAATTCTAATCTTAGTCTTGGCCGGTGTTTACATTTTTTGTATGACATATTTTTCGTGGTTTTTACTGCATGTTAGTTGCTAGTATAAAAATGAAATTGTTTATGAAATTTATATATTGACATGATGGGTGTTAGATTTACCCTTATGTTAGGGGCAATTTAAATGCTAATACAATCTTATGCATATAACCATGCTCATACATGACATTAAAAGTAAAGTGGGCAAAATAAAAAATAAGCTTTAAATTAACACTATTTTTTATAGGTGTTGTAAATGCCAAGTCTCTATTTAAAAATTAAAAGAGCATGGCCGAGTGTGGCTGTGATTTAAGTATTTTAATTTTTTTATTAATATTAACCACTTGAGATGATTTAATTATAACTGTTTTAAGATAACTCTATATATTATTTGAGTCTATACTTTTATTTTAATTTTCAAATATAATTTGATGTAACTGATTTGTATAAGTATTATAAAAGTACTTTGAGATGAGATGTTAAGCATCTAATTTGGAATTCAAAGAGGAAGGGACATCCATTAGGGAAGAGTTCCTTACCATTTGGAGACTGAAATTAGGATAACTTTAAATTATCCAAAGGGAAGAGATAACACTCCTTTCGAGGGAGTTTTTTTTATTTGGATAACCGAACCTGATGGATCCAAGGAGCCCGTGAAAGGATGAAGAAGTAAAGAACTAGAAGAATCTCTTTCTTAAAGTCACTTCTCAAAGTCACTTGTGTCTAAGGATTAAAAATTCGGGCTTATTGTTAATGGTACCTGGCCACATTACTTTTTACAAAATCTTGAGTTATAATATTAAAAGGTACTTCCTATATGGAAATTCAATTTAATAAATTTAATTAATTTGTTTAATTTAATTGCATTGTAGAAATTGCATGTTTTTTCTAACTTTTTTCGACAGCATGCCTCTTTTGATTTAACTTGAAACAAATCATAGGCTCATGAGGATACATAAAAAAGATTTTTCTACATTAATTAAATTTAAAATATTTAAGATTAGATAGAAATTTTAGTATTTTATGAAGTAAGCTCGGGATCGCTAAGAGTCTTTATAGCATACATTTTGAATACTTCTCTTCCTTATTAGGCACCTCCCTGCATATGGATTCTTCTAGGTGACCTGACCTATTAGGATGCAGTCATGTCAAGGGAAAGTTGTACATTCCTTAGTATAAAATTTATTTTCTAAGCCATATTTTAAAGCTATTTCATATTTGATTTTAAGCATTCATCAAGTCAACTAGCATGCATTGCATTAGATATAAAATTAAAAGTGTCTAAAAATTTAATTACATTTTATTCAAGCATCAATTTACCAAACATGAATTAAGGGGCGAATTAGGATCCGCTTTAGAAGTCTGCCCTAATTCCTTAAACTTAATTAAACAACATCCCTACCACTATTTTATAAGTGTTCAGAATCATGATTTTAAAGCACCTATGTGGTTAGCTAACTCCATAATCTAGGCTGAGATAAATCCAAGTTTGCACTGCATTAGTTAGGTTTGGGTTACTAATTTATAGTATCCAATTTAGACTTAAATTTTGAGGTAGGTTTAGACTATAAGATCTTAACCTTTAGGAACTTAATCTCAACCTTCTAATAAAATTGAAAATTCAAATTAAATATCTCTCAATTCAAATTTAAGTCCAACACTAAAGATAGAATGTGGTGCTTCTAAAATGTTTCAAAATCACAAGACACCTTCTACCTTTTCTCCTTTGACCTCCAGAAATAAGTGTTTCATTTTGATGATCCCTATTGAAAATTTCGATCCTCACCGCCATTGATATTAATCTTTGAGAATCTTAAATAAAATTTCTACCCTTATTTCATTCGAGAGTATTCCTGAGAAACTTTAATTTTTTACAAAATAATTAACAACAAGGGCTTGCGCTCATAGAAAATTCAATTAATTCTCTTTGGAAAAAATAAAATGCAATGATCATCATCATCATTTTTAAATTATTGGTAGTAAATGATATATTCTTTCTCTGGGATGATATATTGTTCCAGTATCATGAATTAGATTACGAAATTAATGATTCCTCATCCATATTATTATAATCAAACACACAATAAAAAATCATTTTGATCCTTCGAAGCCATATGTTGTCCTTCCCTGAGTTTGATAATGATAATCAGGATGAACTTGAATTTTTGTAATCAGAACCCATTAGGGAATGATATGTTCGCCTCCTAAGATAATATATTATTTATAATGACATGTTTGATTTCAAAATTAAAATTTTAGAAATTAAATTCTCCCAAAGAAAATTAATCTAATCAAAACTCCAACACTTTTTCAATCAAAACAAGCTTGTGTAAGAAATTGAAGCTAGGGATTCAATTTTTATTAAGTGGTGACTCTCTATCCAGAGGCTAGAAAGTTGTGTGGAGTTGCAACTATGAAGAAATCATGTAGTGTATTGAAGAAATCAAATTACAGCTGTAGTAAGGTTTTGGGTTGCAGGTTTAAGCAGGCATGAGCGTGCTGAGGCGTAAGCGGGACTAGCTAAGGCAGATATGGTCGAGCTAGCAGTGAAAGCACGGGAGACAAATCTGGGTTGTGAGAAGCAAGCTGAATAGGAGAAAGCCACATGAGGGAGAAGATCATGTAGTAGTTCAGGTTAAGCGCGGGAGACCTGCTCAGGATATTGAAAGTGGAGCCGGAGCCAATGTGTCATAGCAAAAGCGATTTCAAGCAAATAGGTGGAGGAAGAATAAGCAACCAAAGGGGAAGGATTTTCCTTTGTTTTTCTTTGCGAATAGAAGATGGAGGAGAAGTGAACATGTGGTGGAGGCTTTTTTGCACTGTTCTTGTGGACAACATGTGTTCTCTCAATTTTTTTTAATTTGGATCAAGATGGAGATTATTAATTTTTGGTCAAGATTTGTATGTTAGTTTTGCATCTTACTGCTTTGCTCCTATAGGATGTTAATTAGTTTTATAAATAGGAATTTCCTTGTACTGTTGGTGAGTAAGCCAAGAAATAAAATTCTGTATTGTTTTCTCTCCAAGAGTTGTGATCTCTCCCCCCTCTCCTTCTCTCCCATTTCTCTTCAAGAATCCTCCGGATCACGAGGTGCTTAAACATCAAGAAGAATGTAAGATTAGCTACAACATTTGTAATTAGTGGAAGTGGAATCCTTACATGGGTGCCTTCAACAGCAAGATGACAGCAAAGTTGGCATAGCATTTTCATGTAGTTCAATAACCTTTTAGGGCTATAGCACTTCTTGGTTCAACACCAAGAAGACTGCAAGTTTGCTTTAATATTTTTTTCAGCTTCCTTCATTTTAATCAGGAAGACTTCATCTCAAACCAATGGGCTACAAATCGCAGACTTTTATATGATGCAAACGAACAGATGTTCTTATAATAACAGATATTTTGTGAAGCATCAATCTTATAATTCTATTTATTCCTTCTATATATGTCAGCCTGAAATGTACAGCACGGCTCAAATGTTTAAATCAGAATCAATCGTATATCAAAAAAAAATTAAAAAAATCAGAAAATTTATATCAACAACAAAACTCGTTTCAATTTTATAAACAAATATGTCGGCAGTCTTGAATTCAATCCTCTAAAAAACAAATGGAAACTAATCAATCCCTAGAAGAGAATGACATATTTGAGCTTGACCAGCTGTCCTCCTTCCTCGTATCGCAGAGCGCGAGCGCGCTTTCGAGGTTCATCACAACGTCCGTAATGGTCGGTCGATCCTTTCCTTTCATGCTTACACAATGCACGGCAGTGTAAGCCACCAGCTCCACCGCCTCCGCCTCCCGCAGTTCCGGCCGCGGCATTCGCCGGTCTAGCACTCTCCACGTCTCCCCGTCATCAATTATCGGCGCCGCGTACTCCACCACGCTCACCGGCTCCCCGCTCTCTTCCCCTTCCTCCCGAAATATCGCCCTCCTTCCCGTTAAAATTTCAAGCATCACTACCCCGAAGCCGTAAACGTCGCTCTTTGTCGTCAGTTGCTGAATCCCACCGTAGTACTCCGGGTCTATGTAACCCATCGTTCCAGCTGCCATCATTGAAGGATGAGCCTCTTCGGCTTCCGGGCCCATCAGTGATAGACCGAAGTCCGAAACCCTCGCCACCCAGTCCCCGTCAAGCAAGATGTTTGAAGATTTAATGTCTCGGTGTATGATTGGGGGGACGGCATAGTTGTGTAGATATTCGATTCCTCGAGCTGCGTCGAGAAGGACCTTTATTCTCATTCTCCAAGAGTCCATTGGTCCTGTTTCAGTGCCGGTTCGGGAGTGGAGGTGGTCGAACAAGGCGCCGTTTTTCATGTACTCGTAAACGAGAAGTCTTTCGTCTCTTTCCTCACAGTACCCAACCAAGTCTACCAAATGTTTGTGATGAAGGCGAGAAAGGAACACGAGTTCGGATTGAAAAGCTCTCTCCTTTTCCAGAAATTTTTTGTTTCTTATGCTTGATCTGAGCTCGCCGCGTTTGATCGCTACTTCCCGGTTGTTTTTGAGCGTGCCTTTGTAGACCGTGCCGAAGCTTCCGGCGCCTATGCGGCATTCGAGGGAGAAGTTGTTGGTGGCGGTGGCGAGGTCGTCGAAGGTGAACTCTTCCGCGCGTTCTTTGAAGGATGATGGTCCCCTGCGACGGCTGCCCGTGGCGCGGGAGATATAGCGGCGGAGGACTCTGGATCTTGAACCAGAGGGGGAGATTAAGGGAGTGGGAATGATGATGGAAGACTGCGCGGAGTTGGTAGCGATGTTTCCTGCGGTCAAAATGGCCGGCTGTGAGGCCTTGCTGGAATTGTGAACTTTTTTATTCCGGCAAACGGCGCTCCATATGCAGCATAGAATGCTGAATATGGCGACCAAGCCTCCGATGGAACCAGTGATACACAAGGCCAGCCATCCTTTGGTCGACTTTGAGAAAATCGGCGCGGATTCCGGCACAGGGGGAGGTGATGCCGGCTGAGAGGGCGGCGCGGGCGGCGGTTGAGAGATAAAAGGTGCCCCGCAGGACTTGCAAATGACACCAGAATCTGAACAGAGAGATTCTGAATCGGGAAAAACGCCGCATTTGCAGGAACTCTCGACAACACATCTACCGGGAAGAATTTGGGGTAGAGGGAGAGCTAAGTAGGAATGATTGATCCCACCCACATTCCAGCACATCACCGTGAAATTATCGGTTATCACCCCGCAAGTAAGGTCATCGCTGGCGATGATGAACTCGAAACTCATGCTATTTTCTGGACTGTAACTCGAAACTCCACCGGCATCAGCGCCCCAGCAGAGCACGGTACCATTTGGCTGTTTGATCACACAAGAATGATTCAAACCGAGAGCCAAGCCGGTGAACACGAAAGCACCACCTGAGGGAACATTTAATTGACCGGAACTATTGCTCCCCTTACAGATTAAGAATCCAGAAAGGCCAATTCCGCAGACATGCGAGTCCCCTGCAACAATGCTCTGCATCGTGATGTTACCAAAAGAATTTTGGAACTCTGTACCACGCCCTCCCCAGCACTTCACGCGGTTGTCAATCCCAATTCCGCAAGAAAACCCTCTCCCCGATGTCAGCGATCGGTATTCTCCTTCAATGCTCGCCGGAAAGCTACCATCACCCCGCCAGCACAGAACTCTGGTGCGATTCTTATCCGAGGCGCACACTTGATTCACGCCTACGCTGAGATCGGCGAGTGGGAAAGGACCGTTATAAATCCGCTTTGTGGATACCAATCCGGCGGAGAAGTTTTTTATTGCCCAGCAAAAGATTCTGAGGCCTCCCGAACTCAGCCCGCAAAAAAAGTCTCGTCCGCCAGAAATCTCTTCAAAGGACAATTTTGGAGCGATGGCGAGCACTGGCTGCCCAACGCGCGCGCAAAGGATTTTCTCTTTGCCATCTCCTGCAAGCACGCCGCAGACTGTTCCGGAGGACTGGATCACGGCGATGGTGGCTGCAGAACCGAGCCCTTCCGCGGCAACGACGATCAAAGCTAGAAAAACCGCCGCGGCAGCGGCCGGAGGAATCGTCATCTCGTCATGGGAGTCGAACGGAAGAGGGAAAAGAGGGAGAAGATGGATACTGCTGCGAGGGGAATAAGTTAACCTACGTCGAAGTCGGATGTAACGAAGAAATGGATGACCGATTCTTGCTTTCATGAAGTATCCAACGAGGGGTTTGGCTTCGTCTTCTCTATTTGAGCGTATCGGCTTGCCTTTAATTGCCGCGATAAATTACGTCCCAAAGAAACCCGTCAACGGAAGCGTGTAGGTGTTCTGTACTTTACTTTCACTAACGTCTTCCTCATCTTTTAAACTTCAAATTAACATATATTTAATTAACACTCAAAATTTATTTATTTGCAAAATTAACAATCATCTCAAATCTTTTGAAAATTGATAAATAAAAATATAAAATATAAAAGTAAAACATTTATTATAAAATCTATTGTTGATACAGCATAAAAAAACTGTGTTGCTTGAGCACGACTCTTGAAGCATGGAAACTTTCAAAATTAAATTTGAGCCATCTAAACTCCTATTTCAGCTAATTTATAGTCAAATTGAATTTCTCAATGAGACAAATCCAACGACATTGAAATCTGTTCAATTCAAGATCAAATGGAACCAAATCAATGGGCCAAAACACATTTGGAAGGATCAAAGCATAAATTTGATGAGCAAGCAATATCCAAATATAGCATGCTTATTGTCTCATCGAGCGGCTCGATGAAAAAACTTAAACAAGCCCAATATCGCTTAATTTTGACATCATTAAGGCACTTAAATGCTTGATAATCCCTCAATGATCAAGTGAATCAATATTTGGCCCATATAATGGAGCACTCCGAATTTAGCCCAAAAACTTATCTATATTTATGGGGCTTGCAACTCTCAAAATCTAAGAGAGCTCTCAAGCTTCAAGGATCCTAGAGTTCTACCTGTGCACTATCGCCGATGAACTTTCGTCGAACAACAACCGTCCTTCGGCCATCCCCGGACCACCTCTAGTCCACAGACCGTCACCCACCAGTGTCGTGCCTTCACCAAGCCGGCCACCTACCATCTCTAGACCTATGCCTAGCCGTCGACTTTCACCAAATCATTGCCCATCCATCGATTAGTACTGGACCACCGCACGTCCGTCGATCACAATTAGACCTCTACCCTAGTTGTTGCTGACTATGATTCCTCCGCCTCCATCACCTGTCGTCTAAGGTCCCTCTTACCTTCTTCGCCCAGCGACTATAGTCTCTCTGGCCACCATTACCTGATTATGGTCCTACTAACATAACGAACATGCCGACACTCTCTTGATAGAAACTCTCATATCATTGAATTCTTCTAACTCCAACCATGTAATCAGAGGCGGGGTGGGTGCAACATATTAAAATAATTTTTTTATAAGAAAAATAAGACTTTGAGGAACAAATTATAATCATTCCATCACGATTTTTATTGTATGTAATATATTCATAAAAAAATAGTTACATAATTTATTGATCAAATTTTTTTGTCAAAATAAATCTTAAAAGTATTGTATTTATTTTCAGATAAGTGTAATATACATTTTAATTTAATTTTTGTATATGTTGAACTTATTCTAAAGCAAATTTAAGTGTGGAGGATCAGTTTTCATAAGAAAACTAGCATTATTTTCATAAAAAATAAGATCTAATAATTCTATGATTTAAAATGCAAGCATATGCTTTAGGCTTTGTTCGGAATAATTTTCTTACTAATTTTCGCAATAACTTTCTTATAAATAATTTTACTCTAACTACAATATAATATCAAACGGAGACCACTCCCAAATGGCTTGCTTTCCCTCGACCCAAACGACCTTCTTCGTTTTCTCCTTTGCTCCTCTCTCACAACTCTCGACCTCAAGCATAGCTTTCGGTTTCCCTTTCACTCATCTCGCCATGTTATTTGCATTATTAATTTTGATCTTATAGCTCTTTTTGGCTCCAGTAATAAGATAGAAAACGAAACTATTTTAATGTATTATAACGTTTCAAATGAGATGATAAACCGCCGAAAAATTGACCATCAGAAAATCGCCGGAATATTAACCGCCTAAAAATTGACTCGGTAATAGAAGATTTTTCTGTAGTGTTTAATTTAGGCCCCCCTTAATAAAAATTATGGCTCCGCCACTGCATGTAATGTGCCTATTATTATGATGTATGCTTGCCACATTGAGCGAAGGATTTCCATAGATGAAGAGCATTTGTTGATTAATAAACACTACTATAATCATTTTTACTGAGTCAGGCTATGCAGTTTTTCTCTTTTTCAAGAATTTCAACGTAAAAATATTAGTGTCTCTTTTGACTTCCCGCCCCCCGTCTGTAAGTTACATCCTAATTACAAAATATTAATGATAGAATGTGAAGTAAAAAATTCTCCAATAAATAATAATAAATTAACAAATATATATAAATTTATTAAAAAATATTTGTTATGAAATCTATTATAAAATATTATGATGTAAAGTATTATTTGCAGTATTCTGCACCATTTATCATGCTCTTTTATAGAATGTGATAACTTGTTTCTTATCATATATTAAATTTCGAAGTTTTAATGTATGAAAATTTGGTCATGATATTCTAATTTAAATTTTTCCCATTAGAATTTCTGGATTATAATTGATACGCCGTCAAAAAATTATCTTAATCAGGGCGCGAATCTCGACACAAAATCAAATTGGAAACTTTAAAAATTAATTCGGAGACCATTCGAACTCCGATTTCAGCCAACTTACAATCGAACTGAGCATCTCGGAAATACGAACCCAACGACACCAAATTCGACTCAATCCGAGCCCAAATGGATTCAAATCAATGACCCGAAGCACTGTTGGAAGGTTTAAACCACAAATTGGATTACCAAACAGTTTCCAAACATAACAAGCTTATTCTCGAATCGAACGGCTCGACGAGACGAATCCAACAAGCCCAAGATCGCAGAATTTCAACATCATTAAGATCTTCAAATGTCTAAAGAACGGTGTATGATCAAGGGATTCAACATCAGCCATTCATCCGACCACTCCCCATTTACCCTTGATCTCTCACCTATTTACGAGTCATGTCACTCCAGAAATCTATAAATATAGCTCCCTCGCCTCTTGAGAAGGGGCCCCAAGCCAAAGGAAAAAAGAGAGAGATCGGAGATCGCTCTTGCTTTCTTGCCTCCTTGACCACCGCCGGAGTTTGGCCAGACCACCACCATTGCTCCGCCGGACCACCACCTAAGGCCCTCGCCTCCGCCGGACCACCGCCTGACGCCGTTGCTCCGCCGGACCACCACGTGAGGCCCTCGCCTCTGCCAGACCACCTCCTGACGTCGTTGCTCCGCTAGACCACCACTTAAGGTCCTCGCCTCCGCCGGACCACTGCCTGACACCGTTGCTCCGCCGGACCACTCGCCTCCGTTGGATCACTGCCTGACGTCGTTGCTCCGTTGGACCACCACTTAAGGCCCTCACCTCCGCCAGACCACCTCCTGACACCGTTGCTCCGCCAGACCACCTCCTGACGCTGTTGCTCCGCCATACCACCACTTAAGACCCTCGCCTCTACCGAACTACCGCCTAACGTCGTTGCTCCGCCGGACCACCACTTAAGGCCCTCGCCTCCGCTAGACCACCGCGTGACGCCGTTGCTCCGTCGGACCAACACTTAAGGCCCTTGCCTCCGCCAGACCACCGCCTGACATCGTTGCTCTGCCAGACCACCACTTGAGAGGCCCGAACTTCCACCGGACCACCACTTAAGGCCCTGTGCTTCACCAGGCTACCATCTAAGGCTCGGACTTCCGCTTGACTGTCACTTGAGGTTCCGAGCTCCACTAGGCCACCACCTGACGCTCGGAGTTCTACCGAAGTACCACCCTTCTACTACCGTTTTTCAGACTCCTATTTCTGTCGACTACGGTCTTCCCGACCTTCGTCGCCTACTATGGTCACTCCGACCTCCATCATCAGACAACGGTCTTTCATATCCCAGTCTCCTGCCGACTACGGTCCTCATGACCTCTGTCGCCTACTACGGTCCTTCCGACCTACATCGCCAAACAATGGTCTTCCTGACCCCAATCTCCTACCATCTACGTTCTTTCGGACCCCCGTCTTGTGCCAACTACGGCCCTTCCAACCAAAGAAACGTGTATATTATTGTAACTCCCATTATGTAATGCGCTCTATATGATGTAAATTTGTACCATCAAGCCAAGGCCTTCTTCCAAGGAAGGGCCTCATTTTTAATCGACTGTAAATACTAGTAGATTCATTCAAACTGGGCTAGACCCCGTGATTTTTCCCCCTTTTCAGAGGTTTCCACGTAAAAACTTTGGTGTCTCTTATGAACGCTACACCCTCTCTCTTATCTGATTGTGTGCTGAATCTTCGTACAATGCTAAACTTTAAATTATATATTCTCTCTACCGCCGTGAATACTCCAGGATGCAACAATAATAATATAGAGTAGATTGATTTGCTTCAGAATAAATATATGATATATATTTTTCATATTTAATTAGGTATAAAATATTGGATACTCCTAAAAATATAGTGTTAGGATTACATCCTAATTACTAATTGTATAACTATGTTCTCAATATAAGATCATACAATTACTCTACATATTAAGAATCCTCAAAACCGCTATTTTTTAGTATAAAATTTTTCGAATTGAAATTTTTTGCACTAAAGAGTAGCTTTTTATTATATTTAAAAAAATATAAAAAAAATAAATAATAAAAATTCATATATATATATATATAAACTAAAATTTTAAGAAAAATCTTACATTTCATTGTAATGTATGCATTTAAAATAATTACAAGCTCTGCATTCTACTTTGTATTTTCTGGTAATATTACATAATGATTTCAATGGGAATAGAGTCTAATACTTTCTTCTCGATGTATGACACTAGAGAGTCATTAAGATTGACCTCACATATTTTGTTACGCAATTGATATTTGATAATATTCATTGTAGAAAATATTCTCTTCACTGTAGCAGTAGCAACTTATAAAGTCAATGCCAAAATAAAAGTCTACAAACTTAGGGATACAAAATATTCTTTTTGGCCAATACAATCTATTTTATAAGAGAAACAATGCTAGTCAAAGATGTAAACTCATCATCGCTTGTATGCATATTAATAATATAAATAGATAGTTGATGTTTAAGAGACACAATATCAAAGATAGAAAAATCTTTTAGATATAACTTCTAAGTTAACTTTTCATTATCATAAGCAAAGAATATATTGTTTGGGTTTAAATGTGCCACTGAATAATTAACTTAGTACTATTCTCTAAGAACCAATTATTTAGTTTCTAAAGTTGCATATCAATAATAATATAGCATAAATAAACCTGATAAAGATGAAAGGTTTTAATTTCTTCACCGCTTCGTACTGGCCATCAACGAACCTTGAATATGTTAGAATAATTGCTATTTGAATGCTTTGCATTTTTGCAACTTATGTAGTTTTGATGATTCCAAACATTATTGTTCAAATATGTAGTTATCTCCTAACAATTTTAGAAGATTTGTATTTGCTCTTGTGTGTACTAACATTTCAAGAAAATCAGATTCCAGACTACGAAAACTTCAAATCAAATTCAACATGAGATACTTTGTTAATTTGAAACTTGCATTTTTCTTTTAATTAAATTTGAAAGGGAGTGATTGTAATTGAGTGAATAAAAACATACACACACACATAAGAAGATCATAAAAAATTTATACTGATCGTACGGGACGATATCCGATCGTACGGGATGATCAGACAGTTATCTCCTATAGAGCACATGGAACGAATAGAAACTTGCTCAAAATTTTTTTTTCTAAGTCCTATTCGTCCAAGATGAAATTAATTATCGTCCAGGATGATTGGTTCACTGTAAAATTTTCGTCCAGATGAATTTTATCATCGTCCGTGGCGACTGGTCCTCTGAAAAATTTTCGTCCAGACGAAATTAAAAATCGTCCAGAACGATCGGGTCTCTGGAAAATTTTCGTCCAGACGAAAATAAATTATCATCCGTAGCGATTGGTCCACTAGAAAATTTTCGTGTAGACGAAGTTAAGAATCGTCCAGGACGATCGGTTCTCTGTAAAAATTTTGTCCAGACGAACATATTTTCGTCCAAATGATTAACCGACTTAGAACAGTTTTTAGCAGTTTCTAGAACAGACCTTGTAATAACTGTTCGTACTGGATGAACCTAAATTCGTACAGAACGATCAGCTGTACGAAAACATTTCGTACACATATTCAAATAGGGTCGTTTCAGATCGTTTAAGTAAAATCGTTCAGGACGATCCACGATCGTACAGGACGATCCACTGCATACAGAATTGAAAACTTTCAGTTTTTGGGCGGTTTTTCTTGTCTTTTATATAAATATTCCAAATTAGACTTCCACCATATCTTTTTGTCATTTGATCTTCGTGCCTCTTGAGAGAATAGCCAAGGAGAGAATGGAAGAGAGCATTCAAGGGAGGATTCCTACCACTGGAGCGAGAAGGCTTCACTTGGATTGCAAAGGTAAGAGTCTCTACTTATGAATTAGGATTACTTCACTCTTTTTCTTTTTCTTTCTAGATTCTTGTGAGAACATCAGTCAAGGAGATCCGGTTCTCTGCCGACACTTGGAGAGTGTGAACAGCCGAAGGGTTCTCTGCCTACACTTGGAGAGTGTGAACAGCTGTAGGGTTCTCTGCCCACACTAGGAGAGTGTGAAAGGATGGACGGTTCTCTGCCAGCACTGAGGATTGTGTAAAAGGATGACGGTTCTCTGCCAGCACTGGGATTGTGTAAAAGGACAACAGTTCTCTGCCGCACCGGGTAGTGGTGAAAAGAGTGTGTTGTAAAGGCTTCTCCGCCTTGCTGTGGGTGCAAAAGGAGAGTCACTATTGGTTTTAGTGCAATACTCAGAGGGTGCCTCTGAGGAGTGGATGTAGGTCTGGTTATAGACCGAACCTCTATAAATCTGGTGTCATTTATAGTTTTTTTTTGTTTCTGCATTTAATTTTAATTTTTAACAACTATGTGGTTGAAAAATATTTTCTATAAAAACTTTAAAAGAAAAATTTTCATTTCGGTTCAACTTAATCTTCAAAGTGGGTTTAAAATTTTTAAACTACCAATTCACCCCCCCCCCCCCCCCTCTTGGTAGCCTGGGACATTAACTTAGGCTTAACAACCTAATTACTAGATTCAACAAGTGGTATCAGAGCATCGTTTCAAAATCATAAGTTTGAACTACTTTTTGATTAACGTAGATGGCTACATTTGGAAACCGAAACACACCTGAGGGTTACTCAATCACTAGACCTCCACTGTTTGATAATATTTCTTTTGATTTTTGGAAAACACGCATGTCTACTTTCTTACAGTCACTTGATTATCGCATGTGGATGCTAGTCCAGAAAGGTTACTCAAAACCAACTAGATTAGTTGATGGAGTTAGGGTAGAAACACCTTATGCAGATTGGACTATTGAAGAACGTGACTTAGCACAATTAAATGCCAAATATTTAAATAGTATCTTTTGTGCTTTAAAATCTGAAGACTACATGCGAGTTTCCACTTGCAAAAGCGGAAAGGACATATGGGATAGACTTTGTATAACTTATGAAGGGACAAATGAGGTTAAGCAATCAAGACTCAATATCTTGTTACATGACTATGAATTATTTCGCATGAAACCTAATGAATCTATTTCAGACATGTACACAAGATTCACTCAAATTGTCACTTCTTTGCATGCACTTGGTAGGGAATTAACTAATGCTGAAATGGTCAATAAGATTCTTCGTTGTTTACCTACTGCTTATGATGCTAAAATTACTGCAATTACAGAGTCTAAAGATCTGAACATTTATTCCATTGACAATCTTCTTGGTTCACTCATTGCTTATGAGCAAGGAGTAAGTCAAAGAAAGATTGATGCAGGTGAACCACGAAAGGACAAGAATATTGCACTAAATGTGGAAGAGTTAGAAAGTGAACACTCACAACCTGAAGATGAAGATGATATTGCATTGATGACTAGACAATTCAGAAGCATTTTAAAGATGAAGCAGAAGAGACGCCAGCAATGGAATAGAGGTAAGTATAATAGAAATGGCAAGGTTTCTAATGAAGTGATTTGTTATGAATGCAGGAAACCAGGTCATATAAAGACTGATTGTCCAAAACTCAAAGCCACTCCTAGCAAGGAGAAGGTAGAGGAGAAACCAATGGTAAAGAAGGGCAAGAAGAAGTTTTAAAGGGCTTTCTGGGCAGACTCAGCTTCAGACTCATCTGAGACTGAAAAAGAAGAAGAAGTCACCAACCTTTGCTTGATGACAGATAATGTTGAACAATCAGATCAAGAAGAGGTATGTGATTTAACCTATGATGAATTGTTTGAAGTTTCTGAGCACATGCATGATGCATATAGGAAAATGAAAAAGATGCATGCTAGTTTAGGTTTAGAATTGGAAGAGCTTAATAAGGAACACAAAATCCTTAGGAAAGATCATGCTTTAATAGATAACAACCACATGAAACTACTTGATGAATACGATGACTTGAATAAAAATTTTGAGAATTTAAAATCATCCTATGCTGAACTTGAAAAAGAATTTAAGAATTTTAAGGATGAATCTGAGAGCAAGACATATATAATCAATTATACCAATCGAATCTTGGAAGATATGAGTTCATTTTACAAACTCACAATAAGAGCTCTCGAGGATAATAGGAACCCCCCTAAACTTAAAGATTTTACAAATCCTAAATATTATCCTAAATTTATGAAATCCCTTAGAAGATAATCATATGAAAGAAAACATAGGAATATTTTTCCTAATGTTAAATGTAATAATTGTGTATTTTGGACATATATCTCACACCTGCACTTTAAAGATGAAAACTAATTTGGTGTGGAGAACTAAGATGCATAAACCTAGACATATCATACATGCATCTGATTATAAATTTCATAAAGGTGAACCCAAACTTGTTTGGGTTCCCAGGTCTAACATTTGAGAATTTTGCAGGAGTACTCTCACACAAGACCTCGTGAGAGTATATGGTACCTGGACAGTGGATGTTCAAAGCATATGACTGGAGATACTGCTCAATTCATAACGTTGGAAGCCAGGAATGGAGGCAAGGTTACACTTGGAGATAGTACCACAAAGAAAGTGGTTGGATCAGGTATGATTGGAAGTTTGAAAAACTTTTTCATAAACAATGTGTTATTAGTTGAAGGCTTAAAACATAATCTGTTAAGCATAAGTCAGCTATGTGATAAGGGCTACAATGTAAAATTTTTACCTACTAGCTGAATAATAAGCCTAAATGGGAAAATTGTTTTAAATGGAAAAAGGGTAAACAATGTCTACATGCTAGATTTAAATTGTATTCAATCTCCTACTGCTTTTTGTTTGAAAACTGTTTCTGATGAATCATGGCTTTGGCATAAGAGACTTTGTCATTCTAGTATGAAAAATCTTAGGAGAATTACCCAAAAGAATTTGGTGAGAGGTATACCTAAACTAGACTTTACTAAGGACCATCTATGTGATGCATGTCAATTAGGAAAATAAGTGAGGTCCTCTTTTAAGTCCAATAAGGATCTTAGAACCAGTAAACCTTTAGAAATTCTACACATGGATCGTTTTGGACCAGTAGGAACTGTAAGTCTAGGAGGGAAGGTATACGGATTTGTTATAGTGGATGATTTTTCAAGATTCACCTGGGTTAGATTTCTTTTTCATAAGAGTGAATCATTTGAGGAATTCAAAAATTTTTCAACTTGGATTCAAAGAAAACTAGGATGTGAAATAATTTCTATACAAAGTGATCATGGAGGAGAATTTGAAAATGAAAGATTTGAATATTTCTATAAAGAAAAGGGAATTGATCACAATTTTTCTGCACCTAGAACCCCTCAACAAAATGGGGTAGTTGAAAGGAAAAACAGAACATTAATAGAAGCTGCCCGAGCAATGTTAGCAGAATACTCACTTCCTAGATATTTTTAGGCTGAGGCGATTAGCACTGCATGTTATGTTCTGAATAGGGTGAATGTGAGATCAAATTTGAATTAAACACCCTATGAGTTGCTAAAAGGTAGAACACCTAATTTGTCTCATTTGCATGTATTTGGTTGCAAGGTGTTCATACATAATAATGAAAAATCTGCCTTATGAAAATTTGATCCAAAATCAGATGAAGGAATTTTTGTTGGATATTCAAGTGTTGGAAAATCTTATAGGGTATTCAACAAAAGAACTTTAGTCATTGAAGAAACCACACATATTGTATTTGATGAAAGTGAAAATTTAGAAGAGCCAAATATTGTTGAAGAAGAAATTGAAGAAAACTCCCAAAAGATTGATAGATTAAATTTGGAAGAAAATGTGGAAGAAAATTTGGAAAGAGAAAACTCTTTGCCTAGAGATTTGAGATTTTCTAAAAACCACCCAAAGGAATTGATTATAGGTGTAGCAAGTGAGGGTGTTAGAACTAGGCGTGGATTAAACAAGGAAGTCAATCATTCAGCCTTTATTTCAACTATTGAACCCACTAACATTGATCAAGCACTTTCTGATGAATTTTGGATATTGGCCATGCAAGAAGAGTTAAATCAATTTGTAAGAAATAAAGTTTGGGAATTAACTACAAGGCCAAAAGATCAAAGTGTTGTAGGAACCAAGTGGGTTTTCAAAAATAAAATAAATTACTCATGAGTAGTCATTAAAAATAAGGCTAGATTAGTTGCTAAGGGGTATAATCAAATTGAAGGAATTGATTTTGAGGAGACTTTTGCCTCTGTAGCTAGACTTGAAACAATTAGGGTTTTACTTGCCTTTGCCTGTTTTAAAGGTTTTAAATTGTTTCAAATGGATGTAAAAAGTGTCTTTTTGAATGAGGTTATTGAAGAAGATGTTTTTGTAGAACAACCTCCAGGTTTTGAAAATTCTAATTTTCCAAATCATGTTTTCAAGTTAAAAAAGGATTTATATGGATTGAAACAGGTACCTAGGGCTTGGTATGAGAGGTTGAGCACCTTCCTTCTTGAAAGATCTTTTGAAAAAGGAAGTGTGGATACAATTCTCTTTTTAAGAAAAATTGGAAAGGATATACTTATTGTTCAAATTTATGTGGATGACATCATCTTTAGATCTTCAAATAAAAATCTTTGTGATGATTTTTCTAAAACAATGAGCAGTGAATTTGAAATGAGTTTAATGGGAGATTTAAATTACTTTCTAGGATTTAACATTAAACAATTTGAGGAAAGTATATTTCTTAGTCAAACTAAATATATTAAGGATATCCTCAAAAAATATGAAATGGATAATGCTAAAGCTGTTAGTACACCAATGAGTTCTTCAGTTCAGTTGGATAAGGACCTTAAGGGAAAATCTGTTGATCAAAAGAAATTTAGAGGGATAATTGGATCTTTACTTTACTTGATTGCTAGCCGACCAGATATTATGTTCAGTGTTTGCTTATGTGCTAGATTTCAATCAGATCCAAAAGAATCACATTTGACAGCAGTGAAAAAGATTTTAAGATATTTACTAGGAACTCAAAACTTAGGGATTTGGTATCCTAAGTTTAGCTCTTCATTTGAAATTATTGGTTACTCAGATTCTGACTTTGCAGGCTATAGAGTGGATATGAAAAGCACTTCTGGAACATGTCAATTCATTGGAAATTCATTAGTTTCATGGTCTAGTAGAAAACAAAATTCAGTGACACTATCTACTGCAGAAGCAGAATACATTGCATTAGGAAGTTGTGTGGCACAAGTACTTTGGTTAAAATAACAGTTGATTGATTTAGGATTAACTATAGGCACTATTCCAATTTATTGTGACAATACTAGTGCTATTTTTATTTCCAAAAATTCTATTCAACATTCTAGAACCAAACACATTGATATAATGCATCATTTCATAAGGGATCATGTATCCAAGGGAGAAATTGAACTCATACATGTTTCAACTGAAAATCAACTTGCAGACATTTTTATAAAACCTTTAACCTTTGATACCTTCAGTACTTTAAGAACAAGGCTTGGTGTTATTGATTTGAATACCTAAACAAAATGTCTTTGCAACATTGATATTTATTTTGTTTTGTTTTTGATTTTGTAAAATTTTGTGTGTTTTGAATGAATTTGTTTTTAGGTCTATGGTTTTGTTTTATGTTTTTTGTGTTTTTGAATGTTTAGTTTGATTTTCTTAAATTAAAAATCAAAATTCAAAAATTGGAGGAAATCGTCCGGGACGAATTTTGTTTCGTACTGGACGATGTGTGAAAGAACAGTTTGCGCGAATTTTAACCGTTTTGAGAGCAGTTTTTAATTAGATCGTCTGTACGATCTAACGATCGTCCAGGACGAAAAAAAATTTTCTCTCAAACCTCGGGATGATTGAATGCAGTGGTTGAGTGGATAAGATAGTTTTAAATATGGATTTTGTCTGTACGAATTTTTGGTTTGTCTAGACAAACAGATGTCGTTTCATTGTAGGGGACGGTTTTCAAGAGACATTAAAACGAGTTACTTTTTGATCGTCTGTACGAAATAATTTTGTCTGTACGATTGATCAAGTCAAAAAGCCTGTACGAAGGGACGCATCGTAAGTTGTGTTGATTACGAAAAGCCGTTACATTTAGGACGAATTTGATCGTCTGTACGAAATATTTTCGTCCAGACGAACGATGATTTTCATCCAGGACGAAGGTTTTCGTCCAAGACGAACGTATCGTTTTTCTTTAAATATGAAGGCTTTCTAACTTAACAATCACACTTCCAAACTTCACTTTAAATCCCTTTCTACTTCAAATCAACAATGGCCTCCTCAAGCAAGAGACAAAATGTGTTGGTAAAGAAACCCAATAGGAATGCCTCAGAAAACTTCATGTCTAAGGCGAATGAGGAATCCTTTCCTCGGTTTGCATCCGCCAAAATAACTCCCTCTCGCATTTTAATCCAAAGCGAGTTAAATTTTAAGGTAATGCACCTTTTTGCCTCAACCTAATTTCATTTCATACTTTCTCTCGTCCACTTCTACAACAAGCAAACCTACCACTATTTCCTAGCAAACATGAGTTTTAATTTCGACCACTCCTCCATAAGTTCTTATGTCTTCAAGCAAAAAGTTGAAATCACCAAGCACGACCTTGGTGCCTTTTTGAACTTAAGAACTGAGGGATATAGAGCTCACACCCTAATGACAGAAACCACTTTCAAATGATATCATGTCAATAGGGTAATTAGAGAAAATGATCTTGACTATCATGTCGCTAGAGTCTCCGGTATGACAAAAAATGCCCGAATCATCCAGCATATCCTTCAATCTTCAATCATTCCTAAAGCTGGTGATAGGATTAATATCACCCCTCTCCTTTCTGCTCTAACCTTTTTGATTATGGAATGTCATCCTATTGACGAAGCCCAACTTATCATAGATCATATCTACGGGCTTTCAGAAATAAGACATGTAGAACAGAAGAGAAAAAAGAACATCTCATTAGGACACTTAGTCACATACATTTTGAAAAAGAAATACAACTTAGTGCATCCTGATGATGAATACGAAGAGCCAGTATACTATAATGATGCTTCGTTCAGATTGCTTTTCAAGGAGAAAAAAGGAAAAGCACATGTTAGTGCTTCAGAAGAGGAAGAAGAAGGAGAGCAAACTTCTGCACCTCAGTCAAATTATCAGAATCTGATTGAAAGATTTGATAGATTAGAGACTCATGTTGATCAAAGGTTTGATCATTTTGATGCTCAACTTAAGCAGCAGTAACAAGACATTGGTAACATTATAGATGAATTTCTTTGTGTTTGTTGTACTCGTGTTTTATATTTTGTTGTGTCAATTTTTATGTTAAGTGTTTGTTTTTATGTTTGTTTTTTCTTTTAAGTTCAGTGTATTTTCTTACTTGTTTTTAGATATTATGAAATGTGTAATCCTTTCATTAATATCAATGGATGTTGTACTTGTTTCAAATTTGATTTGTTTTTGGAATGTGGTTAATTTTTATGAATTTTATTAGTATTATTTAATCTTCATAGTGCTTAAATTAGATTGTAATTTGAGATTATCTATATTAGAAAATCTAGTCTTTCTAAATTTAAAAGTTATTTATAACTTGTTATAATTAGAACTTTTAAATTCATGTCTATTCATTTAGACTACATAAAAGTTAATATTATTATTACAATTTAGATGTTTTCTTATTTTGTATTTCTATGCTCAAGTGATATTTATGCACTTAGAAATATTTGAAATTTTAGATTATTGATTTTGGAAAGAATTGGTCTCAATTACTCTTGAAAATTGTATAAATAGTACAAAAATCAAAAGAAATACGCAAAGATTTGCAATGTGAAAAAGAGGCACAAAATAAGCCCAACAAAGAAAAAATGCACAAAAATGTGCCCCAAAAATTTTGAAAAAGATGCGCAAAGCGCCACATGTGGTAATTCTCTTCTTTCCAAATTCTTTCAATCTCTTAATTCAAATTGATCTTATGTTCATTTATATTCCATTGAACTTTGAAATATAAATTTTTTTTTACATCTCTCTTGTAATGATTTTCTATATTCGAATGTCTAAATTGAATCATGTTTTGAAAAATTCTTCTTACGTACAATGTTATATCACTTCTTAAATTTTATGAATTTCTATGATTGACCTAATGTTTTTAGTTTAAAATTGCATACCTTATGTCACTCACCATTTAGATTAAATTTTCAAATGAATTTCATATAATTACTTACATTTCTCGTCTATTTCTTCTTCACTTTTTGTTGTTGTCAAAAAGGGGGAGAAATTATTGTGTTGGTATTGATTTGTTTTGTTTTGATTATTCTGTTTGCATTTTACTTTTGTGTGTTTAACTTTGTGATTATTTGTGTTTAAAATTTTTGAAAAATAAAAATATTATTCTTTGCTTCAAAATGCCTCCTTATTTTTATGTATTCATCAATTCAGGGGGAGTTTAGGAGATAGGAGATTTGTTTTAATTAAAACCATACAAATAATAATTATTTTGCCATCATCAAAAAGGGGGAAATTGTTAGAATAATTGCTATTTGAATGCTTTACATTTTTGCAATTTATGTAGTTTTGATGATTCCAAACATTATTGTTCAAATGTGTAGTTATCTCCTAACAATTTTAGAAGATTTGTATTTGCTCTTGTGTGTACTAACATTTCAGGAAAATCAGACTCCAGACTACGAAAACTTCAAATCAAATTCAACATGAGATACTTTATTAATTTGAAACTTGCATTTTTCTTTTAATTAAATTTGAAAGGGAGTGATTGTAATTGAGTGAATAAAATCATACACACATACATAAGGAGATCATAAAAATTTTATACTGATCGTATGGGACAATATCCATTCGTACGGGACGATCAGACAGTTATCTCCTATATAGCACATGGAACGAATAAGAACTTTCTCAAAATTTTTTTTTCTATGTCCTATTCGTCCAGGACAAAATTAATTATCGTCCAGGACGATTGGTTCACTGTAAAATTTTCGTCCAGACGAATTTTATCATCGTTCGTGGCGACTGGTCCTCTGGAAAATTTTCGTCCAGACGAAATTAAAAATCGTCCAGGACGATCTGGTCTCTGGAAAATTTTTGTCCAGACAAAAATAAATTATCGCCCGTGGCGATTGGTCATCTGGAAAATTTTCGTCCAGACGAAGTTAAGAATCGTCCAGGACGATCGGTTCTCTGTAAAAATTTTGTCCAGACGAACATATTTTCGTCCAAACGATTAACCGACTTAGAACAATTTTCAACAGTTTCTAGAACTGACCTTGTAATAACTGTGTCACGACCCGAGACGAGACGGATCCCGTCCGCACTGGGCCGCGACGAAGAAGCAGACACTAACCAGGATCTAGCTTTGGAATTTGGTTCGGAACTGAATCTTCCATATTATTCTAAACAACACAATAAAAACACAGAGCTACTAAAAACATCAAATGCAGCGGAACAAAAGATCTATCTGATTTTATTTTCTCAAAATAATCATCTACAAATACAGTACATGGCTTTTAGACAGAAATAAAGACAGAACAGAAAAGCCATGACTGTACAAAAATCAAAAATACAAAAGTACCTATACGGATCAGACTCTGAACTAATCCTGGACTTCCTTCCCTTTCCCAGAACCTAAAAACCACCAGAAAGCAAGGGTGAGCTCAACAGCTCAGCAAAGCAACAAACCTTCAATCAAAATCCTCAGAATCGCAAAACCAAAACATCAGACAAAGCCGTACAGAAATTAGAACGGAATCGGACAGATATCAAATCAAACAGAACTGTACGGAAACAGAAGTCGTATCAAATCAGAAATAGAACAGATCAGACATATCAGATCAACAGAATAAGAATCGTACAGATCATATCATAACTGAATAAATCATATCAGAATTATATAGCAGATATCAGATATTTAATTAATAGCTAAATTCCCTGACACTGACTGAATCTTATAGGATCCAGGCCCCTTATACCTCCCTTTGTGCTCACGGCACCAGAACAGATCAGATGTGCTTATAGCACCAGAATACATATATAGTGCATATAGCACCTAAACAGATTTTCCTCGGATCCGGAATAGAACAGATATCAGATTTCATATTGAGCTCATTTCAGATTTCCCAGACACTAACTGAATCTCATAGGATCCAGGCCCCTTATAACTCCCTTTTTATAGCTTATACAGATAGCATATCAATTCAGAGAAAATTCGGACAAATCAGAAATTACCCAAAAATCGGACAGCACAACGGCAGTATACCGAATTTACACAATTTTCCTGAAAATCAAAATTCACCAAATTTGCACAGAATACAGATATCAACATTTCAGAACCTTTTTCTACTGCACAGATAATTTTCAATTTCACAGAAAAATCCAGTCGACTAAAAACACAGTCGAATCAAAAATACCCAGACAAAAATCTTCAAAATATAGTCAAAACGTGCACACCCGGCACGGCAACGATATACAAAAAGTTACGCGGTAAAAACTGAACCGATCAAAAGATACGGACGAAAATCACGAACAAAAATCAATTCCGGATAGATAATACCGCCAAACTCGACGGTTCTGAAAATTGAGAAAGGTGGAATGTGCCTTACCTCGTGCACAGCAATTTCCTCAACAGTCTCTTCGAACGAAAACGGCTCCGCGTCTTCCCGAAATTAACTTTTTCAAATTCTCTTTTTCTCTCTCCTCAGAACAGAAAATCAGATATTTTATTTTTAAAATTTCTCTCTCTTCAAAATGACAGAATTCCCTTAAGTAATACTCAGATCGGCCCGGCCGATCGCCACATCGTCCCGGGACGATCCGACCAAAAGGATCGTCCTGGAATCCTCCCAGGGCTGTTGTCTGGCCGATATTTTCTACAGTAACTATCGGCCTGGCCGATGTCTCCAATCGGCCTGGATGATGCCTACAGAAAATCACCTGGAGCAAAACTGGGCAAATTCTGGAGCTTCATTTCAACTGATCGTCCCAGGACGATCCCAGATCGTCCTGGACGATACTGGAGCAGTTCTTGATATTACAATCTCCCCAACTCAGAAAAATGTCGTCCTCGACATTATCCAATCCAAACTCAGTCAAAACAAGTACGGGTACGACTGTCTCATGTCAGACTCCTTCTCCCAAGTCGCTTCCCGTGTAGTCCGGTGCTTCCACTAGACTTTAACCATCGGAATCTGTTTATTTCTTAACTTTCGGACGTCGTACGCCAAAATCAATTCTGGCTCTTCCTTGTACGCCAGATTCTCCTGAATCTCAACCTCATCAGCTGATACCTTCTTTCCAGAGTCGGATACCCACTTCCTCAGAGTGGATACGTGAAACACATTATGCACATCAGGCATAGAATCAGAAAGCAATAACTTGTAAGCAGCTTTTCCAATCCTTTTCAAAATTTCAAAAGGTCCAACATACCTTGGACTAAGCTTTCTTACATGACCAAATCTGCTCACACCTTTCATCGGGCTGACTTTGACATACACAAAGTCACCAACCTGAAACTCGACAAACCTGTGCTTCTGATTGTAATACTTCTGCTGTCGATCTTGAGCAGCTTTCAATCTTTCTCTTATTAAACTGATCTTCTGAGCCGTTTCATCAGCAAAAGTGGCTCCCAAAGCCTGTCTATCTCCGACCTCTGTCAGAGTCAAAGGAGTACGGCACTTCCTGCCATACAGAGCCTCATACGGTGCCATACCGATACTGGACTGAAAACTGTTGTTATAAGTAAACTCAATCAGCGGAATATGATCTTCCCAGCTTCCGCTAAAGTCCATAACACAAAGTCTCAACAGGTCTTCCAGCACCTGAATAGTCCTCTCAGACTGTCCGTCGGTCTGAGGATGAAAGGCTGTACTAAAATGCAGTTTCGTACCCAAGCCTTGCTGAATGCCTTTCCAAAGTCTGGAAGTAAAACGTCCATCTCGATCAGAAACAATCACACGAGGCACACCGTGCAATCTGACTATCTCCTTCACATATACCTGTGCCAAGCGATCAACTGAATCCGTCTGTCTGATCAGAAGAAAATGGGCGGACTTTGTCAATCGATCCACAACCACCCAAATAGCGTCGTGCCCTTGTCTAGATCGCGGAAAACCCATCGCGAAGTCCATCGTTACCTCCTCCCATTTCCACTCAGGGATAGGCAACGACTGCAACAATCCACCGGGTCGCTGATGCTCTGCCTTCACCAACTGACAGGCTTCGCATCTCGACACAAACTCTGCCACATCTTTCTTCATTCCAGGCCACCAAAACAAAAGCTTCATATCGGCATACATCTTACCACTGTCTGGATGAATAGTGTAGCCTGAATGATGAGATTCATACAGAATCTCCTGCCTCAAATCTCCAAACACAGGTACCCACAACCTGTTCTTACAGAAAATAGCACCAGAATCAGAAATTCGAAGTTCAGGAGTCTTACCAGATCCAATCTGAGCAATCAACTTCGAATAATCAGAATCTGACTTCTGGACTTCTTGAATCCTTGTTTCCAAAGTAGACTGAATACTCATCTGAGCCAACTCCAAACCACTGGAGGAAATCACCTCCAACTGTAATCGTTCCAAATCACGAATCAGAAAGTCATCACAAGTAAGCTGAATACCTGATAATCCAGAAGACTTTCTGCTCAAAGCATCCGCTACCACATTCGCCTTCCCCGGCTGATACTGAATAGTCAAATCGTAGTCCTTGATCAACTCGAGCCACCTTCTCTGCCTCAAATTCAGATCCTTCTGAGTAAAAATGTACTTCAGGCTCTTATGATCAGTAAAGATCTCACATCTGACGCCATACAGGTAATGACGCCAAATCTTCAAAGCAAAAACTACTGCAGCTAACTCCAAAACATGTGTTGGGTAATTCTTCTCATGTGGTTTCAACTGTCTCGAAGCATAAGCAATTACCTGACCATGCTGCATCAGGACACAACCCAGTCCTTTCAGTGAAGCATCACTGAACACCTGAAATCCTTCCGTACCTGACAGAAGTGCTAGTACTGGAGCTGAAGTCAGACAATCCTTCAATCTCTGAAAACTCGCCTCACACTCCGGTGTCCAAACAAAAGGTACTGACTTCTGAGTCAGTCTCGTCAGAGGCGTCGAAATCTGTGAAAATCCTTTCACAAATTTCCTATAATACCCGGCCATGCCCAAGAAACTACGTACCTCAAATACCGTAGTCGGTCTTGGCCAATCAGCAACTGCTTGAATCTTCTAGGGATCTACAGAAATGCCTTCTCCGCTAATCACATGCCCTAGAAAAGAAATGCTCTTCAGCCAGAATTCACACTTGGAGAACTTGGCATACAGCTGATGCCTCCTCAAAGTCTCCAACACAATCCTCAAATGTTTGGCATGTTCATCCTCAGATGTAGAATATACCAGAATATCGTCAATGAAGACGATCACAAACTGATCCAAATACTCCCTGAATACTCGATTCATCAAATCCATGAAAATAGCAGGTGCGTTGGTTACCCCAAAAGGCATAACCAAGAACTCGTAGTGCCCGTACCGAGTACTGAAAGCTATCTTCACAACATCAACTTCCTTCACCTTCACCTGATAGTATCCGGATCTCAAATCAATCTTCAAAAATACTGAAGATCCGGAAAGCTGATCAAACAAGTCATCAATCCGAGGCAAAACATACTTGTTCTTGATCGTGACCTTGTTCAAATCTCTGTAGTCAATACACATACGGAGTGTACCGTCCTTCTTCTTCACAAACAAAACAGGTGCTCCCTAGGGCGAAACACTAGGACGTACAAAACCTCTGTCAACCAACTCCTGAAGCTGAACTTTCAACTCAGAAAGTTCTTTCGGTGCCATCCTGTACGGAGCTTTTGATATCGAAGCGGTACCCGGAAAAACATCGATAGAGAACTCAACATCTCTATCCAGAGGTAACCCAACCAACTCCTCAGGAAAAACATCAACAAACTCCCGTACCACTGGGATCTCAGAAACAGAACCAACCTCTAGGTTCAGATCCCGCACCGAAGCCAAAAACACTAGGCATCCCTTCTTCCACATCCTGCTCACCTCCAACACAGAAATCAGACTGGAGAGAACACCTCGTAATCCCTGAAATACAACTCTCTCTCCAGCCATAAGCAAACTCACTTGCTTCTTCAGACAGTCTATCTAGGCTTCATACTGACTCAGCCAATCCATGCCCAGAATCACATCATACGAAGAAATCGGCAACCGAATCAAACTTGATTTCCACTTCTTGCCAGCAATCTCAATCTCACACAAACAAAACTGTCGAGCAATCAAAGGATTCCCAGCCGGTAAAATCACAGACAAAGAAACCGGAAGCAAACACGAATCCAAATGCAAAATCTCAAAACAGTGCTCGGACAGAAAAGAATGACTCGCTCCAGAGTCAAACAAAACATGACAGGGCTGATCAGAAATATAAATCGTACCTGTCACAACATCGGGAGCATCTCGAGCCTCCTGCTGACTCAAACTGTAAACTCGGGGCTGAACTGGAACAGGAGCTGAAGCAACAGAACTACTCTGCTCCCTATGAATCATAGGTGGTCTCCGTGGTGCAGAACTAGAACCACCACCTCTACCAGTAAATCCCTCAGGGCGTGGAGGAACAGTCCTCGGTCTTCCTGCTACTGAACCAACAGGTCTAACAAAGCCCTCAGATTGCTGATCAAATCCCATCTGTGGACACTCTGCAATCCGATGTCCTGACTGACCACATCGGAAGCACAGACCAGCCATCCTGTAGCACTGGCCAAAGTGTCGTCGTCCACAGTTCTGGCCCACAGGTGCCGAACTGACTGATCCCGAACTCGTCGTACTGGTAGCAGTACCAGACGACCCTCCGCTCCTCCTGGAATCTCCAGATCCAGAACCAGAAACGAATCTCCTCTTCCCAGAGGAACCACTGCCAGATGCCTCGCCTCCAAACCTCTTCCTACTCGCAGTCCACCGCTGCTGAGTAGCCATCAGATCGTTCTCTATCAGACGAGCTCGCTCCACAAGCTCAGAGAAGTCAGTGATCCGGAACGGTATCAGGGGCTGCCTCAAAGTATCTCGTAATCCCCTTAGAAATCTGTAACACCTCTCAGCAGAAGTGCTAACCAGCTGCGGAGCGTACCTGGCTAATGCAGTAAACTCAGCCTCGTACTGCATCACCGTCTTGCTCCCCTGAACAAGCCTCAGAAAATTCTCCTGCATCTGCTATCGTGCAGAAGGGGGGACAAACCAGTCTCAAAATACCTCAGTGAACTCTTCCCAAGTAATCAAAGAGTTCAGTCTGCCCTGAAATCTGGCTGCCTGCTGGCCTTCCCACCAGTGCTCAGCCTCTCCGTCCAACAGAAAAACTGCCAACGGTACCTTCCTGTCTGACGGACACTGCATTCCGTCAAAAGTCTTCTCCAATCTCCTCAGCCACTCCTCAGCAGCTCTGGGCTCAACAGCGCCCTCAAATCTCGGAGGTTTCAACCTCAAAAACAACTGCAAATGTCTGTCCAGGTCATCAGATCGGACAGTAGACGCTCTGCTCTGAGTCTCGCTCATCATCTGAGCAACAAGTGAAGCAAACTGTGAAAGCGTGTAAGCACCAACCACTGGGGCTGTACTCCCCACTGGTGCTGCCTGATCTGCACTCTGCCCATCTGTCATGTCTAGGTCTGGCTGATCCATACAGAAAAATCCAGAAAATCCGGAAAACTATCACAAAAACAACACAATAAAAAGCCGAACAAACCAAAACTACCCCCCAGACAGACTCACTGATCACTTCCTATAGCTCTGTTTCACAAAATTCCCAAATTCCAAAACTATTGATCTGATACCAAAAAAGATTGTCACGACCCGAGACGAGACGGATCTCGTCCGCACCGGGCCGCGACGAAGAAGCAGACACTAACCAGGATCTAGCTTTGGAATTTGGTTCGAAACTGAATCTTCCAAATTATTCTAAACAACACAATAAAAATATCAAATGCAGCGGAACAAAAGATCTATCTTATTTCATTTCCTCAAAATAATCATCTACAAATACATTACATGGCTTTTAGACAGAAATAAAGACAGAACAGAAAAGCCATGACTGTACAAAAATCAAAAGTACAAAAGTACCTATACGGATAAGACTCTGAACTAATTCTGGACTTCCTTCCCTTTCTCAGAACCTGAAAAACCACCAGAAAGCAAGGGTGAGCTCAACAGCTCGGCAAAGCAACAAACCTCCAATCAAAATCCTCAGAATCGCAAAACCAAAACATCAAACAAAGTCGTACAGAAATCAGAACGGAATCGGACAGATATCAAATCAAACAGAACTGTACGGAAATAGAAGTCGTATCAAATCAGAAACAGAACAGATCAGACATATCAGATCAACAGAATCAAACTCGTACATATCATATCAGAACATAATAAATCAAATCAGAATCATATAGCAGATATCAGATATTTAATTAATAACTAAATTCCCTGACACTGACTGAATCTCATAGGATCCAGGCCCCTTATACCTCCCTTTGTGCTCACGGCACCAGAACAGATCAGATGTGCTTATAGCACCAGAATACATATATAGTGCATATATCACCTAAACAGATTTTCCTCGGATCCGGAACAGAACAGATATCAGATTTCATATTGAGCTCATTTCAGATTTCCCAGACACTAACTGAATCTCATAGGATCCAGGCCCCTTATAACTCCCTTTTTATAGCTTATACAGATAGCATATCAATTCAGAGAAAATCCGGACAAATTAAAAATTACCCAAAAATCGGGCAGCACAACGGCAGTATACCGAATTTACACAATTTTCCTAAAAATCAAAATTCACCAAATTCGCACAGAATACAGATATCAACATTTCAGAACCTTTATTCTACTGCACAGATAATTTCCAATTTCACAGAAAAATCCAGTCGACTAAAAACACAGTCGAATCAAACATACCCGGACAAAAATCTTCAAAATATAGTCAAAACGTGCACACCCGGAACGGCAACGATATACAAAAAGTTACGCGGTAAAAACTGAACCGATCAAAAGATACGGACGAAAATCACGAACGAAAATCAATTCCGGACAGATAATACCGCCAAACTCGACGGTTCTGAAAATTGAGAAAGGTGGAATGTGCCTTACCTCGTGCACAGCAATTTCCTTAACAGTCTCTTCGAACGAAAACGGCTCCGCGTCTTCCCGAAATCAACTTTTCCAAATTCTCTTTTTCTCTCTCCTCAGAACAAAAAATCAGATATTTTATTTTTAAAATTTCTCTCTCTTCAAAATGACAGAATTCCCTTAAGTAACACTCAGATCGGCCCGGCCGATCGCCACATCGTCTCGGGACGATCCGACCAAAAGGATCGTCCTGGAATCCTCCCAGGGCTGTTGTCTGGCCGATATTTTCTACAGTAACTATCGGCCTGGCCGATGTCTCCAATCGGCCTAGACGATGCCTACAGAAAATCACCTAGAGCAAAACTAGGCAAATTTTGGAGCTTCATTTCAACTGATCGTCCCAGGACGATCCCAGATCGTCCTGGACGATACTGGAGCAGTTCTTGATATTACAAACTGTTTGTACTGGACGAAGCTAAATTCGTACATGACGATCAGCTGTACGAAGACATTTCGTACACATATTCAAATAGGGTCGTTTTAGATCGTTTAAGTAAAATCGTCCAGGACGATCCACGATTGTACAGGACGATCCACGATCGTACAGGACGATCCACTGCGTACAGAATTGAAAACTTGTAGTTTTTGGGCAGTTTTTCTTGTCTTTTATATAAATAGTTCAAATTAGACTGCCACCCTATCTTTTTATCATTTGATCTTCGTGCCTCTTGAGAGAATAGCCAAGGAGAGAGTAGAAGAGAGCATTCAAGGGAGGATTCCTACCACTGAAGCGAGAAGACTTCACTTGGATTGCAAAGGTAAGAGTCTCTACTTGTAATATCTCGTTTCCTTACTGTTCCTCTCTGATTTGGATTTTCTTCCCAGAATCGGCCAGGACGAAGTTTGGATCGTCCAGGCCGATCAGTGCATTGAAAACAGCTGATTTCTGGAGCTATTTCTGGACAGAATCGTGCAGGACGATATTGAGATCGTCCAGGACGATCTGCACTGTTCCTAAAATCGTCCTGATCATCGCCCTGGAGTATCGGCCAGGACGACCAGAATTGGTCTGATCGTCCAGGCCGATCGAGACGATCGGCCAGGCCGATCCATGTATGATATAAGGAAATGAGCTCGTTTTGAGGAGAGAGAAAATCAAAATTAAAAATCAGATATTTTGTAGAGAGAGAAAGAGAAAGGAAAGAGAAGAGGAAACTGGTTTTCGGAGACCGCGGAGCGCTTTTCGTCCGACGCTGCTGTTGGGGAAAGTGAAGATCTCGTGGTAAGGACTCCGAACCCTATTTCTGTTTTCAGAGATTTTGTGTTTTGACCGAGATATGATTTGTTTTGTGTTTTCGTAGTCGACTTTTCGACCTGATTTTGATTTGACAAGACTTTCACCGCACAACTTTTAGTATGTTATAGATATGATTATTGTACACGATTTGAATGTATTCTACGAAGATTTTACCGGTCGGAATTGATTCTACGAGATTTTAATCGAATTCTACGTGCTTTTAATTGAATAGAAAATAATCGGGACTTGAATTGATTTGATTTCTATAGGATAATAGTCTTGTATTGATGTTATTGATATTCCTTTGTAATTTGGATAGATTTGGAAACTGTGTCTTTTTGCAGGATTTTTGTGTAAATTTGACCGACTACCGTTACGCTGCCCGATTTTCGTATGATTCCTGAATTGTATGAGATTGATAGATTGAACTGATATGCATTGATTATCGATATGATTGCTTTAATATCGACTATTGAATTGCTTATTGATTTGAATTGACTATTGATACTGATCGCAAGTGGAACCTGGTTGAACATTGGTGGAGATTGATATTGATACCTGTACAGGATGGTGGGCCGACGGGCTTTCCTTTAAACATTGATTATTGATTATTGAAGGGAGACATAAGGAGTTTATTGATATGCCGACGGGCGAAAAGAGTGACGACTCTTATTGATTGAACCAATGTATTATCTACAACAGCAATATGGATTCTACAACAGCAACATGACCAGTAGATTGTACTTGTTCAGTATATAGTATGGAATTGCATGTTTACTGTATTGTTTTTTTTTTAGATTCATTGTTTTATAGACTCCTGCTTTATCGACTTTGATTGGATTTACTAGATCGTACGATTTCATTGATTTTACTGATTGATTTCTGTGCATCGACATTGAGCATTGATATAGAATTGGATGAATATAGATATTGCATTGATAGCATGGACATCGTACTACTACTTGTAGATTCATTGTTATTGCTGCCTATAGACTTATAGATTTACTGTCGCTACTGTTCTTCACTGTATTACCTGTTCTATAGATTCATTGTATTTCTGCCGTATCGTTTTCCTCTACTGATTCTATTGAATAGATCGTATTGATTTGATAGCATCGATTTGATTGACGACGTTGATTGATTTATTTGATTATCGAATTGCCTGCCGCCGCATTGATTGGTTTTATTGACTCTGATTGATTTCCGCTGCATTGACTCATTGACCATTGACTGATTCAGATTGATAGATTGACATGCATATTGATAGTATTGCCGTGCTTTGATTTCAGTTATAGGTATTAGGTGACCTGCTGGGCTTTGTAAAGCTCATTATATGTGGTTGATATTTTCAGGTCAGGGCTCGGGAGCAGGAGATAGGCATTGATCCAGATCTGCAGGTTTTTAGTTCTTTTGATAGATAGATGATTCTTTTGTACTCAGGACAGAATAGCTTTTCTACTTGTATTGATAGTGTAGTTCCTGAGTATTGTATATGATGTTTTGTGATATGAATCGACAGTTATATTGAAGTTTTAAATGTTATAGATGTTTGATAGAATGCTTACTGAAGGATTTATAGATAACTCTGGTAAATTGTTGCGAATTGATCGACATTCTTTCCAAGTTAGATCTTGGGGCGTGACAAGTTGGTATCAGAGCAATGTTATTGGAAGAATGGATTGTTACCAGAGTTGTAGGTTTGGATTGAGAGATTGGGTAGATTGGGTAGCTTTAAGAGCTTCATTGGCATACATCATTGCATATGTGTATCATTTGTTCTGAATTGTGCAGGTGAAAAGATATGGATCCTCCGGCAGAATCCAGTGTACCGAATGAGCAACACAGCGCATCTCCAGTACCGTCAGAGAGTATGATTCAGTTAGCTACTGCGATTGCACATGTGATGGGGGATGCTCAGAGCAAGATGAGTGGGAGCAAAGAGGAAGAAGTTGACAGACATTTACAGATGTTCCACAAGCTGAAGCCTCCGTTGTTCAAAGGGGCTGTAGGACCACAGGCTGCTGAGGACTGGATAATGAGGATAGAAAAGATTTTTGATAGTATGCAGTGTCCGGGGAACAGGAAAGTACCTTTGGCAGTATTCATGTTGGAGAGCGAGGCAGAGAGATGGTGGATTGGACAGCAGAGAGAGAAATTCCAGGGGAAGACCAATGCTGAGATCACCTGGGATGAGTTCACTACAGTGTTCAGGATGTGGTTCGTACCACCGTCAGCTCAGCGACAGATGCAGGAAGCTTTTATGAGTTTAGAGCAAGGCCGCAAGTCAGTGATGCAGTACGAGTCCGAGTTTACTGCACTTGCGAGGTACGCTGCTCATCTGATCCCTACTGCCGAAGACAAGTGTTATAGATTTCTGCACGGATTGAACAGAGAGCTGAGGCAACCACTAGTACCTTTCCGGATCCATGAGTTTTCTGAGCTGGTGGAGCGGGCTAGACTGATAGAGATTGAGTTGGCGACACCAGTATCGAGGTATGAGGATACCAGGAGGAGGAGAGATGACGTACGACGAGATGATTCCAGAGATAGAGAGAAGAGAAGCAGGTATGAGGGTTCGAAGGGATCTGCATCGGGATCTGCGTCACGATCTGCATCGATAGTATCGCCTGGTGGTTCTGGCACATGCAGTCATTGTGGCAAACGACATGCAGGTCAGTGCTACCTATTGACGGGTCAGTGTTTTCATTGTGGACAGCAAGGACACAGAGCAGCAGAGTGTCCTCAGAAAGGACTGGGTGGAAGGACTGACACGGGTACAGGACAGCAGAGGACTGTTGCCTCGAGAGCCTACAGTGAGAGATCAGGAAACCGGATTGATGATAGGACTGTTAGAGATCAGAGGGAGACAGTTGCGCCACGACCTTCTGCACTTCCTCCAGTGGTGCCACGCGTCTACAGTCTACAGAGTTTACAGCATCAGGATCAGCAACGACCAGAAGATTCTACTGGTAAGATTGATTTGACTAACCGATTGATATTGACATATGAACATTGCATATTGACATTTGATTGATTGCATTGTGTGTTCTGTATGGATTTCGACGAGTTTTGTTTTGGATTTGGTTTTCAATCGATTTGTTTTGCGTTGTTTTTGCTTCGTACCTTTAGGGAAATGTCGGGACGACATTTTTCTAAGGTGGGGAGATTGTAATATCTCGTTTCCTTACTGTTCCTCTCTGATTTGGATTTTCTTCCCAGAATCGGCCAGGACGAAGTTTGGATCGTCCAGGCCGATCAGTGCATTGAAAACAGCTGATTTCTGGAGCTATTTCTGGACAGAATCGTCCAGGACGATATTGAGATCGTCCAGGACGATCTGCACTGTTCCTAAAATCGTCCTGATCATCGCCCTGGAGTATCGGCCAGGACGACCAGAATTGGTCTGATCGTCCAGGCCGATCGAGACGATCGGCCAGGCCGATCCATGTATGATATAAGGAAATGAGCTCGTTTTGAGGAGAGAGAAAATCAAAATTAAAAATCAGATATTTTGTAGAGAGAGAAAGAGAAAGGAAAGAGAAGAGGAAACTGGTTTTCGGAGACCGCGGAGCGCTTTTCGTCCGACGCTGCTGTTGGGGAAAGTGAAGATCTCGTGGTAAGGACTCCGAACCCTGTTTCTGTTTTCAGAGATTTTGTGTTTTGACCGAGATATGATTTGTTTTGTGTTTTCGTAGTCGACTTTTCGACCTGATTTTGATTTGACAAGACTTTCACCGCACAACTTTTAGTATGTTATAGATATGATTATTGTACACGATTTGAATGTATTCTACGAAGATTTTACCGGTCGGAATTGATTCTACGAGATTTTAATCGAATTCTACGTGCTTTTAATTGAATAGAAAATAATCGGGACTTGAATTGATTTGATTTCTATAGGATAATAGTCTTGTATTGATGTTATTGATATTCCTTTGTAATTTGGATAGATTTGGAAACTGTGTCTTTTTGCAGGATTTTTGTGTAAATTTGACCGACTACCGTTACGCTGCCCGATTTTCGTATGATTCCTGAATTGTATGAGATTGATAGATTGAACTGATATGCATTGATTATCGATATGATTGCTTTAATATCGACTATTGAATTGCTTATTGATTTGAATTGACTATTGATACTGATCGCAAGTGGAACCTGGTTGAACATTGGTGGAGATTGATATTGATACCTGTACAGGATGGTGGGCCGACGGGCTTTCCTTTAAACATTGATTATTGATTATTGAAGGGAGACATAAGGAGTTTATTGATATGCCGACGGGCGAAAAGAGTGACGACTCTTATTGATTGAACCAATGTATTATCTACAACAGCAATATGGATTCTACAACAGCAACATGACCAGTAGATTGTACTTGTTCAGTATATAGTATGGAATTGCATGTTTACTGTATTGTTTTTTTTTAGATTCATTGTTTTATAGACTCCTGCTTTATCGACTTTGATTGGATTTACTAGATCGTACGATTTCATTGATTTTACTGATTGATTTCTGTGCATCGACATTGAGCATTGATATAGAATTGGATGAATATAGATATTGCATTGATAGCATGGACATCGTACTACTACTTGTAGATTCATTGTTATTGCTGCCTATAGACTTATAGATTTACTGTCGCTACTGTTCTTCACTGTATTACCTGTTCTATAGATTCATTGTATTTCTGCCGTATCGTTTTCCTCTACTGATTCTATTGAATAGATCGTATTGATTTGATAGCATCGATTTGATTGACGACGTTGATTGATTTATTTGATTATCGAATTGCCTGCCGCCGCATTGATTGGTTTTATTGACTCTGATTGATTTCCGCTGCATTGACTCATTGACCATTGACTGATTCAGATTGATAGATTGACATGCATATTGATAGTATTGCCGTGCTTTGATTTCAGTTATAGGTATTAGGTGACCTGCTGGGCTTTGTAAAGCTCATTATATGTGGTTGATATTTTCAGGTCAGGGCTCGGGAGCAGGAGATAGGCATTGATCCAGATCTGCAGGTTTTTAGTTCTTTTGATAGATAGATGATTCTTTTGTACTCAGGACAGAATAGCTTTTCTACTTGTATTGATAGTGTAGTTCCTGAGTATTGTATATGATGTTTTGTGATATGAATCGACAGTTATATTGAAGTTTTAAATGTTATAGATGTTTGATAGAATGCTTACTGAAGGATTTATAGATAACTCTGGTAAATTGTTGCGAATTGATCGACATTCTTTCCAAGTTAGATCTTGGGGCGTGACACTACTTGTGAATTGGGATTACTTCACTCTTTTCCTTTTTCTTTCTAGATTCTTGTGAGAAGATCAGTCAAGGAGATCCGGTTCTCTGCCGACACTTGGAGAGTGTGAACAGCCGAAGGGTTCTCTGCCTACACTTGGAGAGTGTGAACGGCCGTAGGGTTCTCTGCCCACACTAGGAGAGTGTGAAAGGACAGACGGTTCTCTGCCAGCACTGGGGATTGTGTAAAAGGATGGCGGTTCTCTGCCAGCATTGGGGATTGTGTAAAAGGATGACGGTTCTCTGCCACACCGGATAGTGGTGAAAAGAGTGTGTTGTAAAGGCTTCTCCGCCTTGCTGTGGGTACAAAAGGAGAGTCACTATTGGTTTTAGTGCAATACTCAGAGGGTGCCTCTGAGGAGTGGATGTAGGTCTGGTTATAGACCGAACCACTATAAATCTGGTGTCATTTACAGTTTTTTTTTCTTTCCGCATTTTATTTTAATTTTTAACAACTCTGTGGTTGAAAAATATTTTTTATAAAAACTTTAAAAGAAAAATTTTCATTTCGGTTCAACTTAATCTTCAAAAAGGGTTTAAAATTTTTAAACTACCAATTCACCCCCCCTCTTGGTAGCCTTGGGACATTAACTTAGGCTTAACAACCTAATTACTAGATTCAACAGAATATAGGGTTCATATTTGGAACTTTAATGTAAAAATAATATTACAAAAATGTGACAATTCTTCCAGTAAAGGCTCCCATCTATTTTCCCTCATCATATGCAATCATTGCTTAGATACTTATACAAATTTCATTGCTTTTATAATATATTGATCCATTCTTAATAAAACTTGTGATAATTTATTTGTAATCCCAAAAATGTTGATCATTAGATACAGTGATAAGGCAAAGTCAAAAGACCCCATAATTGTATCAAAATACCAATTTCAACTGATTCTTAATTATGTGTCACTTCTTCCATGTGAATTTCAAGTACTTCAAGTACAGAAGCATAAAATTTTATTAAGCTAATTAAGGTTTAAAAATAAAAAATCCTACGGGTGCCAGCAGTACACTGCAAATTCATTTTTTGGTTCAAATCTTGACCATTAATTTACTCCCTAGTACTTCGATAAAAAATTGGTTTATTATGCTTAATTATTTTAAAGTATCATTTCTTTTTCAAGAGACTCCAAAAGTGTTTAGAACTCTTGAAGTATTTTAAAATAGATGCTTCACTTGCCAATGATTTTTTGCTACAACACCAAATATAGCTGAAGTTGGTAAGCAAAACAATCAATGTAGAATGCCTAAAAATTATCTTTTAGTATGAGTGCTTTCAAATCATTAAACTCCTCTCGATTATTAGATGCTCCATCATAACCCTAACCATATATTATGTATATCCTGAATGAATGTTTTACAAAACGAGATTCAATAGATACCTTTAATGATACTGTATTGTTGAATAAATATAATTAATACTTTTGAACCTTTTAATTATTTGACCTATCTTTTCAATATATTGCATTTCAATAGCTAATTATTCTTTTATGGATACATTACGAGACTCATCAATAAAAATGGTGAAGTAGGAATCACCAAAATCATTCAAGATTGAATCCAAGGTCTCAGCTGCCATAGCATTACAAAACTCCTTTTATATTTTTGGTGAATTCAACTTCAACTAAGCACTTGCATTTTGAAATGTTACTTGTCCAACTTCTTCATTATGATGTGCAAGAAATTCAAATAATTCTATATAATTGCCATGATTATTTGAGCTAAAAATTCATTATACGTATTAAATGATAGCTCTTAGCAGATAAAAAATGGGGTACAATTAACAGCTCTAACAACATGATACAATATTCTTTTTCACACTTCTCATCCTTGCTCAATCATAAAGCAAGAATACTTTGCTCTTGATGCTTCATTAAAGACTTAAATTTCTATCTTACCATGTGTAAACTGTTATGTTCTCCAACTTGTTCAAAAAGTTTATATTTTCTCTTCCAATTCTTAAATCCCTCACTAACAAACGAGTTTTCACCACCTTGGCATGTCATAATTTGCTCTTTAGACTTAAATAAGTAATAATATAGGCATAAGATGACATTTTTTGTATACTATATTCTATCCAATCAATAATTTTCAAAAAATTTTGAGTTAAATCAACGTGCAATATTTTAAATCATTGTTTGAGGAAATGATGATTTTTTTTGTTGATCTGATTTCTTCAGCAAATAAGATCTACGAATTTTATCCCTCTCATTTATATTGCAACTCTAGATTGATGGTCGAAGATCAGTGTTAACAAGGAGATTGTTAATATCAATTTTGACACGTTATTTCCTCCTCAAAAACCATTCCATTTGTAAAAGCCTTAAGGTAACAATTAAAAACATAACAATCCTTTCTTTGCTGTTCAATCAATTTCATTAGAAAAAAAGACATGATTCCCCCTCTATGCCACCAAAAAAAAATGAAGAAGTGCTCTTGAACTCATTCACTTCTTTGAATAACTAAGATCTAAAACATTTAATCATTCCTTCAAAGTTCCCAATACCAAATTTCAGTAGTTGAAATCAAACGGATAAATAATACATTTCGAGGTAGGGTAATTGCCCACTCTTGCGGAAACGTGGTTCCACCACCTCTGGAAGAAAGTAAATTATAATTTTTATGCAAACACCCCAATACGAGAAAACACAAGAGCTAAAGCTTAGATGAATAATATATAAATGTACACTATTTACAAAATTGTGTTTTAATGGTGTAAATGATGAAATATGGTTACGTCGGAATGGGATGGAATGAGTTTGTGAAAAAATAATGTAGCACATAGTTTCAATGATTCGAGAAATATGCTTGGATTAATGATACAGTTTATTTGAGATAATTTTCTTATTACTTTATATTTTAGATTGTAATCATAATTTTATTACTATTACTTGTTATTCTCGTGAAATTTATGTACTAGGAAGTTGTTTTTTACTCGGGTTTTAAAAAATTATATAGTTTTACAATTACTTTTTCAAAAAATTACAAGTGTTTCAAGTAGACTTTAAGGCTTCGTTTGGGACGGCTTTTTTATTGCTTTCTAAAACGGAGTTTTAGTACAAAAATAAAAAAATTTGTACTAAAACTCCGTTTTAGAACTCCGTTTTAGAAAGCAATAAAAAAGCCGTCCCAAACGAACCCTAAGTTTGGTTTGGGACAGTTTTTTTATTATTTTCTAAAACTAATTTTTCATATAAAAATTTTTTGAACTAGAAAATTTTGTACTAAAACACCACGTTGAAAAATTATAAGTAATTTTTTATTGGAAAAAAATAGTGGCCTAAAACTATCTCAAATGAAAACTTAGTCTGAGAGACATGATGAGAAAATACTAAGAGCATAGTATAAAAATAAAGCAATAGATGAAATTTAGATTGTTTTAGTCAAGTGGCTAGAATCCACATCAGATATCTACTGTTAGGCTTTGTTAGCTGGGACAAGTACGAAAGTCTAGAGAGAAATTAAAGGTCGTTGGAGCTTTGAACAAGTAAACACGGATATCTATGATATACAAATCATTTTCAATAGCTTGAGAGGCAATATTTGTAGTTGCTAAGCTAACTATTGGCATGCTCGAGCCATCTATACGCCAAAATTTTATATATGATAAACAAGCCTCTATGAATGAGTTACAACAATAATTATATAGATATGTCAGCCTTAGGTATGCTTAGTATTTTCATTATTAATGTATAGTTGGGTGCTTAGAGTGGTGTGTTAGATACTCGCTTGAATGCATAAAATTATTTTGTGCGGATATGGATGCTGTTCGGAGGCGAATCAAAATGCGTCAAGTCACCTTTTTGATGTGTATTGCGGTTGTATACTGTTGTGTACTGGGTGACGTGGGGCGTTCTGATTTGCCTCCGGACGATCCGGTGTCTGCAAAGAATAATTTCTCCTTGAATGCGTGCATATAGATATATGATTCTAGGCAATATATCGGCTTGGCTCTAAATGAGAATATGCCAAGGCGAATTATTTGTGTGGGTGAGGTTATGCTTTATTTTAGTGATATTGTTTTTTGAGAAAGAGTACCTAATGAGTTGCTTCAAATTAGTAAGCTATATGTGAGGTGATGATGCAGTCATGTTTAGAGTAAAAATATGAGTAGTAAAAGTTTTCCACCTATATCATGAAATTGAATGAATTAAGTTAACAAGCCCCTTGGGAAAATAGAAAGACAAAGTTGAGAGCACTAAGATTGGCCATGTTGACATCTAAAAAGTCTTCAAGGTAGGAATGACTTGGTTATTGTTGGGTCTAACTCAAATCATTGTATTGAAATGGAGTCCAACCATTTTGACACCTCTAGGAGAGGAAATGGCTAGGGAGGTCTTGTAATGTGCTTTGAGCTATTTCTTTATTAACCCTCATTCTAAAGAATTAGGAAGTCAATCACTATCAAACTACAATCAAACCAAACTCAACCCTATCAAGTAACAATCAATCTAGTGTTGATCCACGTTTGCAAAAAATGCATGATAGAAAGGTATATTAAAATGCAAAATTGACAAAGTTTTCTGCAAATAAAGTATTATCAAAATAATTAAAAAAAAAAAAAAACGGATTGTCATAAGGTATTTGCAAGGCTCCATAATATGATAAAGCCAAACTTAAGTTTTTCCCAAGATAACTGATAAGCGTAAATTACATATTGTTTAATGTATTTTATTTTCAGTAAAAATGTATTATTTAATTATTTTTGTGTAGGAGAAATTATAAAATTGGAAGAAATTCTAAAGAGTATTCAACGTCGCGGTGTTTAACGAAACAACGCCACATTGCTACCTTCAATATCGCTGAGCCGTCTCAATTCTGACATTATGGTGTCGTGTTCAATGTTTGGCAGTGTCGTCGTTGCTGCAACACAAACAACAACGCAACAATATCATTGTGACGATGTCAGAAAGTTAGCTTGGCCGTGCTAGATTCTTTGTTTTCAAATGTCGCGGCACCAAAATTTCTCATGGCTTGGCGCCATTATTTGCACTTGGGCGCGGTAGCGCTCCAATGTCCACAACACTGCGACGTAGCAGTTGTGACTTTCAAAGGCCACATTTTATCAGTGAAGAGTCACAACTATTCACCAAGTAACCAATCCACATTAGCAAGTACCGTGGTGGTGCAAAGGCTTTAGCGATTTAGGGATGCATATGCTCTGTATCATATTACTTTGAAGAGTCTCATTAGAAAAAATATATATATAATTTATTCTCATCAATAAAAATCACATTAATTTAATATTTTGTAAAATATTTTACTTATTTATTTAGTGATAGAATCTCCAAAAATATTATTTTTATTTCAATAGAATAATTATTGCAATTAAAGTATATCTTAGTAGTTTGTTGCAATTAAGAATACTTTCTTGTGGCTTCGACACTCCACTCTATTACTTTTTTACTTAGTTTTACACATATACTTGCATATATTAAGAGGAGTTTGTTATTATTTATAGCAAAAAAACTTAAGCACTGTTTAGGGGTGATAAAACCTTAGATTTTTGTGCAATTCAAATGTTCACTCTACAGCTACGATCAAGTTTTTTGCAGTCATTATCGGGAAATATTTTATTTTTTTTATATATTTTAACTATATTACTGAATTAATTGAATATTTAGACCTATTTGTATCTTTTATTTTATTTATTTTATTTTATTTGTAGATTGTGTATTCATGGTTGCATGTTTTATGGACATAGAAATGAGTTTTTGTTATTTGACACTTAAATAGAAAGAACCCTTTAAAAATTTTGAAAAACCAAAATGAAAGTGAAGATGACTAAATCTCTATGAAATCAAGATCAATCAAGACCTCTTAGGGAGTATGCTAACTCTTTAGTAGACGAAATTCATCATAGTATTAATAGCCCTAAAACCAAAGCTAATAATTTTGAATTAAAACTTGGTAAAATTAAAATTGTACAAAATTTCTAGTTTGTGGAAACTCTTGTAGGAGATCCCAATTTATACTTATCCATTTTCTTTAAAATTTATGTAATATTTAATTATAAAATTATTAGTGATGATGCTATTAGACTTAGATTATTCCCAATTTCTCTAAGAGATAAAACTGTGATGTGATTGAATTCTTTTCCCCAAGACTCTATAACCACTTGGAATTAATTGGCTTGAGTTTCTTGCTAAGTATTTCTCACCATCAAAGATTGCTAAACTTAGAAATGATATCACTTATTTTACCTAGTTTAAAGGAGAATCGATCTATGAGAGTTGGGAGATATTTAAGAAAATGTTTAGGAAATGTTCTCATCATGCTTTAACTAATTTGTTGGTTATTCAAATATTTTATAATGGATTAGCTGGATCTTTTAGAGCAATAATAGATGCCGCAGCTCAAGTATCATTAATGTCTAAATCATTTAAGGAAGCATATAAATTAATAGAGAAAATGAATACTAATAATTTTTAGTGGTCTGCTGATAGGATAAATCCTAAGAGAGTAGCAGTAGTATCTGGATATGATGTTTTTTTCAATTTTGACAGCACAATTTGCAACAATTTGTAAGAAAATAAGCATAAATGGAGAAAAATGCTAAATTCAAAACTAAATTCTCTATGCAATTGGAGGATTACAAGTTAATTGAAAATAATAATGTATAAGTGATTGAAAATATTAATTTAATTGGAGGAAAAAATAATCCATACTCCAAAATATATAATCCAGTTTGGAGGAACCATTAAAATTGTTATTTGTCAAATAATATTGCTAAGAACAATCAATGGAATTCTAGTCAAAATAATTAATGAGTAAATTGGAATAATCCTCAATTTTTTGGTGATCATACAACTAGATTGTTGGGACGATAAACATTATCTCTACCCATCATATGGATAATTGGTATAGTACAATATGATTAGATCAAAGATTTAAGAGTTCATCCAGGATGATTGCTAGAAAAAATATTTTTTGCATAGTACGATATATAGATTGTACAATACGATTGATTATATTAATTAACTCTTGATTTAATTCACTAACGACATGGATTTAACTAAGCAAGTTTTTAAATATTGTACAATATGAATAAGATCGTATAGTATGATTTGTTTAAAATAAAAAAAATTAAAAACTTACTTAATTTTGATTGGTAGCTAGGGTTTCTATTTTGAACAACTCATATATAGTACGATTGATACAAAGAAAATTAATTAATAAATTTGTCATTTTAAGCCATTTTAAAAGCATTTGATCTTACAATATAATTCCATTCTTTCAAGAGTTTATTGAAAATGAGTTATCTTATTATTCATTCAATATTTGGCAAATTCTCTTATTTTGGATTGATTTTATAAAATGTACATTGAATACTAATGAAGTCTCTTGTTATATAACTATTAAAATATATTTTCAATAGCATCAAGCTCTTTATTTAATGCACATATAGGTCATATATGTAGTTAAAATATAGTGTGATGTATAACCTCAAATGAGGAATGCAAGAACAACCTAGAGTATTCAGAAAAGATGATTGCATGCCTAGACATATGATGAAAAATATTTTAAGTTTTTAAGGAGATATTATAACTATAGATGGTCAGCATATATCCTTTTCATCTTTACAACATCGACGGAGATATTGGGATGCATATTCTCTGAATCATATTACTTTGAAGAGTTTCATTAGAAAAAATATGTAATTTATACCCATCAATCCAAAATACTTTAATTTAATATTGTATCAAATATTTTTCTTAATTATTCAGTGATAAAATCTTCAAGAATATTATTTTTACTTATGTAGAATAAATATTACAATTAGAGTTGACAGTAATAGTTTATTGTAAGTAAGCATACTTCCTCATGGGTTTGACACTCTACTCTATCACTTTATTACTTGATTTAACATGTATACTTCCGTATATTAAGAATTGTATGTTATTATTTATATCAAAGAAAACTTAAGCATTGTTTAAGGGTGATAAAGCCCTATTTTTTTGCACAATTCAAAGTTCATTCCATAGCCGCCTTGAGTAACTTACAATTATCATCTTTTAGTGAATCAATAACCATTTATAACCATTTCCAACAAGCCATAACCTAATTTTGATTAGATATTAAGTTTCTAAATAGTAATTTAACCCTCTTTATGATACAAACTTGCCACATCAACCCTAAGTGTGTAAGAGGGGACTTAAGTCCCACATTCCAGTTTGAGAGGAGGCCTCTCCCTTCCTATCTATAAATATAAGCCCTTTTCCCCTGCACAATACCTTGAACGCTACCTCCTTTTTGTTGAAGTGCTATATCAATGACTTTTTTTTTTTTTTTGAGAAAATGCAATTTTGCATTAATAACTATATCAATGACTTACATGAATCTCACTAAAGGAGAAGGGGAAGGGGTCAAGTCCTCTAAAACATATTCTCTCACTCTCTCTCTCTCTCTCTCTCTCTCTCTCTCTCTCTCTCTCTCTCTCTCTCTCTCTCTCTCTCTCTCTCTCTCTCTCTCTCTCTCTCTCTCTCTCTCTCTATCTCTATCTCTTCCTTTTAGCTTATATACATTTAAATGTTATGTATATATGAAGTTCTTCTATGGCATATCTAAGTACTAATAGACATTTTTCTATCATATTGATTAAAGATTAGTATGTTATGTGAAAGTATATTCCCAATATATGTGTTGTGATTTTTTGTCACAAGTTTATCAGACTTATTAGACATCTTGGAAGAGTTGAGGACAACCTCCTACTAAAACATAATTATTTATATGTAAAATATGACTAAAAAAACCATTCTAAACATAAACATGATTGATACTTATAGATATAAAGAAAGGTTATAAAGACCCAAAAGTAAAATGGTTTTACATGGTAGGAATAGGATCTCTTATAAGTGCCTTGGTTCTTCAAATCACATGCCACATAATTTTCAAATGGCATTCATAGTTCAATGGAAATTTTATGTTTCCTTAACTTGGACCTATGATGAAACTTTATAATAAATTTGGACAAAAATTTGACTCTTTAAGCCGAAGAAAGTTGCCAAAATTTAATCAACATGAAACTAAATCATTAAGGGGAGAAATTTACAATGGGTTTATATGCTACAAATAAGATAAATTGCATAAAATAAACTATGGAATGAAAATGTAAAAATTAAATGGTGAGATGAATATGAATACATGCTATACGATAAATCCCCCCGATGGATATATGTCAAACAAAAATTGCTTAAATCGATGGCCTAGAAATCCTCCTCATGAATGATGGAACAAACAAACTACTAATGAAAAGCACTCAACACATTCCAAATGATGAATAAAATATGAATATGAAACTTAGCATAACATGATAAGAAAACTTGATTAACAACATTCACGCTCTATATTCTTCCACCCTCTTGAATATAAATTATGATCACTTGATATAAAAAATAGATAATCAATCCCTAAAACAATAAATTCAAATCAGCTATTTCCTAATTCAAAATTCTTAGATTCCATTATATATATATATATATATATATATATATATATATATATATATATATATATATATATATATATATATATATATATATATATATATATATATATATATATATATATATATCAAGATTAATGAAACATGCTTAAAGCTTATAAAGTCATTTTATGCAAGAATCCCATGCTTGGAAAATCTGTTAAATCCTTAACCCATCATTACAAAATTACACGGAGCACATCAAATGACCCTCCTAAGACTCAATGAGTTCCCTAGCCTAGAGCTAAGCCAAAAGTACAATTATAAAATATATATCCAATGAAAATCCAAAGTACAAACTCCATAAAGTAAAAATATGAACATTTTCAATATTTTCAAAAATGCCCTTATAACCCATTTGTCACAAAAATTATGAAATTGAAAAATTTTAGCTCTATGTGTCATCCAAGGACATAAAAATAATGCAAATTTGTTTTCACAAGATATGTAAATCCTAATTCCTTCAAAATAAAATTAAAGTATCCCTCCATATTGGAATAAACAACCACCATGATCGAATGCCTTACATCCCTAAATAAGGTTATTGATTGGCTTACCCTAAATGCCCTAAAACACCAATGATGAAAAATACTAAAAAAATTTTCTACTCTCACCCTCTAGAATAGGATTAAACTCTTCCACTATAAAGATAAATTCTTAGAGAAGTTAAGTCCCACGTAGCACTATGGATTTTCTAACCTAGAAAATGTTATGATTAATTTTATGCATGCTTAAATTTTAAGCTTTTACTTGGATTATAATGAGGCATTCACCTCTTGATTAGTGTCACAATTAGAGTGGCACCACTCTACTTCCCTCTTTACTTTAACATTTCTCTTCTTTTTTTCTTAAAACATTACGTGTTGCTTTAAAATTTACCATTCATTCATGGAATTCAACTTTGGATGTTGAAAAGAATGTGAAGATTAAAATCTCTAGGACTTTATGCTTGGTGAGTGAAATTCGTCTTGGTTCTATGATTGATAGCTAACTACATTGGGTTTCAATAAGGTTCAAATAAAACTTGAACTAAATCGAAGATCAAATTCTAGGTTTAAATCTAGTTCGAACTACAGATTGTGGTCTCATTTGGGATGGCTTGTTTATTGCTTCTTAAAATAGAGTTTTAGCATTTGAATGAGAGAAGTATTTATTTTAAAATAAATAATCTAGATTTTATGTACAAATATAAATTTCTTACTTATTTTTTCTTGTTTTTAATAAGAGAATATCTTCATCATAAAAAAAACCTTATTAACCTTAATTTAGCATTCAATTTTGCTAACTAATAAATCAATCAAACATTTGAAATGTTTCACGTTGGAAGCCAAACAAAATATTATTGTCTAATTTCAGGAGAAAATGACTTTACTGTCGTCATGCTGCCTGACATTTAAATCTATAATTAATATTTAATTAAAATATTAGGAAGCCAAAAACTAATAATTTAATATTTAGTAGGCGTTAAATTGAGACTTAATCCAACGTATTAATTAAGCAATGAAGTAGACTACGTTGTTATTTTTCTTATTCAACTTATTCTGCTGCTCAGTCAGAAAAATATTAGCATATTAGCGCTTGCAAATCCACCAGAATCAGAACAAAACGCGCACGCTCGAAAAGATTTTTGGCACGTGTACGCGTATTCGATGTGGGCTTTTCTAATTTAGGGCCAGTATAAGGTCAGCCACGGTTTAGTTTAATAGTACTTTATAAATAATAGAGCAATTGCAAGATATCGTTATCTATATGCGCTGAAGTTCATCATCAACTTTTTTTTTTAAGGGATGTCTGATTTCATATTTCATATAATAATAAAAATTAAATAAATATGTTTTTTTATTTATTTTGTGAGGGAAATAAATAAAAAAATATTTCTTGAGACCAACACAGAGAGTCGGAACCTTCGGAAGCTAATACAAGCTAATAGCATCGCATTCCTCCTTTAATAAAAGAAAAAAAGGAGGAATGTGTTCCATACTAAGATTATCCCAAGCAAAATCCCCATTAAGAGCATAGTTGACACACATATCCGCTAACTTATTGCTTTCCCTACTAACATATTTGAAAATAACAAGATTAAACTCTTTGACAAAGGAAGAGAATCTTACATCAAACTCCGATTTTTGCAATCCCTTCTTGTTGATATTGTTTTGAATACTTGAAATTACATTATGATTGTCTCCTTCATCTCGCTGTTAGGAACTTCTTATGCTATATCCAACCACATTCACCCTTGAATCATGAATAAATCATAATAGAGTAATCTGAATAATCTGCAAAACATGTTCGAGTATTACTTAAACTAACAATTTTAACAAAAGATAGCCCATCTTTGATGAGTCTTCAATTAGTCTTCAACCTTTGACTCAGCAATCTTTTAATAAAGTTTGATTCATAATCAAATCATTTTTTACGCATGAATGAACCATCTTCGATGTATGATCGAATGATTTGCTTCTCTCCTTCGATTATCATTAAACCTTCTTAAACTGTGATCAATCGTGGGTTTAAGATTGTTCAAACTCTTTGAAGATGTCAATCATGATACAACCAGTATCAAAGTTTGTTCAAATATGACAGAAGCTTATTCCGTGATTGCCAAAGTCGGTTCGAATTGGTGTAACATGTATATACATGCATGATAATCCTACGAATTGAGAGGAATTATATTGCTTGAGTCACATATGAAGTGTCATAACCTGGGATCTAAAGTGGAAGAATTTCCACCTCTTTTTCCTTTTAGTCATATTTATTTTCCACTTGCAATTCATTTTTTTTTCTTATTTTTTATTAATAGTCAATATTCATTTATGACTATATTATTGATTACCAGAGCTGACTATTTGCATTCAGGGAATTATAAACAGCAAAAAAATATAATTATATTAGCATAGTTGATATTTACATTATGTTATTAAATCTAAAGTTCAAAAGCATATATACAATAGTCATCACAGACTACAAAAGAACACATAAAGAACTAAAAAACTAAAAGTAGAATTAAACTAGCATTATTGTATAGCCTAATGCTGCGGGCTCCTTATCTTCACTTAAAATCAACTAAAATCGCATAATGAGCATAAAGTCCGGCAAGTAACCAAAACTTATCATTGCATTTAATGCAATACAAAATAAACAATATGTCTGCTCTAATTTCAGTCCATATAAATAAAAAATTAATATTCTATTAGTATAATCAATATAAAATCTGTATCAATCAATAGTCAAACAAATATGATTCGAAAAGCTAAACGAGATATATCAAACTATAAGAAAATTGATAAAAAGAATGATCAATCAATAGGCATGCTATGTTATGTTTTATGAGTATTAATGCTAGTTCAATCAGTTCTATATTAATTGCATCAATAAATAAACTCGTATGTTATCATGTCAATTTAATCATAAATGTAATTATAAACAACAAGGTAGAACATCCAGCTTTAAAATGGTGTTTTCATCCTTCCACCCCAACTATCGCTCAATTGGTCATCAGTCATTAGCTTAACGCCAACTATTGACCAGTTGGTCATCAATTTTTATCTTACCATCATTATTCTTTATCTTAAGTCAATTCACAGGTAGCTATCAATAATCATTTAAGAGTTGTTACCCTCATTCCGTTGGCATTATTCGGCTTGTCAGTTATAGGGTAAAACCAATATCAAACCATAAAATTTTTATTTAAAATAAAGCTTGTTGGCCCACCCTCATGTACAAGGTATATATTTTAAGATCTAACTCATATTAATTATAATCTTAAAAACTAGTCCTCTTTGCTTATTTCAATATTTTTGTTATAACGGTTGTATCAATCTCTTTTTACTACATGAAATGCAACATGAAATGCATGAATATATTAAATGTAAGAAAATATGTATATTAGTAAAAAAATATAGAAAATTATAATTTCTATTTTATCTGGTGAAATTTAATAATATAATAGTTAAAATGCACACCCAATCATATCTATTTTATAAAAAAAAAGTTAGATGATAAAAGCCCTGAAAATAAGGAAAAATTATATTTTTAGTGTATTTAGGAGAGAGAAAATCATTAAAATCAAAATCATAAAGAGTAGGATCAAGAGCATAGTCACTTATTTCAAATAGCATAAAATTCATAATAGGAGATTCATACAAAGAAGCCCTAGAGAGCTTCCTTTCTCTCCTCTCTCTCTCTCTCTCTCTCTCTCTCTCTCTCTCTCTCTCTCTCTCTCTCTCTCTCTCTCTCTCCTCTCTCCCTTTCTCTTCCTCTTTTTTTCTTTCTTTTGGGCCAAACAAACAATACAAGTGTGAAGAAAGGTCTAAAATGATAGGGATATTTGTATTAAAATATATAAAACTCATTTTTGCATCTGAAGCTGCGGCGCCAAAGAAACCTAGCACCATTGAGTTATATGTTAAATCAAAATGACTATAAACTGAAACTCTTAGTGCCATGATAGAGTTTTCTAGTGCCACAACACTCTTAGCACCGTTGCGCTTGAAAGCAGTGCCTCAATTCTCCATGTAGATTTTCATATTTCATTCCTTATAATGTATTCTTCATATTTTTTTGGATTGTTACATGAAGTCGGGGGAGTTATTGAGAAACTTGTTAGGCAATTCAATGCTAATAATCTCTTTAGTTATGCTGAGAGATCCCCTTTGGTCACTTCTTTAGAGATCCTCAAATGTAATATTTTGATGGCTTCATTCATTAATTATTACCCATAATGATTGATGATGATGACATTGATGAGTACTTTACTTTGTTCAACATTGGATAAAAGAACAAAATATTTGATCAACAAATGGATGAGTCGCTTTACCCTTAGAGATAGGATACAAAATGAGCATATACGTGAAAGGTTGGAGTAGCTCCAATAGATAATAAGATTAGAGAGAGTCGCCTTAGATTGTTTGGTCACATAAAATGGCGGCCTTCCAATGACCCGGTTAGGAGAGTAGAGGTATTAGATTTGACCTATGTTTAGAAAGGTAGAGGCAGACCTAAAAAGACTTGATTAGAAAATATTAGGAATGACCTTCCTTTATTAGATTTAAATGAGAATTTGACGTTTAATATGACAGAATGGAGAAAAAGGATTCATGTAGCTGCCCCACATAGTGGGATAAAGGCTTGATGTTGTATCTATTATATTATTTAGAAATTAATGTGTGAAAACTCTCCCTCATAAATTTATCATTGCTTATGCATATTAATTTTCATTCTCTTATTTGTATAAGGGTTAAATTTTATTTTTTTCTCAAGCAATAATTTGGACAATGTGAGTGGACAAAATGCACTGAGGGACATGTCCACTGATGAGAATCAGTATCTTAATAGGCTAACAATAATTTCCCCGTTATAAAACTTAATTCATAGCTAGTAGACCTGAAACAAATAATAAAATTATTGATTAACTTTTAAATTCTAAGTATACTAACATACATAAGAATGCAAAATGCACTTGTACTTATGCCCCTTAAAACTCCCAATCTTCCAACTCCCACCTATTCAAGATAGGTATAGAGCATAATATGAATGGAATAGAACTTCTAATACATAACCAATTCAGAGGCAAAGCAAAATAATATAGTATAGAACATTTCCATCTTAGGACCAAGTGGATTTAATTATTCTTTCTTTTCACTTCAAAAACTCTAGAATACATGATGCAAATGCAACATGCAATTAAATCTAGTTAAAGTAAATATTATGATATACCAACTTGTATAGAAAGACCCTATCTTTTATCTGTCAACTCAAAGTACTTATAAGTTTATTAAATTCATAGTGATTATATAAAATGCTAAATTAACATACTATATCAATTGTATTAAATTTCATATGTACTTTCATGTTCCAAAATAAATAGAAATTCATACTGAATAAATTGATAGTAAAATTTTATAATTTTATAGTCAAATTGTCTAGAACGGAGAGTCAAAAAATATATAACAAGTTATGTAGTGAAACCTTTTTAAAACTTAAGAAAAACACTTTTAAAGCATATCTTTCAATATAGACTTTAGAATTTAAATAAAAAATAAGGTATGGGTTGCTTACCTCGAGGCCAACAATTTTCCTAACTTGTTGGAGAGATGAAAATTTGAGTTCATACTCCAAATCCTCTCTTTTTTTTTCTTCCTTCTCTTTCCTTTCTCTCTTCTCTTTCCTTCCTCGACAAGCTACTTGGCATTTAGGCTTGAGTAGTGAAATGCGATATTTATTAGTTTAAAATCACTAATTTGGCTTAACACCACGACGCTACAATTTCCAATGATGGAGCACCACCAGCAAAACTCTAAAACTTTCTAGACTCTATCCCCAACACCATTTCAATATCACAAGTTGCCACACTTCTTATAAAAACCATTTTCCTCATTTTCATGAGAGCACAACACGTGGGCACCACCTCTTGGCGCCGTAATGCTTGTAGTATAAAATTCCAACTTCTTATTTTTTTCTATGTCAGCTACATTTCCTAATTCTTCTATTCTTCATTCATTTGAAGCATGATCACAACTATTGAAGCATACTCACAATTACATGGATCTCAGATGACATATATTACACATTATGCCTCCCAACATATAGAGTTCAATAACTCTGAGCCAATTAGTAGAGTTCAATAACTCTGAGCAACATATAGAGTTTAATAATTATGAGTAACAAATATAGCTCAACAACTTTGAGGTAGAATATGCATATATCACTAGAACAGTACTTTCTCTACCCTTTTCATATCTCCAAAGAATTACAAATTTCAACTCATTTAGCACATGTTTCTATTCGTTGAAGTGATTGATAGATAAATAAACACATTTTATAATTTGCTAAAATGCCTAAATAGTAGGGAATAAAAAATCATACTATGCAAAAGTACACATTTTCAACAAATAACCAAATTATCAAAGATCGTGCATAACACATTATTAAGACTTTAATAGTAAAAATGCATTATTTTTCATAGTAGGGTTATTATCTATTCAATAAAAATAATATAATTTTCAAAAGTCCCGGTATAATGTTTTTAGAAAATATTCAAAATATTCATGACATATAAAAATTTTTAAGGTAAAAGTTTTACCAATACAAAATTATTCACATTTTTTTGTAATGGAATTATAAAATTAATTAAAAATTTTCAAGAAAACTCTGTAATTTTTAAAAGTAAGACAAGCAAAATGTGTCCTATCATGATCCATCAATAATTAGAATTGGGCTGATAGCAAATAACATGCTAAAGTGGCTTCAATCCCCTTATTCCCCTCATAAAATTCCTCTATTTCCCTCCCTTAGCCATTTTACAAAACAAATGAATTAAATGGGAGAATGGAAAAAGATATTTATAGGTGCAAAAATTGTCCTAGCATTGAGGCGTCAAAAACCCAACAATGGGGTACTTGTTAATTTTTCCAAATTCACGAGAACATAATGCGAGGGCACTAGAAAAAACAATGCTAGGGTGATCTAGGGGAAAAAATGCATAATATATTTCACAAACAAGCAGTTGACCCCTAAAAATCACTTCAAAACATATACAAACCTTTTCATACATATATATCATTCTCAAACACATGCAAAAGTGTTCAAAATATAAAATTTCAATTGATTACCTAACTTCTAGTCGACATAAACCAATTTGAATAATCCTCTGATCCTAGAGGCTTCATAACAATCCCCTACTCAGAAAATTAACATCATCGATATTTCAAAATTTAGATCATTAGAATAAATCAAGATACAACCATTACATCTTCGAGTTCATATATCAAGGAGCTTCTTGTTTTTTTTTTTTTTTTTTTTTTTTTTTTTTTGGTTCTTCGACTAAACTTTAACCATTCGAATCTATTTATTTTTTAATCATTTAACAACATAAGCTAAAATTCATTATGGTTCCTCTTGTAGCTAAGAATTCGATGTTCCTTGATTTCTTCAACAGTTATATGTATTTTATAGTCATATATAAATTTTCCAAAAAGTGACACATAAAATACATTATAAGTATCAATTATATTATCCTATAATTGTAATTTATGGGTAAATCTCTCAATACTTTCAATGAATTTAAAACAACCAATATGCCCATGAGGATGAAATTCCATAATGAAATGCAGTTTTATACCCAAACCTTATTAAACACCCCTTTATAATTTTTAAGTAAACATGTCATCTTTGTCAGAAACTATAACTCTTAGTATCCCATACAACTTAATAATCTCATGCATATATATATATCTGTGTGTGTGTGTGTGTGTGTGTGTGTGTGTGTGTGTGTGTGTGTGTGTGTGTGTGTGTGTGTGTGTGTGTGTGTGTGTGTGTGTTGTGTGTGTTCAATTTTCCTACAAAATTAGACTATCATATCAAAATAAATGAGCAGACTTCATCAGATGGTCAACTATAACACACATGACATCATATCCTTATCTCAAATGGGAAAACTTGTAGCAAAACCCATAGTCACTTCTTCCCATTTTCCCTCAAGAATGAATGATGGCTACATAAACTATCATTGTTATTGGTGTTCTTCCTTCCCTATCAAATAGGCTTTACATTTTAAAATAAAATATGGTACATTCTTTTTCCATATAAGCCACAAAAGTATATGATTTTGATCACTATATATTTTAATGCTTTTTAGATTAATATAATAATCTGAATAGTGATATTCATACATAATAATTGATCTAATATCTTAAGAACTAAGAACCCATAACTTATCATTGTAGAAGATGATTATAGAATCAAATACTCTCATTTCAAACTTCTTACCTTATTTAATCAAATTAACTAGCTTTAGATATTATGTATATACTTTTAGTGATTCTTGAATTATTTCCTACAAAGAAGATAAAATAATCATTTAAAACAAAGTACCAAAATCTTGATCAATAGAAAAAATTATCTCAAACTAATGCTTTTCCATATCATGTTTTGGGGAATCATCAGAGTTAGAATACATAAAAATCTAGAAGACTTTCTACTCAGAGCATTTTTTACCGCATTAACCTTGTCAGGCCAATGCTGAAAAGCTAAATCATAGTATTTAATCAACTAAAGCCATATTATTTTCCTTAAATTTAAATTTTCTTAGAAAATATATACTTTAGACTCTAATGATAAAAAAAATCTCACATCTAACACTATAAAGATAGTGTCTCCAAATTTTTGAAGAAAATATAACAGTAGTATGTTCCATATCATGCATTAGATAATTCCTCTTACATGTATTTAACTATCTTGAAGCATAAGTTATAACCTTTCCATGTCACATCAATACACATTCTAATACTTTCAGTAAAGCATAATTGAATACATGAAATCCTTGTGTACCAGTTGGAAGAGTCAAAATTGGTGTAGAAGTTAAATAAAACTTTAACTTCTGGAAGCAAGCTTCATGCCCAAATGTCTAGATAAAAGCTTCTGACATATAATTTAGTCTTGTTATAGGTGCAAAAATATAAGAATATCTCTTCCCAAATGTTTTGTAATAATCATCCATACCCAAGAAACTAACTACCTCAAATATAGTAGTAGGCCTCGGCCACTTAGTAACTGCCTAAACCTTCTGAGAATCCAAAGAGATACCTCCACTACTCCTCACATGCCCCAAAAAAGAAATACTCTTTACCTAGAACTCATATTTTAATAATTTTGTATGTAGTTGATGTTGCCTCAGAGTCTCAAAAATAATCCTTTGATATCTAGCATGATCTTTCTCAAAAGTAGAATAAATAAACATATTATTTACAAACACAGATAATCTATGAATACCTAACTCATCATATATATTCATAAAAATAGCTAGTGTGTTAGTCATCCAAAAAAAAGTGACTAAGAGCTCATAGTGCCCACACTGAGTGCTGAAATCAGTCTTCATCATATCTGCTTCTTTCACTTTCACCTGAGAATATCCAGATCACATATAAATCTTGGAAAAATAGAAAAGATCCAACAAGCTGATTATTATATCATCTTTCATTATATAGGATACTTGTTCTTAATAATAACTTTATTCAACTCAGCATAATCAATACACATGTGCATCTTACTATCGTTTTCTTCACAAATATAATAGTTATTCCATATAGAGATAAAATAGGATGATCAAATCCTCTATTAACCAACTCCTGAAGCTAAACATGAAACTCTTGATGCTATTTAGGCGTCATCCTCTACGGGGCTTTAGAAATTAAGGCCAAATTAAAAAACATCAATACATAACTCTATGTCTATATATAGAGGCAAAATGACTAATGCCTTTGCAAATAAATATAGAAATTCTTGTATTACTAAAACATCAGAAAAAAAAAATCATAAGTAATACTCCTATCACAAATTGATGCCAGAAAAACTATGCAACCTTTCTTCCATAATCTATCTACTATCACTATATATATATATATATATATATATATATATATATATATATATATATATATATATATATATATATATATATATATATATATATATATATAGAGAGAGAGAGAGAGAGAGAGAGAGAGAGAGAGAGAGAGAGAACAAAACACCTCTAACTCCTTGGAATATATAACTTGCACTTCCTAGAAACAAAGTAACTCACAAATAATCAATTTGAGCCACATCTCAACATATTCAATTCAAACCTAAAAATAACATCTTATTAAAAATGGGTAATAAAATCAAACTAGCTCTCCACTTCTTATAAAAAAATTTTGTATCATAAATGTAAACTCTATTATTTATCATACTATCCCTATTTAGCATGGTAACAAATAAAGAAAAGGGTAATAAAACTAAAGGCAAATGCATAAAACCAAAATAATGTTTGAAAATAAATGAATAAATAGATTTAAAATTAAACAAAACATGATATGGTTGATCAAAAATATAAATGATGCATATAACCATATCTAGGTCATCTTGAGCATCCTATTGAGTTAAGCTATACACACGTGCTTGAATTGGAGATGGAGCAATTGACCTATTAGGCTCTATCTTACCACTATCAAATTGCCTCTATTTCATAGAATCGGAATTGCTTCCTCTGCCAAAAGAACTCTTAATAAATGTATGAAATCGAACTTTCCTCTATCTTCCTACGGGTTTAACAGAACTCTCATATCATCGATCCAATCCAACCTGTAGACACTCGGCCACCTTATATCTAGTCTTCCCATACCTAAAGTACTATCTATTCATCTTGTGTCACTGATTAGAAGGTATTCTATCACAATTATGACACATAAGCGATATACTCATAGAACCAAAACTAGCAACACTTCCACTTTTAGAGACCACTGTATTGACAATCCACCTCACTTGGACCATTCAGGTCCAAATCTACTATTTTTTTAAGAAAATCCACTAACATAAGTCTCATTACAAAAATACTTTCTACTAGCAATCCATCGTTGTTGAGTAGCTATCATATCATTCTCAATCAATTGGGCTCTCTCGAAGAGCTCAGAGGAAATAAAAAAGTGATATGGAACTAATGGTTGCCTTAAACTATCTTAGAGTCCCCTTAGAAACCTATAACACTTCTCTTATGGAGACTATATAGCCAAAGTATTTAACTCTGCCTTATATTGCATTACAATCTTGCTCCCCTGAACTACCCTCAGAAAAGTCTCCTATATCTACTAATATGCAGAAGGAGACCAAAACTACCACACTTGACTAACAAATCAATTACTATTGCACTATTTGATGATCACTTTTTAAACCTATTGCTTTAATGCCACAAAAGCTTGTTTCTAACCAGCTCAACAATTATTGATGGGATAAACCATATCATGTTGGCTTATAATGGATAAATCCCAATATCTAGTTAAAAAAAAATTAGATTTTCTTCTAATATAAATGTTAAAACAAATAACAAACAATGTAGCTGCTAACAATGTCTAATGCACTGAGAATAAACTCATCCATAAAATCTCTTTCATTTCAGCATCAAAATGTATATACATTAGTTACATTATAATACATCGATATAGAAAATAGAATGCTGAGTAGAAGGTAATAAAAGTTATCCATGAACGTACAAAAATAGAAATAGGAAAATACATATATATAATAAGGTTAGATTCCTAAAATAGCTACTCAACCTTATCCTTTCATATCCTATACCGTGAAATTAGAATGCAAAATAATGGTGAGCTAAAATAGCTTAGTAGGCAAAATTTTAACTGATCTAAACTCTCAAATCATTTCGTTTATTAAATATTCAATGAGTATTAAAAGAAAGAGTGAGTAGAGAAAAAAATGTAGTTATCAAATTTTAGGTAAAATACACAAGCACTTTTTATATCCCACCAAACTGACATAATTCAATAACTCTAACACTTATACCTCCCAACAGAGAGTTTTCAATAACTCAGAGTCAACAAACAAAATTCAATAACTTTGAGTAAAAGATATACTTCAATAACTCTAAGTAAGAAATATAGTTTAACAACTCTCATGCATAATGTGCATATATCACTAGAATCTATCTTCTTCCACCCTTTTAGATCTCTACATAATCATATAGTTTAACTAATTAAGCAGATAATTTAATGCATTATAGTGACATGTGCATAACTAAATATATTTCAAAATTTTCCAAAGTGCCCTAAGGATAGCCAATAGAAAACTTTACTAAGAAAAATGTATATTTTCAAAAATAACTAAATAACTATTTTAATACTCTAATTATACTACAACGTTATTTTTTAGAATCTGGATTACTTTCTATTCAATAAAAATAGTACATTTTTTAAAACTCTCACTATAAAATTTTTTAGAAATATTCAAAATATTTAGAATCTTGATATCTATAATATACAAAAATAATTTAAAAGGTGAAAGTTCTACTAGTACAAAGTTATTCATATATTTCGGTAATGAAATTATAAATTTTATCAGCAAATTCAGGAAAACTCTATTTTTAAAAAATTTGTTATTAAAAATGCAACCTATCTCAAAACAGACAATATTTAGAACTAGGCTGACAACAAATAGCAGACCAAAGTGACTCAAAGCCCCTTCTTTAACTCTCAAAAACTCTTTCTTCCCTCAGATGCCAAAACAAACAAATGAAATGGGATAGCAAAAAATTATATTTATAAGTGCATAAATTAGCCTAGTGTTGGGGAGCTTGAAATTGGGGTGTCAGTTCCTTTTTCTTTCAAAGTCTAGAGAGAACAATATTAGGGTGCATGAAAACACAATGTTCAAATGCTCTAGGAGAAAATTTTTAGATTTCACAAATAAGCATTTAGACCCCTGAAACTCATTACATAATGTATACAGACCTTTTTCATACATACATTCTCAGACGCATGCAAAAGAGTTCAAAAAACAAAATTTCAATAGATTACTTGACTTATGTTCATGTCAGGCTGATTTGAACAATACTCTCATCTTGAAGGTATCACAAGTTTGAAGAGCTCCCATCTAATGACTTCTTTAAGATGATAATAAGAAAAAGAAAAGTTGCTTAAGAGACATATATGTGAGAACAAAAGTTTTATGAACATAGACCCAAAAAATGCTTTCATAAAATGCATTTACAAAGATGATGCATGGATGCTTAGGCCATGTTACTTTATAGATGGTATCCTCCTCAACACAATACACAATAATTATAGATCTATAGTGTCGCAATAGTACTAGGCATTGAAGCTATTTTAGAGCTAGGTAGAACAGTGATGAGTTTTTTTCGACAGAGAGACTAAGGATGCTAAGCCGGAGAAGCAAGAAGTTGTTTACAAGCAAAGATTTATTGTCATTTCTTTTGAACATAAACCCAAAGTAATTCTTTACATTACTTTTATATGTATATCTATTAATTTGAGTTAATCAAATATCATTATCACTTTGAATCTAGTTCAAACAAGTGGCCATAAATTGAATCAACTTGCTACAAAGATGAAGTCGCCAAGAGATGTGCGATGAACTCGCTAATAAAGTTTTTTGTTCAAATTGTCAAAGCTAGTCGACAAAATAATTTCGGTACTCATCCATTATAGTCATCACTTAGTGTGCTAAATTTCTACTTGCACCCAAGATTACATAAACTGGCAAATTATTATTTTTTTTTTTGTTCTTCCAAAAAATTTTCACATGAAAGTGTTGCTCTTTAATTTATTGGCAAAATCTCTAATTTTGAATCCTCATATTAGACATTTTTCTAAGAGCATCTCAAACCGAATCCATTCATCTAAAGTCTGTTTATTGTTGCCGCTAATCTCCACCTGAATGTCTCTTCCTTCGCAGCGAGGCTCTCCGATCGTTCCAGGGAAGATTTCTTCTTCTTCTTCATTTTTTTGCTCGGTGTTTTTGTTAGTTATGGAGGGTAAAAGGCTTTTGGATCCTGATTTTTTATCTGGTTCGTCTGCTTCTCGTTCTTTTCGTGATGCCCTTGTGGGTTCATCTGCTTCGAACTCATCTTTCCCTAATCTAAAGGTTTCATTCTTCCGGGGCCTTCCTTCACTGTGGATTTCAGATGAGGAAGTGCTGGCCCATGCCTCCTCTTTTGAGTTTGCTCTGGTCGATAAATTTCCGACTCATTGTCCGTCTTTGGAAGCTATTCAATTTTTTTTTTAATCTCAAGCTTAATGGTGTTTTCTCTGTCACTGTTCTTAACTCTAAGCATATTTCTGATTAAGTTAGAAAACGACATGGATTACTGTCGCGTGTTTGCTCATCACTCTTATTTCGTGAATAACTGTTTTATGAAGATTTTCAAATGGACTCATACATTTGACATAGATGTTGAATCCCCTTCTATTCCTATCTGGGTTTCTTTTCCTAACCTACGACCACATCTCTTTGCTCCGAGAATTCTATTTGGTCTTGGCTCCATATTTGGTAAACCTTTAAAAATTGATCATGCTACCTCCTCTGGTTGGCGTCCGTTGATAGCTCGTGTGTTGGTGGAATTGGATGTTACCAAGGTGTATCCTGACAAAATTTGGTTGGGTTCCGAGAGCTTAGGCTATATACAATCGGTTATTATGGATCACTTTCCCTCTTATTGTTCACATTGCAAGTCTCTGGGTCACTCTAAGCTCGAGTGCCCTTCTCTTCAGCCTCGTGTGGTTGTGCCGTCTCTGGCTGAGGTAACTCCTGTTTCTTTGGAAAGTAACTTACATGTTGCTGTACCTCCTGTTGTCCCAGTGGTGTTGGGTTCGGATAGTGCCAATTTGGCTGTGGATAATGCCATTGTTAGTTTAGGTGGTATTGTTTGTGCTACTCTTTCTCCTCTCTGCTCTGATCATGTGGTGAGGCCTGTGTCTGTTTCCCCTGTTTTGGCCGGTTTAGGAAATGTGGAAATGGCTGTGGAAACTGAGGTGGCTGGAAATGCTAATGCTAATGGTTTTAAATCGGCTGCTATTCTTTCTCCAGACGCTCAACCTTTTACTCCTACTGGTTTGAATTTGATTTCCAAACGTGGTTGTCATAGCGTTGAGGGCCCTCCTAGGGAGGTTCCTTTGCTGTCTGTTGTTTCGTCCCCGACTGTTTTGGCCGGCCAGACTTTAAATTCTGGGGACTTGGTTGTCCCGGTTCAGTCGCCTGCTGTGGATAATTTGGATGAGGAAGTGTGTCGGGTGGCTGTTTCGGGTAATTCTAGTCCCATTCGTAATGAAAGTGTTGTGCTTAATGATTTTGTGGATGTTCCAATGACTTATATGGATCCTAAAAGCTTACAGTTTAATGTGAAGGATAACTCGGGCGTTGTCCTTAAAGTCCATTTGGACTGGCTTCATGACTATAATTCTGTATCTGAATCTGAGTCTGGTTTTGATTCCGTTGAATCTTTGGGAGATGGAGATCCTGGTAATTCGTTCAATTTGTTGCGAGATAAACCTTTGGTGACTGCTGTTTCTTGGGGCAGATCTCGTGGGAGGGGCAGGCGTGGTCGTTGATTGCTGGTTGTTGCTATGTTTGTGTTTTTTGTGCCATTAAGTGTGGTTCGTTTGATGCATTGGTTTGCATTTGTGGTTGGTGGGTTGGCCGGTTTAATTGGTTCGTTTTGGATGATCAGGAAGCAGCGAGGCTGCAAGCGTCGTGGACGACCAGGGTTGGTTGAAAACCTGGTTGGCCCTTCGATTTCGTTTTATACCAGAGGATGGCCCCGCCCTGGCAACCTGATGCTGGTCTGAGTCCGTTGGTTTCAACCTTCATTATTCTAATCTCTTCTTTGATTGCGCTTTTTTGATTGTAAGCATCTGATGTGGCCCTTTGGGGGTCTTGCTTTTGTAATTTTCTTGTTCAATATAAAAAAAAATAGTTAACTTTCAAAAAAAAAAAAAAGCATTTTGTGTTTTCTACCCGTTGTGAGCAGCACGATGTCAATATTGGCATCGCACTCTTCATAACTTGAAATGAAGTTCGATTTATCGTTTGGTCGGACGATCGTGTTTACCGCAAACCAGAAAATATTGTTCTGTTGGAGAAAGTCTAAGATGTTCAGAATCTCTTACAATATATATATATATATATATATATATATATTTATCAATTAAAGCAAATTCACACACACATCACATACACAATACTCGAATCTAAAACCTCTTAGTTGATAGCCTAAGTTCTCAACTAACAAATCAAAACGAGTTGTGCTAATTTTTATATGATAATTATATCTATTGAATATTATTTTGTAATATAATATACAGACAATTAAAGCAAAATATAATTATTTATACGAATTTATTTAGGGAGTACAGCATTACTCTTCATAAATATGCAGCGGAAATGGCAACCAACTGTGATTGTGGTCCAGATTTTAAACACCACGAATTAGGTTGCTGATGGCACAAATAATTAAGAGACAGCTCATGCAATTGAACCGAATTAATTAGAAATTGGAAATTTGAATAGGTCGCATTTGGAATAAGCCGTAAAGCATAGCACAATTGGCTTCTTTTCGAAAACACCGATGTTGGAGAGAATCCTTTATGTTTTATATTAGGGGGATTTATAGGCATATAATATAATTTTATGTATTTAATAAATAAAATTTAATATTTATTTATTAAGTATTTAAAATTTTAAATCATTAAAAAAACGTTAATATTAATGTGATTCCCAAAATTAAATAATATATAAATAATTATTAAAATTTAGGTATTTGATTTGTAAATATATTATATTTGTGTGGTATGTATGTATTTAAATCCTCCTTTATCTTAAACATGAGATTATTTTTTTGCATATATTTCTTTTTTTTTTAATGTCATATTTAATTCTTAAGAATATTTAATTGAATAGACAAATAGAGAAAAATTATTATATTATGCAATTAAATTATTAGATATTTGTAATTGATACATCATCAAAAAATTATCCTAATCGGGCACAAATCTTGAGGTAAAATCAAGTAGGAAACTTCCATCCAAACTCCAATTTCAGCAAACTTACAGTCAAACCGAAAGTTTCGAAAATATGAACCCAAGACACCAAATTTGACTCAATCCGAGCCCAAATAGGTCCAAATTAAGGACCCGAAGCACGGTTAGAAGTTTCGAACCACAATTTGGATTACGAAATGGTATCCAAATGTGACATGCTTATAGTCGAATCGAGCTGCTCGACGAGCCAAATCCAACAAGCCCAAGATCACCGAATTCTGATATCACTAAAAACTTCAAAAGTCCATCAAGCGGTCCATGATCAATGGAATAAATACCACCTATAAATACAAACCACTCACAAAATACCCTTGATCTTTCTCCTATTTATGGGTCATGCCTCTATAGAAAATCTATAAAATGAGCCCCCCTTTCTCATGGAAAGGGACTCAAGCCGGAGGAAGAGAAGTAAGAGAGAGATCGAAGATCTCTCTTGCCTCCTCGACCATCATCCGGAGTTCCACCTGACCACCGCCTGACGCCTGAGTTCTGTCGGACTACCGACTGACACTGGAATTCTGTTGAACTTCCACCGGACCACCGCCTGACGTCGTAGTTCTGTCGTACCACTCATTGACACCGGAGTTCCTCCGAACTTCCACTGGACCACCGACTAATGTCGGAGTTCTGGCAGACCACTGACTAACATCGGAGTTATGTAAAACTTCCATCGAACCACCGCCTGACACTAGAGTTCTGTCGGACAACATACTAGCGATGGAGTTCTACCAAACTTCCACCAGTCCACTAACTGACGTCGTAGTTCTGTCAGACCACCAACTGACACGGGAGTTCTATCGAACTTCCACCGGACCACCGACTGACACCGGAGTCCCATCGGACCAACCGTCAGACATCAGAGTTGTATCAAACCACTGCCAAACCACCACCAGATTAGCAACTGACATCCAAACTTCCAAGTGATGCTGGACTTTTGTCGTATCACTAAGCAACATCGGATTTTACACTAAACTTCAGCTATATGGTTGACATTTGTAAAATGATCTCCCACAAGGATAAGTCAACACACTCTACTCTACTCAAATTCTAGTTGAGACATTTTCAACTTTTCTAGGTGATGAAAAAAAAGTTCAACTTTTCTAGGAGTTTCATGTAAAAAATCATGTGTTCTCTATGTCTGAGCTAAATATCCGTACAATGCTTAGACGTAGAATTGTAACTCTATCATCATGTATATCCTATCCATAACAGTTTGGAGCTGTTTATGGTAAACTCAATCTCACTATCCTAGGATCCTCTCGCTCACACAAATCCAGGAATTAGTCTATGACCTAGGAATGTCTGGTTTCTTCCTCTTTTCACCCAGGTGGATGAAATCCTGCCAGGGAATGGACCTCAAAACCATCCCTTAAAGATCGCATCCAAAAAATGGAAGAATACCATAATGAGATCCTCTAACTCCTATGAAAAACTCGTCAACCAGCGCTAGCACCACAGGAAAAGATTCTTCTCCCATGATATCTACAGTGGATCTTTATGTAGAGATTCCTCTTCCTCTGCCAATGATGCCTCCTCTGACACGTTAAGACAATGAACTTGTTGACACAACTAGCTCTTCTCAACCTTCATGAGAAGGTCGGCAACCTCACATTCCTCTAGACATCCACAAGGACTTAGCTTGGCTGCACATTGTTGAGCTCCCTTACAATGCTCTATGACACAAACTACAAAGAATAGTTCGAGAAGAGATCCCTATGGATGGTGTAAGATAATCTCCTTATCAGTGGGACATCCAGGAGTAATCAGCCCTAATTGAAGCCATACTTCAACACCCAATTCCGACAAGATTTAAACTACTGAGTATTATTTCCAATAACGGGACATCTGACCTGTACGAGCATATCAATCACAATAGGACCATCATGCATATCTACCGAGCCTCACATGCACTATTATGCCAAGTTTTCCCTATCACCCTCAAGATACTAACACTAATATGGTTGTATTCACTTCTAGCTTGAACAATCAATACCTTTGTCAAATTGGCCAAAGTATTCGTTGAATGATTTTTCACCAATTGGAGAATTGCTAAGGATTCTTCTCAGTTCTCTGGATTTAGTGGAATAAAGAAGTATCACTTAAGGAGTATTTCTAATAACTTTCAACTGATCCTCAGTAAATTCCAGCAGTGGATTTTGAATTACTAAGCGAAGTTTTCCTTGGAGGCATCCATCCTGGTCCCTTTTATAAGTCACTTATATGAGACACCATTCCTTTATATATTGATCTGATCCATCCTATGGAGGCACAAATATCAATAAATGAAGCTAATTAAGCCCACATGAAGCAATTTGAGCAAACTCCTAGAAAGCGTAAAAATGCCCCTATAATGGTGGACTCATTCTCATAATGAAAGAAAAACCTACCTCCTAGACCCCAAGTACCATGACACGAGTTTCGGCAAGAAGGGTATATACCACTCAATGCCCCTCGAGCATATGTGTTGATGGCCATCCGAAATCAGGATAACGTAAAGTAGCCAAACCTTTTAAAGACTAATGTAGGAAATCAAGAGCAATGCAGTCACTTCCATTGTAGTCATAAGCACACTTCTGAAGCTTATAGATAGCTCAAGGATGAGATTGAGAGGCTAATCCGATAAGGATATCTCTGAAAATTTATCTAAAACCCAATTGCTCGAGATGAAGCTCGTCCAACTAGGGGGCAAAATTAATAACAATATAGATAATAGTTAAATAATATTCAAATTGTTGGTAAGATTAAATGACCATTCAGTTTGTGCATTTATGTTAGTAATACTACTCGTCTTATTTCATTATGTCTCTTTTATATTAAATAGGGTGTTAGTCTGATATCCATATTATTTTCTTCCAAATTAAATATAGTGTTATCCTCGTACATATATCTTATATACTTAGCATAGTATAACTCTCATATCCCTAGGTTGTACTATGGAGTTATTATATTATCTTACATAATATAGTGGTGTGTTGTTCGCTCCATTTTGACATCATCTCCTTCTTTAAAAGGATAAAAAATGACAATAAAAATTAATGACATATCTAATCTCTTTACCCATGATTCTAGAAATACGCAACCTTTAATAAATCTCAATCACTGAATGATTGATCCCAGGGGGATTCGATCTGAAATCTTTCACACAAGTAAATGTCATCGAGCACCAATTTACATACAACCTCAGATAGGTCAAACATCTTAAGAGGATGTCAATCAAATCTTAAATCCTCGATTTGAGAAATATTACATCTCAATTACTAGATGATCAATCCCATGTAGATTTGATATGACCTCTTCCACATAGGCTAACATCATCGAGCACTACTTTGACATATATATATTTAGATAAGTCAAACATCCTAGGAGGATTTCAATTGAATCTTAAATCCTTGATTTGATAAAAACATAATCTTTATTGTGTCTCAAATATTATATGATTGATACCAAGGTGATTCGATCCGACCTCTTCCTCACAGGCTAACATTATCGAGCACTGATCTAACATACCATCTCAGATAGATCAAACACCCTAGGAGGATGTCAATTAAATCTTAAATCCTTTATTTGAGAAATATTCAATCTTTATTGTATCTCAATCACTAGATGATAGATCCCAGGGGGATTTGATCTGACTTCTTCCACATAATCTAACGTCACCAAGAAGTCATTTGATTTCATACCATGGTCCTTCTGACCTTCATCACTAGATAATGGTCTTTGTGACCCTTGTTTCCTGTCAACTACAGTCTTTTCAACCTTCATTACTTGCCGATAATGGTCTTTTTAACGTGCATCACTTTCCAAAAATGGTCCTTACGACCTTCGTCGCCTTCTATGATCCTTTCGACCTTCATAACAAGATAATAGTCTTTCTGTCCCCTATCTCCCATCGACTAAGGTCTTTTTGACCTTTGTAATTGGCCAACAATGATCATTTCAACCTTTATTGCTTAATGAAATTGATCCTTCCAACCTATGTTACTTACTATGGTCCTTCTGACCTCCAACACCAGACAATAGTCTGTCTCCCACCGACAACAGTCTTTTCGACATTTGTCACTTTCCGACAACAATCTTTCCAACATTTGTTACTTGCCAACAAAAGTCCTTCCAACCTCTATTTCCTACTACGGTCCTTCCGACCTCCATGACCAGACAATGGTCTTTTTGACTTTTTGTCTCTTACCAACTATCTTCCTTTCGACCTCCATCTCTTGAAAATGGTATTTATTTCCTCAATTGCCGACCAACTATGAATCTCTCTTATTTGTGGGACCTCTCAAAAAAGGGTGATTCCATTTCATGACCTCTATATAGGGAGGTGCCCTATAGTTAGATAAGTGATATCGCTTAATTAAAGATAAGGGAAAGGTTCTTGTATAGAAAGAGGACTGAAGGGGAGAGAAGGGGAAAGGAGGAGGAGACTCCTACTCAGTGAAGGGCCCTAGACATGGACAAGAGATACTACCTGAACAATACTAGGGGAAGACTTCAGCCTCAGTAGAAGAAGGGAAAAAAAGAGGAGGAGGAGACTCCTACGCAGTGAGGGGCCCTAGACCTAGATAGTGGATACCGACAAAATAGGACCTTCGGAAGGCCTCAGCCTGAGGACAAGAGGAGAAAAGGACGAGGGGCAAGTTTTTCCATTCACCTTAGGAGGTATTCATAGTAAAAAAAGAAGAGGAGAAATTTTGGGAAGTTTAAAAAAAAATTGGCTGGGGGTTAGCCTTCAGTTCGCGGTTAGCCAATCATCAACTAACCATAGCCAACAGGTAGTGATTAGCTCACGACTCCTAGCTACACAGAGGGCAGTGTGGGCTATATTGGCCACACCTATGCAGCGTGGGTAGGTGCGCAAGCGTGTGGGCAGCCTGGCAAGCATTGGCAGGAGAACGAGCAGCCATGCAGGAGTGCGTGGGAGGAGCAGTGGCGGCCGGCGACCGCTAGCCTATCCTAACACATTCTTGGGCCCTTTGTTTCCCCATATAGGCCAAATAGAATGTTTCTGAAGTCCCCATAATAATTTTTTGACATTCCGAATTCAATTTTGCCACTTTTTAAACCATACGAGACCTTTAGACTCAAGATTGGATTATGGTCAAATTTTAAGTCACGCCAAAAATTCTTTAGGAACTACAATACGTATTTTTGAACTACTAGAGCTTTAATATCTAAAAATTGGGGGGGGGGGGGGGGGGGGGGGGGACTAATAAAACATCACAAAGTTATCTTAATTAGGCATGAATCTCAAGGCAAAATAAATTTAGAAAGTTCCAAAATTAAAATTGGGACCATCTGAACTCTTATGTTAGCAAACTCATGGTCAAACTGAATGTCTTGTAAATATGAACCCAATGACACCAAATTCGACTCAATCCGAGCCCAAATAGGTCCATATCAAGTTCCTGAAGCGCAGTTAGAAGGTTCGAACCACAATCTAGATTACCAAATGAACTATGCTTACAGTCAAAATTCAGTGTCTCAACGAGAAAAATCCAACGAACCCAAGATCACTGAATTCCAATATCACTAAGATATTCAAATGTCCTTCAAACGGTCCATAATCAAGGGAATCAACATCAACTATCCATACAAACCACTCCCAAAATACCATTGATTTTTCTCCTATTTATGGGACATGCCACTCTAAATTTTTTTTAAATAGAACCCCTCTTTCTCATGAAAAGGACCCAAGCAAAAGAAAGAGAAGTAAGAGAGAGATCAGAGATCACTCTTGCCTCCTCGCTCCTCCACATCCACCGCCCAGAGTTATGCTGGACCACCGCCTAATGTTGGAGTTCTTTCAGGCCACCAATTGAGGCCGGAGTTCTGCCAAACTTCCATTAGACTACCTACTTACACCAGAGTTCTGTTAGACCATCGACTGAAGCTAGAGTTCAACCAAACTTCTACCAGACCATCGACTGACGTAGGAGTTCTATCAGACCATCAACTGACGTCGGAGTTTTGTCAAACTTCTATCAGACCACGGCCTGACATCAGAGTTCTGTCGGATAACCGATTGACGTCAGAATTTTGCAAAACTTCCATTGAACCACCGATAGACATCAGAGTTCTATCGAACCACTAACTAACACCGGGGTTCTGTTAAACTATCAACTTACGTCAAAGTTCTGCCGAACTTTCACCAGACCACTGACTAATGCTAGAGTATCATCGGACCACTACCAGACACCAGAGTTCTGCCAAACAACTACCGAATCACCGCTAGACTACGAACAGACGCCCCAACTTCCAAGTTGTTCTGGACTTTTGTCGTACCACCAAGTGACACCGAATTTGACACTAGATTTCTACCATACGGTTGGCTTTTTTAAACTTATCGCCCTCAAGGACGAGTCGGCCCACTGTACTCTTCTCAAATTCTTGTGGAATCATTTTCAACGAGACTAGGCCACATGGTTTTACCCCTTTGAAGGGTTTTCCACATAAAAAACCTTGTGTTCTCTATGTGTGAGCAAAATATCCGTCAATACTAACATGCAGAATTGTAGTTCTATCGCCGTGTATATTCTAGCCTACAATAGTAAACATAATCAATATAAAAAACTTATTATGAATGTCTAATAATTCATATGGTATTATCCAATAATTTAAATATTATTTATTTCAAAAGTTATTATGTTTTCTAACAATTTAACTATATTAAATGATAACAAATGATGCATACAATATATCAGAATATACTGACATATATGTAATTTTCTTTCAATTATTTTTCATTTTTTGAGTATTTCATTATTATTAAGTAATCTAATGAAATATTCAAAATATAATTGATTTATCTACCAAAAAATTGGTTTGGTCAGCATGAATCTCCGTGTAATTTAAGATTTAGGACCATAGATATCTCAATGAATAAAAACTTCTCGAATTGAATTTTGGATCATAGGAAATCCAACTTCAATAAACTTATAGTTGAACTAAACCTCTAAATGAGACGAACCCAACAATATTGAAGGTGGTTCAATCTGAGCCATAATGTGCCTAATTCAAATGCTTGCAATATAATTGAAAACTTCAAACCATAATTTGATGGCCAAATGATCTTCATATTTAATATACATTTAATCAAATTGAGCAAGACGACAAGAAAAATCCTACAAGCCCAAGATCACTCAATTTGAGAATTATCAAGACACTTAAATGCTAAATAAATGCTTGGTAATTAAGAGAATCAATATAACATAGCTTAGGTTACCAATGAAAAGGTCTTGGGTTCGAGTTTCGTGTATGCGATTTGTGTGTATCTGCCTTAATTTGCCTTATTGTCCCAAAAAAAAAAAAAGAATCAACATAGACCGTATAAATAATTGTTTTTTATTCTAATTCAAATTAACAAAATGTTCATTATATATATATATATATATATATATATATATATATATATATATATATATATATATATATATATATATATATATATATATATATATAGCCACATTTTTCAAATGAGGGAAGGATAAAGGAGAGAACTAGAAATTTCTCTTGTAATTTTAAGCTATAGTTGCCACAAACCACCGCCTATTTCCACCGACTACCTCGGTTGTCTCCGATGATCATTTTATTAATCACCACGATCTCAATAATTCTGACAAAATTTAACAAGGCTTTTGGATATAGTTGTCCGACTGTAGACCCCAGCTTTCTATAATTCCTATTGAAAAATTAAAATTTGTTGTTGGGTGTTAGTTATTTATCTGTGGGTACTTGATTTCTGTTAGCCACCATAAGGAAAATCAAAAATCTTATTCTTAAATAGCATCATCTGCTTCAACTGTGAGAAATGAAAGATTATCATATAATCTAATATATAGTGGATTAATTATCTAGATAAGGCCCCATGATTTTTTTCCTTTCCGGATTTTCCACAAAAACATTTATGACTTTTCTACTTTTATCTGTGTGGACTAAGTTTTTCTCAATACTGATACATAAAATATATATATATATATATATATATATATATATATATATATATATATATATATATATATATATATATATATATATATATATATATATATATATATATATATATCGATTCAAATTTTCTAGCAATTAACAATCATAATAGAATGGTATTCCTTCTTCAAAAACTTTATTTCTTATTTTGTCTCGCAAAGGCTACCAGCAAGATTCCATCTTTAACATGCCCGGTCAAGAAAATAATCCCCACTTATTTTGTCTCGCAAAGGCTTATTTCGACCATATATTTTTTTTAAATCATATAATTTTTTTTTTTTTGAAAAGTCTTCATATATATTTTTATATTATCTTCGAATTTTTAATTGATAATGTCGTTATCTTTCGTGAAACCTAAAAAGTTAAATTATGTTTTTTAATTTTGGCCCACATATTATATATAAGTATTATTTTTTAAATTATTGTTATTTTCTTTGAAATTATTATAAAAATGAATTAATCTATAAAATGATTTAAATAATTGATAAAGCATATCATAGCATAAAATTATCTATAATCATATTTAAAGTAGAAGCTCGTGGAATATATCATTTTCTTAAGCGTTCATCATAAACCATTAGTGCCCATAGAAATAGGATGAATAAGAGTTTTAAGATAACAAACATTATTGTACATCACTGTCCTATTTTGGGAGAGATTATTATGTGTGAAGTCCGAACTCAAGAAGCGTCTGGATTTGTGAGGGTAGACAATAAATACACAATTTAAAAAAAAAAAAAACTATATACATTAGAATATTAAAATATATTCATTCTTCAAAATTTATGTACAATAGCCTAGAATTCAATCCATATATTCATCAATCTATCTTTTAGCTCTTAACTATAAATGAACAAAACAAAAGAAAAATGAAAAAATAAAATAAAATCTGAATCCTAGATCTAACTTCACTCCATTTGTTCCCAACCCCTTCCTAAAAATATATAAAATCATAGAGTAAGCTAACAGCTCAGTAGGTTATCAAACCAATAGCTAAAATAAATGGAAAATAATAGAAATAATATGCTTGTAACTATTAATCACTATTAGTAAGAACATATAACTATGAAATATGTGGCAATTAATATGTTATGTTTCATAACATATAAGCTTTAAAATTAGTGTATGCAACATATTTCATAATTAGTGATAAATGATCAAGTAAATAGTGATACAATTAAGTCAGCAGGAAGTGAGAGATGCTCTAAAGAAGTCCATTGGCATAATTTATTTCTCAAATATTATTTTTAATTAAAATATACTAAAATTAAATAATTTACATTTATATGATTGAATGATTAACATGTATATTAACTGACATGCACATATGATTTGATTTGATTGATAAGTGCTATAAATGATGAGTGATTTAAAGAATGGATGTGACCATTAATCAATGATATATAGTGAGAAATATCGAGGATGATATTTTTTTTAAGATGGGTGATTATAATAGCCCATATTTTAACCCAGCCAAATCATTTTTAGGAGTCATTAGAATTCCAATTTACAAATTGTCTTCATAATAATATAGATATTATTGTTCTTTAATTATAATAATTTTCTCCTAATTTAATGGGCAATGTAGATATAAAAAAGAAGGTTCTTATTTAATTACAATTCCTTAAGAAATTAAAACATATCGTGTAATAACTCCATATTTAAAATTCATATCAACATTTTCTAAATCAAACTAAAAAGGTAAATTATTGAATTCCTTCATTTTGAATCCTTTTATATGTGCTTGAGAGTATTTTGTAAGCATATAAAAGTTTGCATGTGTTCTGGAGAAGGTCCTATGGTCATTTTGCATGGTTCTGAAATCTAAATTTTTTTTAGGGTGCCACAAAGTTGGTGTTTTCAGTTCCTCGATGGAATGCTCTCAAGAAAATCTGAACTTTATTGGGCATGGCATTACAACGTTATGAGTTTCTAAAGGGTATCTTGATCAACGATGCAGGGCATCACTACACAATATCAAATTTTAATATTTTAAATATCTTTTTCTCATTACTCAATAGATTCATTTTTATTTGAGGTAGTTGATGCCAGAGAGAGATAAGGGAGGATTTTAAAGAGAGAAATTTTAATTTTTGGCTTATTTGAGTTATTTTTTACTATCGACCAAGTTTTAGAAGTTATCCGGATCGAGGTAGATCACATTTAACCTATCATAGTTTTAAAAATATTAATATTTTTACTTTTTTGATTAAATTTCTTTGTTTGTTTCCCAAAAAATGAGGATAATTTTGCACTGATAAAACATTCACCGTATAACTTTTTTTATGTAGGATTTTGAATAATTTGAATATTTTCTATAAATTTAACACCAAGTATTCTGGAATGTGCACCAATGTAATTGAATTAAATATTATCTTATACCTAAAAAATAGTTTTATAGTATGATTAATTTCTTAAAATAGCTTTCTACAAGATCCCTAATAATTTGGTAAAATTATAAAATAGAACATTTTTGCTTAGTAGTATGTTTTGTTGCCAATCATTATATCAAATTGGGAGATTTTACATTGAGTTACTTTATGCTTTAATTTTTATAATGTAATGAATTATGTTTTATACTGATTGCTTTATACATGTTTTGCTGTGAAAATATTTGTTGGGAGATATGAAAGGCTAAATTTTTTTGGATAATGTCTGATGCAAGGAATCTAAAACTCTTTTAAACTCTATCTAATTGGAGTCATAAGGGGCTAGAAACTTAGATTCTATCTAAAAGAGGGGGGAAATCTTCTATTGGGAGTTATCGAAATCATTAGATTCTATTTGGAACCAGAGAAATTTGTTACATTTTATTCTATGAAATAAAGTTCATATGAAATTTCAACATAATTAATTTATTAGTATTATTATTAAAATATTTAGATAATTATTACATTATTATGATTTGCTCGGTACGGTGAATTATTATATTACATTTGATAATTTTAGAAAAATAATTAATTAAAGAAATATTTAGAAGTTTAGATTAATTTTTGTGACCTGCTAAGTGAATTTTTGCTCACCTTTATTTTGTATTATATATTTAGGATCTGGGAAAGAGATGGATCCTATTAAACAATAGTTTTAAGAATCTTATCAGTGTTTAAAGGTATTTCTTTTTTTATGTAAAGTTATGGCTAGTTTTTATTACTCTGATATATTATTTTTGTTTATAGGGATTCGTTATGATTAAATATATATTTTTTGAGGATAAATGAAAAGCAAGTCCACTAAATCAGTTTATTTTTAGTATTAGATGTTATTAATAGCTCTATGTTTAGTGTTATGTTTAAGTTAATTTGGAATAATATTTCTAAAAAAACTCCAAAACTTAGATATTGGGATTTGCCTCTTATAACTCAACATGATAGGATCTATTCAATTTATGCATCATATCAGATTGAGGATGCTATTGAGACCAGAGTAGAAAAGGACTGGCTGAGGAGACTAGAAATGATTTTTTATGGTATATAGTGTCCTCCTAAGAGAAAAGTATCATTGGCAATTTTTTTTAGATGGAGAGTCTTAGCGCTGGTGAATTCCAATAATAAGAGATGTTTCTAAGGAGACTGAACTCCTTGAATACTTTAGAGGAATTTTTTGAATTGTTTTGAGCTTGGTTTATACCACCTTCTATATGTTAGCAAGTGTAGGAGAAATTTTTTAGGTTGGAATAGGGGAGTAGGACGATGATTTGGTATGAGACAGAGTTTATTGTTTTAGCTAGGTATACCCTGTAGTTGGTTAACACTCATGAGAATAAGTGATATAGATTTTTTTAGGGGGATTTAGACAATTTGAGATTGCCACTTATTTTAAAAAGCATTACAAGATGATGAGAAAATATTTTTGATGTGGAATGGTGGGAGTCAAGGTGGCTAAGTGTCCAAGGAAGGATTTTATTGATATTATGAGCCCTAATTTGAGAGTGTAGTCAGATTGATAGGAATATTCAAGGTTATTTTGCTCTTTACAATTTTTGATGGATCAACTGGTAAATGCAGTGGATATAGTTTCTATAACAAGTTGAGTAGTAAGTAGTCTATCTATAGGTCAAAGAGAGTCTAGTTGTTATGTTACTTTAACTCTAGTGTAGTCACATGTGTATAGTTTGAATCAGCATGAGGCTTGGGGTGCCCTAAATGTTGTGACAAGTATGTCTCATGTTGTGACAAGTATGTCTCACATTTTTTATCAGCCACGTCATAATTTATTTAATTCTTGAGCAAGTCATTTATTTTTTAGAGCTATTTTAATTTACTACACTTCAATTTTATTACAATTTTTCTTATATGTTACTTTACCAACTAGATATAGTGTACAACAATAACAACAACAACATCAAGCCTTTGTCCCACTATGTGGGGTCGGCTACATGAATCCTTTTTCACCATTGTGTCCTATTAAAAGTCAAATTCTCATTTAAATCTAATAAAGAAAGATCATTTCTAATATTTTTTAACCAAGTCTTTTTAGGTCTACGTCTACCTTTCTTAACATTAGTCAAATCTAATACCTCAACTTTCCTAATCGGGTCATCACAAGGCCTCTGTTTAATGTGGGAAAACCATCTAAGGCAACTCTCGCTAATCTTGTCTTCCACGGAAACTACTCTAACCTTTCATGTATATGCTCATTTTGTATCCTATCTCTAAGGGTAAAGCCACTCATCCACCTAATCATCCTCATCTCTACAACACTTAACTTAGTATTATGCTTCTCTTTCAAAGGTTAATATTCAATGCCACAAAGCAGTGCAGGTCTCACCACCATCTTATAAAATTTTTCCTTAAGTTTAAGGGGGAATTTTCTATCACACAACAAGCTTGAAGCATTCCTCCACTTCAGCAATCCAACTTGAATTCTGCTGATAATATCTCCATTTATTTCACCATCACTCTGAACAATATATTCAAGATATCTAAAACATATACTCTTATTAATGACTTGATCGTCCAAAGTCATAATCCCCTCACTAGGTATATTGCTACTAAAATTACACTCCATATATTCAGTTTTAGATCTAATCAAGCAAATATCTTTAGACTATAAGTTTTACCACCATAATTCAAGTTTACCTTCAACTCCCTCTCTAGTCTTATCGACAAGAAATATATCATCAGCAAAAAGCATAGACCAAGGTATATCCTCTTGCAAATGCCTAGTGAGAACATCCATGACTAAAGCAAAATGTATGGACTTAAGGCTGATCCTTGATGTAATCCAACTGAAATAGGAAAATACTTAGTCAAACAACTTTGTGTTTGAATACAAGTAATAGCTCATGCATACATGTCTTTAATGATTTGAATATAAGCATTATTAACTCATTTCTTTTCAAGAACTCTCCATAGCACTTCTCTTAGAACTGTTTCATATGCTTTCTGTAAATCAATAAATATCATATGCAAATCCTCCTTATTATCTCTATATTTCTCCATCAAACCTCTTAATAAATGTATGGCTTCCATAATAAACCTACCATGCATGAATCCAGATTGATTTTGAGAAACATTAGTATCACGCCGCTACCTATGCTCCATAACTCACTCCCATAGTATTAAAGAATGACACATTAACTTAATTCCTCTTTAATTTGCACACTCCTATCCATCACCTTTATTATGAAAAATAGGAATTAACACACTCAATCTCCATTGATTTGACATCTTCTTAGTCTACAAAATAGTATTAAAAAGTTTAGTAAGCCAAGAAATTCCTTCATCTCCTAAGAATTTCCACATCTCTATTGGAATATCATCAGGTCCAACAGCTTTTCCATACTTCATTTTATTTAAAGCCTCTCTAACTTTTCTTTTATTAATACATCGATAAAAATAAAAATCTTTCTAAAGTCACTAAAGTCAATTTTATTTTTACAATCTTCATTTAAAAGTTTAGCAAAATATCTCATCCACCTTTGTTGAATATCACCTTCTAAGAAAAGTACTTTTTTATCTTCATCCTTAATATACTTAACTTAAACTAAATCCTTACTACTCATATCTCTTTTTTTGGCTAACTTATACATATATCTTTCTCCTTCCTTAGTATATAATCTATTATATAAATCATTAAAAGCTAAGCTCTTTGCATCGCAAATAGCTTTCTTAGAATCCTTACGAGCCTCTTTATAACTTTCCCAATTATCTGAATTTTTACATTTAAACAAATTTTTGTAACAAATCTTCTTAATTTTTATCTTTTCTTACACATTTGGATTCCACCACCAACTATTTTTACTATTAGTTTTCCTTCAAAACTCCAAGCACATCTTTTGCAATAATCTTCATATCACTAGCCACTTTTTCCCATATAACATTAGCATATTCATGCCTAAAATAATCTTAAGATATAAAATCTTACTCTAAAAAATACTTTTGTTAATATTCTTTAAATGCCTCCATCTAATCCTAGAAAATTATTTTATTTTTTTATTTTCTGCCCCTTTATCTTAAAGTCCAAAACTAATAATCGATGTTTGGTACATATATTTTCACTCAGAATAACTTTACAATCTTTGCAATGTAAATGAACTAATTTTCTTATAAGAAATTAATAAATCTGTGTTTTACTATGTCCATTTTTATAAGTGATAGGATACTCATCTCTTTTCTTAAATAAGGTATTAGCTACTAAAGAATTATAAGCTAAAGAATAATCTAATATGATCTTACCAAATTCATTTATCATTCCAAACCCTTGGCCACCATGAATGCTTTTTAAATTATCTACCTCTCTACCAACATGTACATTTAAATCTCCTCCAATAAAAACCCTTTCTTCAAGATGTATCTTTTATATTAATTCTTCTAAGTCATTCCAAAATTTTAATTTTGAACCCATATCCAAACCTACTTGACGAGCATAAGCACTTATGATATTAACGATCTTTGCATCAATAATAATCTTTAACCTAATTCTATTAATTTTTTTAACATAATCCTTCAAACTATTATCTATAATCACACCTACACCATTTCTAGTATGATTCTTACCTGAATATCATAGTTTATATCCTAAACTATTAATCTCCTTAGCCTTCTCTCCAACTCATTTAGTTTCCTGAATGCATAAAATATTTATCTTCCTATGAATCATAATATCTATTAATTCCATTAATTTTCTTATAAGGGAGACTATATTTGAAGTTCCTATCCTAATTTTAGTTTCATAAACTAGCATCTTTTTCCACATCCATCCTTGATGTGGGAACCCTTGCCTATTTAACACTACACCTGGGCATTGGTGCAGTAGCTCTTACACACTGGTCACTATATTCAGGCCATATAATGCATTGCTTCAAGGGGACGCCAGCATTAATAAAATTTTTTAAAGGATTCATATCATGATTATTTGACAAGTTTTATGTTGGCTGTCAACTACCTAATGCAACCCTCTACTTTTCTCATCCAAGACTTGGGCCTAGCAAGGGTAGTGTTCAACTAGATATAGTGTGATAATTAATAAAAATTTATTTTTTAAATTTTTAAATATCTTATAGGAAATGGAGTTTTAGCTTAATTTTACTACCATTTTTGAATTTGATATTATTTTGGATATGGATTGGTTGAGTCAATATGAGGCTTGATTTGACTATTTGAAGAAGTGTTTCACCTTATTTTTTGGCAGGAGGACTTATTTATTCTAGGAACTTTCATGTATTTTATCCTGTCTAATTTTTATTATAAAAGTAAATAAATTATGGAGGAATTTTTGCATGGTATTTTTGGCATCGATTCAGTTAGGGATAGTAGAATGAAACCTGGTTCTATTCCTGGTGTCCTATAGTGCATAAATTCCCAAATATTTTTCTTGAGGAGTTAGTCAATTTTCCTATAGATAGAAATATTAAATTTTTGGTCAATTTATTTAAGTACAACCATTATAGCTCTTTATAGAATTATACATATGAAACTTTAGAATTAAAGATATAACTTTAGGAGTTAGTTAATCAATGTTTTATTTGTCCTAGTATGTCTTTATGGGAAGCAACTACTTTATTTATGAAGAAAAAGGAAAGTATGACGTGTATGCAAATAGTTAAATAAAGTCACTATCATGAACAAGTATCCTCTACCACGGATTGATGATATATTTGATCAACATTTTGGATCTTTTATATTTTCCAAAATTAATTTGTAATATGAATATTATCTGGTGAAGGTGAGAGAAATAGATGTAATAAAGATTGATTTCAATACTAGACATACACATTATGATGCTATAAAAAAATTATGATTATCTTTACTGAAGACTGCATAGTTTATTCTATTTCAAAGGAGGATCATGCTATCCATCTTAGGATAGTTCTAGAGACTCTTTGACAACATCAATTATAACAAATTGTTTTATAAAATTAGCTCATTTTGCTATGATTTTTTCCCAAGTTAAGTCAAGTAAATGAGATGTTTAGGTTATAGTATATCATTTTACAAAGTTAGCTCATTTTATTTCAATCTGACAATTTAATTTAATGGATGGATTAGAACAGTTATATGATTATTAGATTATCATTTTATATGAGATACCAAACGTTATAGTTTTTTACAGAGATGACATGTTTACCTCTAGACAAAAGAGAAGTACTCAGTCAGGTTTGGGTACAAAATTATGTTTTTAGTACATGTTTTCATCTATAGATTGATGGATAATTTAAACAGGTCATTCAAGTACTAGAAGATATTTTGAGATTATGTGTTCTAGAATTTAATGATAGTTGGAAAGACTATATTTCTCAGATTAATTTTTTTTACAGTAATAGCTTTCACTCAAGTATAGGCATGGCTCTATACTAATCTTTGCATGGTGGATAATATAAAACACTCTTATCTTGGTGTTTTTGTTGGTGGAATTTTGAAAACATGTTTTGAAAAAGCTTAGTTTTCTTTGAAAATTTAAAATCAACTTTTAGACTCAAATTTTGAGATCAAACAACCTATTGGAAGAATCATACCACTTCTAGAAGTGGAAATAAGATTCTAAAGTGGGGTTCAAATCTAAAATTACAATCCTACTTTGAATATCATAACTAGATCCTGGATAGAACGACATATGACCTCGAAAGGCCAAAATGAAGTTTGATCTAATTTCTATCTATGTTATTTTAAGTATACTATCGTTGATCTCATGCCCAAACCCTTATAATTAAATGATATAAATTCCTTAAGGAAGGGGATATCATTGCTTAACAAGCACTCGGGAATGACTATAGTGATCGTTGTTGGTTAAATTTATCCAAAGAATACAAATTTTAAGTTTTGAAGATTTCTTTTGGGAAACTTAAAATTAAGTTTAGATTTTAATTCTGGGGTTGAATGGACCATTAGTGATGATATACTGCCTTAAGACAGAGATAAAATTTCTTAATGGGTTCATATCCAAAATTATAAGTTTTCTCTTAGCTATCATAGTTTGATTTAAAGGAGAACCACATATGACCCCGAGAGGGTAAAAATGAGGTTTAATCTAAAATCAACCCATGATAATTAAGAGAAGTAGACATTAATTTCATTTTCAAATTGATGTTAACACATGATAAATCCCTTTTGGAGAAAGAGAATATCAAAAGTTAACAATCATATGATTATGATAATAGCGATCGTTATGAAGTATATTTCCCAAAAGAAACATCGAGTGAGTTTTGAAAATCAATTTTAAAAATTAGGTGTGTGTGTGTGTGTGTGGTTCTAAATCTCATACGATCGCAAGCCCTCATAGTTAATTACATCGTAGGGAGACAATGTCTCCTACGAAACTCTCAATTAAAATAGTGACAAAATTTTGTTAAGGATTTTCTAAGAGTGATATCAAAGGAAGATAATTTTAGAATTTCAAAAGGGAATGGAGCAAGATTGAACAGTTATTAATAGATTCAAAGGAAAAATAGTAGGGGAAACTTTGAGATTTAGGAACCATCCAAAAGTGTCCTAACTTAGTCTAAGTGTTAGGCTTTATATTTTAGATTGAGAGGACATTTAATTAAAGTTAAGCATTTTTTTTTAGAAATTTAGGATTATATTTCTAGAGGTTGGGATCTTATAATCAAATATCTCCACCAGATCTTAAATCTAAATTTAGACACTAGACCATAGTTGTCCAAACCTATCTAATACAGTACAAGGTCTGGACTTACCCCAGCCTGGATTGGAGAGCCAGCTAACCACCTAATCAATTTAAAATATATGAGTCCAAACTTTTTTATGAAAGAGTGGTAGGGACATTTTCTTTAAGGTTTTGGAGAGCTAGGGCCGACATCTAGAGATTTTTCTAATTGGGCCCTTTGACTTATGTTGGGTGAAAAATTCTAAGGACTAATGCAATTAAATTTTTACTCTTTTAAATGTGTTTCTAATGCAATACATGCTAGTTAATAACTACAAATCATGTATGCTTGAAATTTTTGAAAAATGCTTAAAAATAAGTTTTTAGAAGACTAGGCTTCCCCTAGTCTGGCAACTTATCCTCATAGGTCAGATTATCCGGACTCTACCCACAAGTAGGGAATGGTCTAAAATAAGGAGAGAAGAAAAGCAAAAATATGCATCCGACCCCGGGGGCGATCCTGAGCTAATTCCCTAGATTCATTATATTCTATATTATTTAAGTCCTAAAATTTTAAACTTTTACTTTTGAGTATAAAACTTTTCATACCCTTACGAGTCTCGCAAATCCAGGCAAAAATAAAAGCCGCACACAAATGCCAAAAAACTAAAAAAAATAGGTAATTCTATACGCAATCACATCAACACGTGAAATATAAATGAATTAATTAATAAATGTGCATAGGAAAATTGCCTTGCTTATTACAAACTAGGGTCTACATAAAGTATAGTGGTCTGGCACCACTAACAACAACCTGGATTCTAATCCTAATAAAGATGCAAGTGGTTTTGAGTACGATACTCCTTATCTTCAGTTCTTCACTCCTCTCCTCCTTCGGGTTCCTTGGATCCTTCATAGTAGGCTACCCAAATGGAAAAGAGGGCTCTTCCTTTGAGGGGAAGGCCACTCTTTTATCTTTGGGTAAGAAAAAGATGATCCAAATTTAGATATCCAAAAGAAAAGGACTATCCATCTAAGGGATGTCCTTTTCTCTTTAGAATCCAACCTTTGGATCTATATATCCCAACTCAAAACTTTACTTTCACAACACTTAAACTTTTACACAAATTATATTTAATATGAAATAGAAATTCTAGATTTTCCTGCAGAATTATCCTAAGCATTTAATAAATTAAGAATATATTCCTAAGTAATTATATATATATATATATATATATGTGTGTGTGTGTGTGTGTGTGTGTGTGTGTGTGTGTGTGTGTGTGTATTTGTGTGTGTGTTGAAAAAATAAATAAACACATTGGCCACGCTCTTTTTATTATTTGGGGGCTTAGCAACTTAAGCACCTATAGCAAGCATATTTATTATTAATTTTTATTTAGTCCCCTTTTAATTATCCTTTATGAGCATGGCCACCTGTAGAAAACTCAATGAAGATCCAGATCATTCCTATCCTAAGTATAATCTAGTCGCCAAACATATCAATCATCCATATAGTGCAGTAAAAGTAAGCAAACACAATAAGTATAATCATCCACAACATGAAGTAAAAATCATGTAAAATCTGACACACAACGGAGAAGTAAATACTGGCCTAGCCTAAATCTAGAATCAATTGTCCTAGCAAACCATCTAAACTGTGTGCTAAAGGTCATGTGGCTAGGGTAGATCCTAAGTTTGATATTTAGTTAGTGTTATCTAATGTTTTGAATTTGTTAAGGTTTAAGGGAAGGTTTAGGTTATAATTTAAATATTAATATATCAAGAATTAATTTAAATATATTTTAAACCTTAATTGATTACTACCTTTGTTTCACATCGAGGCCGTGAAGTTTATTTCACCTTCCTTTGAGCTAAGCTAATAATCTCATAGGCCTGGGTTACCCAATAGTAATCAGGGTTGATTAAGTTAATTTAGTTAATTAAAATATCAAAAGTGAGTTAACTTTAAACAAAGAATTAACTACTAATTTTAAGAGGTTGGTTAAGTATTTTATTATTCTAGTTAGAAAATTTTGAAATTTTAATGAATTAATGAATTTTAGGAATTATCTTAATGTGTTAATTAAGGGGGCTAAAAATGACTTTAAAATTAAAGTTAATATTGAAGGTTTTAGATTTTTAATAAATATTAGACCTCAATAAAAGTTGTTAGACTATTAACAATCTCAATTCAAAGTTTTCTATAAGAAGTTATGAATTTTAGAAGTTTTTATTAGATTTTGACCTAAGTTTTACCAAATTATTGACTTTTTGACTTTGACCAAGTTTTGGAGGTTTGACATTTTTAAAAATACTAGATTTTAACATGAGTCATTAGCCATTGAGTTTGATTGATTTGGATTTTTTTATAATTAGTTATGATTTTATGAAATTTGGGTATTTATTGGATTTATTTAATTATCTTAATTATGTGTCCTTTTAATGATTTGAACGTAAACAAGTCCTAAACTCCTTGAAATCAAGTCCAAAGATCAGAAATGATCTAAGGAGGGATTATCAAGTATTTAAGGAATTTTTTTGATTTTTAATAATATTTTTAATTAAATAAATAAATTAAAATATGATTTTCACTTAAAATTAAATTAAGGTTGTATTTTATGTCAGATTAAAAAGGTTTTAATTTTCACTGATTAAGGGTTAAATTGTGGTTTATTAGAGGTATTATGGATAATTTTTGGAGTTAATATTAATTTATTAAAATTTTATGAGGCTAGAGGGTTAAATAAGGGATTAATCCAAAGTAAATTAATTAGGAGGCCTGATGATCTCTAAAAAAAATCAGTGGGGTAATTTATATAGAGGGGTGATGTTACTAAGTTTATTTGTTTAAAATCTCAAGTCAATGGAACATGCATCCTAATTATAAAAAATTTCAAAGTTTTCTATACAAGTCCTTAATTTTTGTCCTTAAGGGTGTCACTAAGTTATATGGAATTGAATCAAGATTGCTAACCCTTACACATCACATATGCAAGCACTCAACCATGGCACTCAATTCATTAAATCTAGGAGTTCCTAAGCTAAGTGGTGGGTGCAATCCTACACATGCAAGAACTAAAAGAGATAAAACAAATAATTAAATTAAATGATAAGTTAGTGAACAAAACACATTTGCTCACTAACTATCCCCCATTGATTCTACCCAAGTACCTTTAACCATGTTTAAGATTGCACAAGACCTCTCAATGTTGAAAATTTCATACATGTAATTCCAAAAATAGGTTTTAAAATATTTAGTTAGATTTCTAAAACCCATATATAAGGGTATCGATTTTAAAATAAGGTAATATGAAAATACTATTTGAGATCAAAGGTTTAGATTGAGAGATCGTTTGGTTTCCTAAAGTTATTCATAAGATAAATTTTAACTTATTTTCTTTTGAAGGAAGATTAATCTACTATTTCATTAAATATTAGTTAAATAGTAGACAATATTAGAATGATTCAAATTACCTATAATAAATTGGTATTTAAACCCTAAATTTAATCTCTAATAAAATCATTACATATCATTTATAATATATATATATATATATATATATATATATATATATATATATATATATATATATATATGTTTATTTTCTAAATTTAAAATTTGTTTAGATTTTAAAAGTTAAGGATGATTAGACTAAATGGGTTAAATTAGATATTTAATATATGTATACATATAAAATATTTCTTATATCAAATAAAATTATAATTTATAATTTTTGAAAAAAAAAATTATTTAAGATAATATCATTAAAAACATTAAAGTTATATAAAATTAAGTTTAGGAAATATCTAAGTGTAAGAAGAATTCAAAATATATATTTAAGTTAAATACTTTTGAGAAAAAATGTATTATTTTTTTTCTTTGAACAAAATATATATATATATATATATATATATATATATATATATATATATATATATGGAGAGAGAAATTTGTTATTATTATTATTATTTAAATTTTAAACAACTAGTTAAATAATTCAACAAAATAACCTAGTTAATTTAGATAAGATTAATAAAATACATTAAAAAGGAAAATTAACTTAAACATATTATTGATTTTAGAATAAAACTAAATATTTTATAAGATATTTTAATTAAATTTTAATTCAAAATATCTTTAAATTTAATATTTAGAATAATTATATATATATATATATATATATATGTGTGTGTGTGTCTGTGTGTCTGTGTGTCTGTGTGTGTTTGTGTGTGTGTGTGTGTGTACTAAATATTCTAAAGTAATTATAATTTTAAATTAAAACTTTAATATTTTTAAAAATATTAAAAGATAATTTGTTAATTTTTAATTTAGTATTTAATTTATTATGATTTTTATACTAAAAATACTCTTAAAAATAATTTTAAAACTTATTTAAATAAAAAAGAAAAAGCTAACGGCATCGGCTCTAACGGAGGACATGTGGTTTCATCCAGGGCATCGAATCCGTTCTGTGGTGGTGGAGGGTGATGTGGCGCAATCCTAGTCATGGGTTTGAAACAGCGTTAACGGCCTAGCATTAATGGCCAATGATTTCCCTACGATAATCATTGTCAGAAGTAGCACTGCGACAGCACGGTTCACTTATCCGAGTCAGTAGTGCCCCGTAATTGTATGATCTTCTACAATTTGATCCAACGATAGAGATTGAATCCCACGATTTGATCTTGATCGAGCGAGATCAGACGGTGGATATCCCATCTTTGCTATTTAGAACGAAGGGTCCAGATCAATTCAAACATGGATCTCAACATATTGTGAAATACAAGAGTGAAGAGGAGCACCGTATGATGAAATTTGATCGTTGATCATGGGATCAACAGTTAACATTTTGTACACCCATGCTATAACACGAAAATGCCCTAGGATCCTATTTTCGCCTCGTTCTCTCGATCGGGTGCACCAAAATGTGTAAAATTTTAAACATGACTTAAGGATATAAATAGGAATAGTGGGGGAACATTCATATGGCCTAAACTGTTCTTAACACAAAGTTAAATAGATCTAACTACTGTGACCTAAATCAAAGGTTTTTAAGGGATTATACTGTTGGATCTTCAATTTCTTTATACAGTTGAGCTTGTAGACTGTCCACGTAAGTTTTTCTAGTTGGAAGCTCCGCTCAAAATGCACAAGATCAACCGTTATAAGGCTGGAATAAGCTAGGTGGTTGGTTTGTCGGGAAACTCGCCGCCGGTGACGTGCAACCATTTGGATTTTGTAATGAGAAGGTGGAGGGAGCTTGGAGAGTTAGAATGAAAAAAAATCTTACTCTAGGAGACTGGACGAAGTGACTGATTGTAAGATGATGAATGATGCTAAAAAATGAGCTTTTGTCCTATTTAAATCCCCTGGATTAAATTGGACGGCTCTAATGCATCAGGGGCCTTGCTCTGATAGAGGATAAGTGTCCTAGGTCGTTGGGTGGCAGAGTAAAAGGCTGGAAAAGGCCATGAGGCCATTGGTTAGTTTAATAAGAAGGGGAGGGACCACTGCCATTTAAGGCTAAGCCAAGGACTAAGTTGGGTTAGGGAGCCATTAGAGAGCTTTAGCTCTCATTTGGGATTAACCAAGTCACCTAGATCAGTGGGGAATGGGCTCACATGTGATTTTGACCATGGAGCTACTCTTTTAACCCTTTATTGACCATATTAACCAGTCAAAAGGTCAAGAGAGGCTGAGGTGGCAGTGAGAGTGTATGAGAAGCAGGTTAGATGAGGTCCAAGTCTAAGGCCAAAGCCCTTAGGATCAAAAGGAGGATTTGGCCACCTCAAAGAGGAGTTTAAATGACTTGCTGACTGATTTGACCAATCAACAAAGTCAAAATTGCCAATATGGTATCCAAGAGATGTAGGGAATTATTTGAGGTGGCTTGATCAAGAGTCAAAGGTCAAGGGTCAAGGTTATGGTGAATGGAAGCATGAACCATAGAAGTTTGACCAAATTTAGGAGTTGACTTGGTCAACTCAAGTTGGGTTGAGTTGACCAGAAGCTAAGTGATACCTAGGTCATGCCTATAAACAAATTTGAATAGGTGATAAAGGTTGAAGAGCTCAAATAGGTTAGATTAACCTATTTAAACCCCTTAAGGGTTAATAGGTCAACCTAGGTTGACTTGGTCAACCAAGTTGACCCAAGGCTTAGTTTTGAGTCAAATGGATTTGTAATGATATTTGGAGACTTACGGATATGGTTTTAAGGTTTGAAAAGGTTATTTGGGCCAAATGACCTATTTAGGCTCTTAATGGGGTCATTAGCTCAACTTAGGTTGACTTGGTTAACTAGGTTTATCCAAGGGCAATGTCTAGGATCAACAAGTTTGAAATGATATCTTGAATGTGTTGGAAGAGATTCCTAGGCAAGGTGAGGTCATTTAGGTCAAAATGACTGTTTTGACCCTAAATGGGCCTTTAGGTCAAGCTAGGTTGACCTTGTCAACCAAGTTGACCCAAGGTTTGAGATTATATCTACTAGGTCCCAAATAGTGTTAAAAAAAGTTTGGAGGGGTTTCCAAGGGTTGAGGAGTTAAGTCAAGTTGAAGTTAGGTCAAAAGTCTAAAATCCCCTTATAGGGTATTTTGGTCATTTTGGCCTCAAGTCCATTCTGGATCAAGGTGGATCCAGAAAGATGTAGACTAATGCTTAACAAGTCAATATCAAGGGCTTGGAAGGAATCAAAAGGTTTGGAGGGAGCTCCAAGTTCAAATTCCATTGGGTAATAGGTACAATGGCATGTATGGTAAATATTTAAAGGTTTTATAACCTTTGGAACTAGATTTAGTTTACGTGGTTAGAGACATCAAATTGAACTCAAACTTGGTATGGTGACCCCAGAGACATGTCTTATTAATATGCAATTGACATATCCTGAATCAAAGGTTAAATGATTGGGTTTCAAGGTGATAGAAAAGTAACCCAAAAGGGGCTTCAGAACCTGAGTCCTTAACATTGGATTTTGGATTGGATTGATCTAAGATCGAAATTAATCCTAGAGTTTGGGGACTAGAAGGAACATAGGGTCTAGGACATCCTAGGGTCTAGAGTTCAAGAAGAGGTCAAAGTGGCCTCATACTAAAATGAGGTCAACACTTGGATAGAAATGGGTTAAAATTTTGATTTGGCTAGATGTAGTTAATGATGCCACTAAAAATATTCATTTGATCAGGGACAAATTAAAGGCTATACATGATATGCAGAAATAATATTTTGATGCTAAGAATCAGGCTATGAAATTTTAGTTCAGATATTTTATATATATGAATAACAAAATAAAGAAAGGCATCAACATATTTGGCAAGGAATGAAATTGAAGTCTATGGTATGTTGGACCATTTGAGATCTCTAAAAGAATTAGAAAATTTATCTACGGGTTATAATTACTAAATCATATGTTAGAAATTCCCAATGTGTTTCAAGTCTCCCATCTGAGAAAATGAGTGTTTGATTTTAGAAATTCGATATCTGCACAAGACATTGAGGTACTTCTAAACCTCATTTATAGAGAAAAATCAAAGAGAGCTCTAGCATATGATGTGGGAAAGATAAGTTACAAATAGATTTCAATGATTATAATTTAGTTGAAGAACATGAGTGAAAAAGATGCTACATGGAAAAAGGAGTTTGAGATGAGATAATTGTATCCTGATCAATTTTTTTGTGATCTGAGTCTTGAGTTTTGAATTGTAGGGGAGGCAATTTTCTGACGGTAGAGTTGTAACACCTCCATATTCAGTATTTAGATAAACATATACTAACCATGTATGAAAGGTAAATTCTTAATTTTTTTTTTTTTTATTTTGAACCCTTCTATACATATTTGAGAGTGTTTTATAAGCATGTAAAAGACTGTATTTCTACTAGAGTGGGTCGCAAGGGTCTTTTTTCATGTCTTACTTACTCGGGTGCAATGACACTAGTGTTTTAACTACATGAAAATTAAGGAATATTGGGGGATTTTTTGGCAGAATAATATTGATTGAAAATAGTGAAATATTTGCGGCAACTATTTTTGTATAAAAATTTAGATGATTTTTTTTGGCGTACTTATGATGTAAAATTTTTCCCAAATTTACAAAGAAATTTTTCGTTGCAAATCCACCACAAGTTGCCCTTATCTAACAAAATTTTTTTCCTTATATTACATTTATTTGGTTTGGTTTTCTTTATTCTTTGACTTCGTTCTCTATCAATTTGTTCTTGTTCAACTTTGTTGCCTCTTCCTCGCCAGTTTGTTGCTCTTGAACTTCTCCTTTATCAGTTTTTTTATTGAACTCTTAGCCTTAGCCTCCACTAATTCATCATCTTTGCCTCTCTCAATTAAATTGTTCATCTTTGGCTTTGCCTTAGCTGTTTATTTCTCTTAGATTTTGTCTGCTTCACCATGTCTTAGGCTATTCGTTAAACTTTGACCTGGCCTAATCTCCAGCTCTTCACAAATCTTTGACTTTGCCTGATTAGATGAGGTTTCGTAGTTATTCAACTTGTTTAATTTTTGGGAGTGCTAAATTTTTTATCTTATTTGATTATCAGTATTCTTCAAATGGAAGGTTGAATTATGGAGTTAGTTTAAGGTTCTGACAAGATACTATTAGTTCCCTTACATATTTAAGTTTGTTCAAAACCTTTTGGCCATGATTTGGTATGACATTCAAAATTTGTGTTAAGTTAACAAGTTGTTTGATTTCATATGACATTCATGAGTTATGTTATAGTGTTAATTAAAAATGTACGTTATATAATAATTGTCTAGATTTTGACATTTTTATATATCATAAGGTCATCTCCTAGCTTCTTAGCTTATAATAACAAACAATATAGGTTAGACTTGTTTAACATAGCTCGTTGAACAAGCCCTCGGTAAAGCTTAAACTATTTCAATGTATAGTTATCAAGGCTTGGGAATGTCTTTGGGCTCTTACATAAGTCATCTCACCAGGAATTTTTCCCTTACCTTTATATGCTCCTTAACCCTTGTTTACTTTGTTTTGGGAGTGATACAATCAATGTAGATGTATTTTTTGGGAGAAATTAAATGTATACTTTGGTGTTTGTATTTTTATATTTGAACACAACATTATGAATAATATATTACCTCATGAGATGAAGATATTATTCTTTAATGGGTTTAGATTGCAAAAATATAGTTTGTATCATGATTATTGCCATACAATTTAAGGGAGAACAACGTATGACCCTAGAGGGTAAAAAATTTGTTCAATCATATAGTTGGTAATAATAATTAGGATAACTCATCTTTGGTTTCATAATTAAATTACAATGATATAAGGTAAATTATCCCTGAGGATAAAAATATCATTTTTCATTGAGAATTTGATCATAAGAATTATTTATATCTTATTTTAGTATTTTAATTTTTCAAAAAGATAATTTCCTCTATTATATTTAGGAGCTAAATAGAATGAGGTTTATTCTAATGTGGGATCTTGAGTCTCCTATGAAGGCAAGTCTTTGATTATGGTTAATTACATCATAAGAAAAATAGATTTCCTACGAATACTATTGATAAAAATAATGGAAGATATTTCATTGGAATTTTTCAAAGAGTGATATGAAGGGGGAGGTATTAAAATTTTAATGAGGGACTGGATCAAATTTTGAGCACCTATTTAGGGGCCAAAGATGAGAAGTTGGAGAAGATTTGAGATTCTAAAACAATTTAGAAGCACCTAAGTCTATCAAATATTGGCCTTAATGTTTTGGAGAAGGAAGCTTTATGTTTGAGTTAATATTTTATTAGAGATTTAGGATTATATTCTTGGTAGCAAAGACTTAAAATTTGAGGTCTACCTCAGAGCCTAAATCTAAATTGGGTAGCATAAAGTAGTAGCCCGAATTTATCAAATACACTTTAGATTTACATCGACCAAGATTAGAAAGCTAGCTAAATAATTAAAGCACTTTAAAACCATTGTTCCAGTCTCAAGAAAGATGGTTATGATGTTATTTAAGTTTTTAAGAATTTGGGGCCGGCATCTAGAGAATTTTCTAAATCTCTCCTTTACTTATAAGTGGTATGATTTTGCACAATGTAATTAAATTTAATTTTTTTTTCTAAAGCAATGCATGCAAATTAACACTTTATGTAAAAATATTAATTTTGAACTTTAAAAATTAGGCATGAAAATAATTATTTCCGTAGAGAGCACAATATCCCCTAGAGAGAACTGCACGTTAATAAGTTAAATTATTAGGAGGGAAGGTGCCTAACATTGATAGAAGATAGGTATGAATGCATGAGAACTCCAGACATACTCTAGTTTACTTCTTAGAAGCATTTATCTTTCTATATGGGTCTGATTTATTTTATTTAGTTATATACTTATAACTCTACCGAAAAAGAGCCTGGAATGTAAAGGAAGACGTCTAGTCCTAGAGTAATTGAAATGAGTTTCCCTAGAAACTGCCCAAGAATGGATAGAAGAGAAGGCACAAACCCTTTCACCTAACCCTCGGAATGTAGCTCCTGCTATTGCCCTAAGTTCATACTGCTTCCTATTCATAAAACAAAACTGGATTCTTTCATGTATGCAAGAAATAAACCTATAAAAATAGGTAATTTCTAAAGAAGAACTTTTAAATTCTAAATCAAACCAAATTATAAAAATTAAAGGTCATGTGGAAAATACAAGAAACAAACCAAGGTCTGTAAAATATAAAGGTGGTTGGATTTCACTGATAATAACCTAGATTTTCATATAGTGATGCAAGTTCTATTAAGGTGGATCATTTTTTTGTCTATATTTCTTTGACTTTCTTCTTTGGGCACCTCGGGTCCATCTAATTTTGATCTCTAAATAACAAGAAACTCTCCCCTTTAAGGGGTGTTTCTTTCCTCTTTAGGTTCCAAATTATCCAAATTTGGATCTCCAAAATGAAGGAACTCTCCCCTAAGGGATGTCTACTACCTCTTTGGATTCCAAATTAGATGTAAGAAATGCTTCACATTAATTAACTTTCACAACTGTTTTTAAATTACATTTATAATTGAGAAAATTAAAAGACTCTATACACCCTATGAGATAGTTGCAACTTAGTTCTTGTTTGTTGATATTCTTTCAACATGTATATTTTTTATGATTTCAAATATTATTGCTTTATTATTATTTCTCCTAACATTTTTTGGATGAATTGTTTTGCTATTTGTATGTACTAACTTTCAGGAAAATCACACTCTGGATTGTTGAAGACTTCAAATCAGATTAATTTAGGGTTTATTATATATGAAGTATGTATTTTTTATTTTATTGAGTCTGAGAGAGTGTAATTGTAATTAAGAAATTGTGCACACACATAGGGGGAGAGATTAAAATTTACAATTTTAAACTGATCATACTATACGAAGTCTTTTCATATGGAACGATTTGTTCATTTATTTTCCTCTCCGAGCAGTCAAACGACTAGAAAGTAGAAAATTTTTCTAAGTATGGATAATATTATATGAAATTCAGATCGTATGTATGCCATCCAGGGTACGAATTGGATGGGTCCCTTTTCATCCAAACGAACTTGAAATTTTTTTTGAATGGTTTGTAACGTACCATGTCATAATCATACGTACACCGTCCAGGGTATGAATTGAATGGGTCTCTTTTCATCTCAATGAACTTGAAAAAATTTTGAACGGCGCATATCATATGATGTCATCATCGTACGTACGCCGTCCAGTGTATGAGTTGGACGGGTCCCTTTTCATCTTGATGAACTTGAAATTTTTTGTAACCAATCATACCGTATGATGTCATCTTCATACGTACGTCATCCAGGGTATGAAATTATGGGGTCCCTCTTTGTCCTGACAGAGATAAAAAAAATTCTAACTATTCGTATAGTACGAACTTGACTCGAACTGGACAGTCATCGTGTATGAAATCATTTCATACCGATTCACATAAGGTTCGTACATAACAATTTTTGAACTATTCTTATGTACAAACATACGATCATATTGTACGATTGTGTAGGCTCAAAATGGAAAATTTCAATTTTCTATATGATTTTCATGTCTTTGATATAAAAGGTCCTCTAAAACTAATGTAAATAGTCTTATCTTAATGAATTTTCAAGAGAAAGTGAGAAAGAGTATGTGGGAGAGTATTTAAGAGAGATTTCTTTCAAGTGGAGTTTGAAGGGTTCACAAGGTTACTCAAAAGGTAAGGATCTCTTTGTGTTATTGGTGATCACTCTTTTTTCTTCTTTCTAGTTTCTCGTGAGAAGATCTTTGAAGAAGATCTGGTACTCTATCGACACTTGGAGGGTGTGAATAGATGACGATACTCTGCTGACACTTGGAGGGTGTAAAAGTATAATGGTTCTCTGTCAACACTTGGAGGGTATGAAAGGATGACGGTACTCTGCCACACTAGGGATTAGTGGAAGAGTGTTTTTGTAAAGTCTTCTCTACCTTGCTATCAGGGCAAAAGGAGAGTCACTTTAGTAATAGTGCAATACCTAAAAAGGGAGTCTTTAGGGATTGGATGTAGGTCTAGTTTGATCGAACCACTATCGATCTTTGTGTCTTTTATTTTCTACATTTATTTTTCTATAATTCTATTATTATGGTTCAAAAGCTTTTTCAAAAAGATAATAATTTTTTAAAATTAATTCAAAATGGTTTTCTATCAAAAATCCTAGAGAAAAATTTTAAATTACCAATTCACCCCCCCCCCCCCCCCCCCCCCCCCCCTCTTGGTTAGCCTTGGGATAATAGCTTAGGTTTAATAACCTGTAAAATTTTAATAAGTGGTATCAGAGCATTGTTTCAAAACTATAATTTAGACTACTTTTTTAAAAATGAGAATGGCTACTTTTGGAAACTGAAACACACCTAAAGGATATTTGATCACTAGACCTTCATTATTTGATAATATCCCTTTCAATTTTTGAAAAATATGCATGTCTACATTTCTACAAAAACTTGATTATCATATGTGGATTTTAGTTCAAGAAGGGTATACTATGCTAACTAGATTAGTTAACGGCATTAGAGTTAAAACACCCTTTACTGACTGGACTGTATAAGAATGTGATTTAGCACAACTAAATGCAAAATTTTTAAATAGTTTCTTTTGTGCACTTAAGTCGGAATATTATATTTGGGTTTTCACTTGTAAAAGTGGAAAGGACATTTGAGATAGGCTTTATATTACTTATGAAGGAACTAATGAAGTAAAGAAATCTCGATTAAATATCTTATTACATGATTATGAATTGATTTGCATGAAATCCAATGAGTCCATTTCTAATATGTACACAAGATTTACTCAAATAGTCACTTCTTTGTATGCATTAGGTAGGGAACTAACGAATGCTGAAATAGTCAATAAAATTCTTCATTGTTTGCTACTACTACATATGATTCTAAAATAACTATGATTATAGAGTCTAAAGATTTAAATGTTTACTCTATTGATAATCTTCTTGGATCACTAATTGCTTACGAGCAAGGAGTGAGTCAAAGGAAGATTGATGCAGGAAAATAAAGAAAGGAGAAAAATATAATGCTGAATGTGGATGATTTAGAGAGTGATCAGTCACAACTTGAGGATGAGATTGATATTACATTGATGACAAGGCAATTCAAGTTTTTTTCTTAAAAGGAAGAAGAGGAGATGCCAGCAGTAGAATAAAGGTAAGTTCCACAAAAATGTTAAGGTTTTTAATGATGTGATTTGTTATGAATGTAGGAAAATTGGACATATAAAATTATAGTGCCATAATAACAAAGCCTAGCAAGAAGAAGGTAGAAGAGAAAGCAAATGTGAAGAAGGGGAAAAAGATATTTTAGAGAGCCTTTTGGGCAGACTCAACTTTGATTTTGTTAAAAATAGAAAAGGAGGAAGTCACCAACCTATGTCTAATGGCCGATAATCTTGATCAATCATATCAAGAAGAGGTATGTGACTTAACCAATAATGAATTGCTAGAAGTTTCTAAAAGAATTCATGATGCATATAGAAAACTTAAGAAAATGCATGCTAGATTAAACCTAGAAATACAAGAGTTGCAAAAAGAGAATGAAATCCTTAGGAAAGATCACACACAGATAGATAACAATCACATGAGCTTATTTGATGAATTCGATGATTTGAATAAATAGAATGAACTCTTAAAATCATCCTATACTAAATTGGAAAATGAATTAAAAGAGTTTAGGAATGAATCTAAAAATAAATAGCATTATCTAAAAAATGACAACAATTTGTTAGAATATCTAAATATATTTCTTAAGTTAAAAGTAAAAGCTCTCGAAGAAAATAGGAAACCCTCAACACTTGAAGATTTTACAAATCCTATTTTGAGGCAAAAATTTTAAAACCCAGGAAGAGACAGATTTATTATAGAAGATTGAAAAACCCATTTCCTTGAGTAAAATGCTTTACTTATGGGATGATTAGACATATTTCTCACACTTATACTTTAGATAGAAAAAGTCATTTAGTGTGGAAACCTAAAATGTATAAACTAAGTCATATCGTATATGCATCTAGTTTTATTTTGTCAAAAGGAGAACCAAAACTTGTTTGGATTCCCGAGACTAATGTTTAATTATTTTGTAGGAACTCTCTCATATAAGGCCTCATGAGAGAATTTGGTACCTGGACAGTGGTTGTTTGAAGCATATGATTGGAGACACTACACAATTCATATCGCTGGAAGCCAGGAATTGAGGCAAGGTTACAATGGGAGATAACACCACTAGGAAAGTGGTTGGCACCTATATGATCGAAAACTTGTAATTTTTTTTTCATAGAGAATGTATTACTTATCAAAGGCTTAAAAAATAATTTGTTAAGTATAAGCCAGCTTTGTGATAAAGGGTATAGTGTTGAATTTTTTCCCACTAGTTGTATATTAAGCCTAAATGAAAATGATGTATTGCATGGACTTAGAGTAAACAACGTTTATATGCTATATTTGAATTGTATTAAATCTCTTAATACTTTTTATTTAGAAATAATTTCTGATGAATCATGATTATGGCATAGGAGACTTTGTAACGCTAGCATAAAAAACCTTAGAAAATTTATCCAAAAGGATATGGTTAGAGGTATACCAAAACTAGACTTAACTAAAGATAACTTTTATGATGCATGTCAATTAGGAAGCTAGGTGAAGTCCTCATTTCATTTCAATAAGGATCTTAGAACTAGCAAACCTTTGGAGATTGTATATATGGATCTTTTTGGATTAGTTAGCACTGTAAGTCTAGGAGGGAAGGTATACGGATTTGTGATAGTTGACAATTTCTCAAGATTCATGTGGATTAAATTTTTTATTTCATAAGAATGAATCGTTAGAGAAATTTAGATTTTTTTTTACTTTGATTCAGAGGAAACTATGGTATGAAATTTTAACAATTCAAGGTGATCACGGATGTGAATTTGAATGAATGATTTAAGAATTTTTGTAAAAAATGAGGAATTGATCATAATTTTTCTGCACCTAGAACCCCTTAGCAAAAGGGATAGTAGAAAGAAAGAATAGAATATTAATTGAAGCCGCTAGAGCCATGTTGGCTGAATATTCACTTCCTAAATACTTTGGGCTGATGCGGTTAGTATTGTATGTTATGTTTGGAATAGGGTGAACATTAGATCAAAACTGAACAAAACACCCTATGAGCTTCTTAAGGGTAGAACACCTAATTTGTCAAATTTACATATTTTTAGATATAGGGTGATCATATATAATAATGGAAAATCTTCTTTAGAAAAATTTAATCCAAAATTAGAAGAAGAAATTTTTCTTGGATACTCTAGTGTTGGAAAATTGTTTAGAGAATTTAATAAAAGAACTTTGGTAGATGATGAGACCACATATGTTGTATTTGATGAATTTGAAATTTTAGAAGAGCCGAGATTGGAAGATAATGATTTGGATAACTCCCAAGGGATTGAGAAGATTAATTTGGAAGAAAACTTGGAGATAAAAAACCTTATGCCTAGAGATTTGAAATTTTCTAAAAAATTATTCTAAGGAAATGATTTTAGATGAACCTAGTGAGGGTGTTAGAACTAGGCATGGACTAAGCAAAAAAGTCAATCATTCTACCTTTAAAACCCACAAATATAAATCAAGCACTATTAGATGAATTTTAGATTTTAGTAATACAAGAAGAATTAAATTAGTTTATAAGGAATAATATTTGGGAAATAATTGTAAGGCCAAAGGATCAAAGTGTAGTTGGAACTAGGTGGGTATTTAAAAATAAAAAAAATTACTCAGAAATTTTTCTTAGAAATAAAGTTATATTGGTGGCTAAGGGGTATAATCAAATTGAAGAGATTAATTTTGAAGAGACTTTTGCCTCTGTAGCGAGACTTGAAGCAATTAGGATTTTGTTAGTCTTTGCCTATTTTAGAGGATTTAAATTGTATCAAATGGATGTTAAAAATGCCTTTTTGAATAGGGTGATTAAAGAGAATATTTATGTTGAACAACCTCTAGGTTTTAAAATTTTAAAATTGCCAAATTATATATTTAAATTAAAAAAGGTATTATATGGATTGAAATAGGCACCTAAGGCTTGGTATGAGAGGTTGAGCACTTTTTTACTTGAGAGATATTTTGAAAAAGGATGTGTGAACACCACTCTCTTTTTAAAGAAATTAGGAGATGATATATTCATTGTTTAAATTTATGTTAATGATATTATTTTTTGAACTACAAATAAAAATCTTTGTGATGATTTTTCTAAAATAATAAGTAGTGAATTTGAGATGATCCTAATAGGAGATCTTAGTTATTTTCTTTGTTTTAGTATTGAGTAAAGTGACTAGGAAACATTTCTTAGTATGTCAAAGTATGTTAAGGATATCCTCAAAAAGTATGAAATGAACAATAATAAACCAGTTAATAAACCTATGATTTCTTTAGTTAAGTTAGATAAGGACCCGATGGGAAAATCTGCTGATCAAAAGAAATTTAGAGAAATTATTGGATCTTTGCTTTATTTGACTGCTAGCAGACCCGACATTATGTTTAGTGTTTATTTATGTGCTAGATTTCAATCAGATCCAAAAGAATCATATTTAACAGTAGTAAAAAGGATTTTGAGATATCTCTTAGGAACTCAGAACTTAGGGATTTGGTATCTTAAGTTTAACTCTTCATTTAAAATTATTAGATATTCAGATTCAGACTTTTCATGTTGTAGGGTTGATCCAAAGAGTACATCTGGAACATGTCAATTTATAGAAAATTCCTTAGTTTCTTGGTCCAATAGAAAACATAATTTCATAGTCCTATGTAATATTAAAGTTGAGTACATTGCTTTAGGAAGTTGTGTGGCATAAGTTCTTTGGTTAAAATAATAGTTGATTGATTTAGAATTTATAATAGGCACAATTCTAATTTATTATGATAACACTAGTGCCATTTGCATTTTAAAAAATCCTATTCAACATTCTAGAACCAAATATATAGACATAAGACATCATTTCATTAAGGATCTTGTATCCAAAGGAGAAATTGAATTGAATTATGTTTCTACTGAAAATCAACTTGCAGATATTTTTACAAAACCAAAGGAGAAATTGCCTTTGATATTTTTAGCACATTAATAACAAGGCTAGGTGTGATCGATCTTAATGCTTAAATAAAATCTTCTGTAAACTTCATATATTTCCATGTGTATTTTCTTTTTTTTTTTTGTTAATGTTTTATTTGTGTGTGTGTGTGTGTTTTTAGTGTTTATTTTTTTTTTTAAGTTTTTGTTTGTTTTTTAAAACATGTATCATCATATCAAAAGTTATATTTCTGATATTTCATGTTAAATTTTCACAAGGTTATATTTGTATTGTATGAAATTATTTTCATCCCTTACAAATTTGTAGCATGTCAATCGTTATTTTGATCTAAATGCATAAAAATTTAATTTTTTAACACATATCATACTGTACAATACTACTATTGTCCCATACGATCTGTATTCATTCGTCAATACGCACGTAGATGGTAATCTGGTAGAATCAGTTATTATAACTGATCATATGTATGAAATTTTATTTCATATGTAAAAACCACGTGTCATTCTCTTAGGGAGATGAACCTAACCATCATTAAAAGGATCTTTAATAACTGATCATCCCGGACAAACACATGTTTGTTAGTACGATTATTTGGTCAAAAAGTCTGTAGGAAAGGATGCTTCGTAACTTGTGTGATTACAAAAGTTGTTTTATTTTGAACATTTTTTATCATCCATATGAAAAATGTTTTTTCATGTACGATCTCATGATTGTATGTACGAACCTATTTTCGTACTATATGAAGGGTCATTTTTCTTTAAATATGAGAGTTTTAGAATTCATTTTCATGCACTTCAACACCCTCCTTGAATCCTTCTTATCTTAGAAATAGCCAGGTCTAGCAAGCACGATAAAGTATCTAAGGGTTCATCATCCAGGGGTGGAGATGAAAACTTTCTATCTAGAGCAAATGAGGATTCATACTATAGGTTTGTCGCTACAAAAATTACACCATCTAGACTGCTGATTTAAGATGATATCCATTTTCAAGTAATACCTCTTTTTGCTGCAACCTAATTTGTCTTAATTTTGACTCTGATTCATGCTTACCATAAAGAGATATTTCACTACTTCTTGGCAAAGAATTATTTTAGTGAGAATGAGAGTAGGATAAAATCATATGTAGAGAAGAAACAGGTAGAGATCACTAATGAAGATCTAGGAACTTTCTGCTTTTAAGGACTCAAGCAATTATAGCGCATACTTTAACCTCCAAATCTTATTCTGATTGGTCTAAAATAATTAATACTCTTAGAGGTTTTACTCAAGTTAATCACTTGGCTAGAGTATACACTTTGAATCAAAATGTTAGGATCATTCAGCATGTCCTTAGAACTTCAATCATTCCTAAGGCTGGTGATCACATTAACATTACTCCTCTTCTATCCATAGTTGCTTATTTAATCATAACTGGACAACTAATTGATGAAGCCCAACTCATTCTAGATTACATTCATAACCTTTATGAAATTATGTTTGTGTCTCATAGGAGGAAGAAAAATGTTATTATAGGACATTTAGTGACCTATATCTTAGAAAAGAAGTACAACATTTTTCATTCTGATGTTTCCACTGAGTTGCCCATCTACTTCACCGATGCCTCTTTTCGATCTCTTTTCGGGAAGAATGATAATTCTAGTGAGGATACTAAGGAAGAAGGGGGAGCACCTACACCTGCTTTGGGACTTGACTTTCAGGAGATAGTCCAACACTTTGATCGGTTAGAGAGTCATTTTGATCAAATTTAGACTCACGTAAACTAGTAGGATGCATAGTACCAACAAGACATGGGTTGGATCTGAGGTTAGTTTGACTCGATGAACACCAATGTATCTATGATGAATAGCTATTTCTCAGTCTTCAAACAGCCTCCTCCTCTAAACTAGGATCCCTCAGAGTTTTAGAAGAACTTTTTTATATTGTCTTTGCCAGCCCTCTCTAGATATGTGGTGGGAAAAAAATTGTATCACCACACAGATTTTGATTTCTCCTATTTTGTAATCGAATACTGCATTAAGAATAAAGTACAGTCTCAAGAGATTGACACAATATTCTATAATGGATTCAATATAAAAATAGGGTTTTGAAAATTGATATTTCTATAATCAAACAGTTCAAAGAAAAACATATCATCTTAAAAGATGAACATGAAATTCTATAGAATATGTTTAAAGATAGAAATACGGTTTTTTTTTTTTAAAGTTTATTCATTCTTTTATTTAGATATGGCAAGAAGAATATTATATCATCTTAAAAGACAAACATAATATTCTTCAAGGTATCCAAAAGCGAGAATGAGTTTTATAAAATTCATTATTTCTAAAGTTGAATATAACAAGTTTAATATTATATTATTTGAAAAGATAATAATAACATTCTACAAGTCTATTCAAAATTAAAAATAAGTTTTTAAAAATATCTACGTTCCCAAAGATTCTTCCCTTATTTTATACGAATAAAACAAGGTTTATTTTAGTCTAGGGTCCTCAAATCCCTATAGAAGCAAGCTCCTATAGTTAATTACATCCTAGGAGGAATGCTCCTAAGAAAACTCTCAATTAAAGCAGTGATTTTATACTCTTTAACTACAAAGTAAAAGACAAGAAACAGAAGTAGGAATTTTCCAAGGTGAAAGCTCAATATTGAACATTTATTAGCGAGTCAATGGAGGAAAAGTAGGAGGTGTCGGATTCTGAGAAGCTCAGAGACAACCTCAGTCTATCCTATATTGGGCTTTACATTTTAAGAGAAAATTTTATGTTTAATTTGATATTTTATTAGAAAGTTGGGATTATATTCCCGGAGGGTGAGGACTTAAGATCTAAAAAGAATCTGCCACAGAACCTAAATCTAATTTGGGTAATACAAAGTAGTGACCCGAACCTAACTAATGAAGTGCAAATCTGGACTTACCCCGGCCTGGATTGGGGAGCCAGCTAACCACCTAGGCGCTTTAAAACCATGTGTCCAGTCTCTTATGAAAGATGGGTAGAGATGTTGTTTAAGTTTTAAGGAATTGGGGCTGACATCTAAGACAATTCCTAATTAGCCCCTCAACTTATGTAGGGTGATAAATGTCTAGAAATGCAATTAATATTTTAGACTCTTTTTAGTTTGTATCTAATGCAATGCATGCTAATTGACTCGAATGCATAAAATGATAATGAAGCAGTTTAAAAATTTAGACTTAGAAAATAGATTTTTTCCTAGAGATTGCACAACATCTCCTTGACAGAACTGCACCCTCATAGGTCAAGTGGTCTGCCAGAACCCGCAGGCGGGGAGGTGCCTATCAACGAAGAGAAAGTACTAATATGCTTATGCTGACTCTCGGCGGTCCCGAGCTTACTTCTTAGATCGTTAGAGTTACTATTGTTGAGTCCAATAATTAGGTTGTTAAGCCTAAGTAAATGTCCCACGGCTACCAAGAGGGGGGTGAATTGGCAGTTTTTAAAAAAATTTAAACCCTCTTAATGATAAAGTTGAACCGAAATAAAATTTTCTTTTAAAGTTTTTAGAAAAATGTTTTTCAACCACAGAGTTGTTAAAACTAAAATTTAAAGTACGGAAACGTAAAAACAATAAAGTAAAAGACACCAGATTTATAGTGGTTCGGTCTATAACCAGACCTACATCCACTCCTCAGAGGCACTCTCTAAGTATTGCACTAAAACAAATAGTGACTCTCCTTTAACACCCACAGCAAGGCGGAGAAGCCTTTACAACACACTCTTTTCACCACTACCCGGTGCGGCAGAGAATCGTCGTCCTTTTACACAAACCACAGTGCTGGCAGAGAACCGTCGTCCTTTTACACTCTCCTAGTGTCGGCAGAGAACCCTACGGCTGTTCACACTCTCCAAGTGTAGGCAGAGAACCTTTCTGCTGTTCACACTCTCCAAGTGTAGGCAGAGAACCCTTCGGCTGTTCACACTCTCCAAGTGTCCGCAGAGAACCGGATCTCCTTGACTGATCTTCTCACAAGAATTTAGAAGGAAGAAGGAAAAAGAGTGAAGAAATCCAATTTCACAAGTAAAGACTCTTACCTTTGTAATCCAAGTGAAACCTTCTCGCTCCAGTGGTAGGAATCCTCCTTTAAATGCTCTCTTCCACTCTCTCCTTAGCTATTCTCTCAAGAGGCACGAAGATCAAATGATAAAAAGATTGGGTGGCAGTCTAATTTGGACTATTTATATAAAAGATAAGAAAAATCGCCCAAAAACTGCAAGTTTCCAATTCTGTATGCAGTGGATCGTCCTGTACGATCCTGGATCATCCTGGACGATTTTACTTAAACGATCTGAAACGACCCAATTTGTATATGTGTACGAAATGACTTCGTACAGATGATCGTCCTGTACGAACTAGGTTCGTCCAATACGAACGGTTATTACAAGGTCGGTTCTAGAAACTGCTGAAAACTGTTCTAAGTCGGTTAATCGTTTGGACGAAAATATGTTCGTCTGGACGAAAATTTTCCAGAGACCCGATCGTCCTGGACGATTATTTATTTTGTCTGGACGAAAATATTTCAGAGGACCAATCGCCACGGACGATAATTTATTTTCGTATGGACAAAAATTTTCCAGAGACCTGATCGTCCGGTACGATATTTAATTTCGTCTGGACAAAAATTTTCCAGAGGACCGGTCGCCTCGTACGATAATAAAATTCGTCTGGACGAAAATTTTACAGAGAACCCATCGTCCGGGACGATAATAAATTTCGTCATGGACGAATAGGACTTAGAAAAAAATTTTCGAGCAAGTTCCTATTCGTTCCATGTGCTCTATAGGAGATAACTAACGGATCGTCCAGTACGATAAATATCGTCCTGTACGATCAGTATAAAATTTTATGATCTCCTTATGTGTGTGTGTAAGTTTTTTATTCACTCAATTACAATCACTCCCTTTCAAAATTAAATCAAAGAAAATGCAAACTTCAAATAAACAAAATATCTCATGTTGAATTTGATTTGAAGTTATCGTAGTCTGGAGTCTGATTTTCCTGAAATGTTAGTACACACAAGAGCATATGCAAATCTTCTAAAATTGTTAGGAGATAACTATACATTTGAACAATAATGTTTGGAATCATCAAAACTACATAAGTTGCAAAAATATAAATCATTCAAATAGCAACTATTCTAACAATCTCCCCCTTTTTGATGATGGCAAAACAATTATTGTTTGTATGGTTTCAAGTTAAACAAATTTCCTATCTCCTAAACTCCCCCTGAATTGATGAATATATTAAAATAAGGAGGCATAAAGAACAATATTTTTATTTTTCAAAAATTTTAACACAAACAACTACAAAGTCAAAAAAAAACTTGCAAATAGAACAATCAAAACAGAAAACACAAAAATTTCTCCCCCTTTTTGACAGCAACAAAAAGTGAAGAAGAAATAGACAATAAATGTAAGTAATTATATGAAATTCATTTTTAAAATTTAATCTAAATGGTGATTGACATAGGGTATGCAATTTTAAACTAAAGATATTAGGTCAATCATAGAAATTCATAAAATTTAAGATGTGATATAATATTGTAAGTAAGAAGAATTTATCAAAGACATGATTCAATTTAGACATTTGACTATAGAAAATCATTACAAGAGAGATGTATAAAAATTATATATTTCAAAGTTCAATATAATATAAATGAACATAAGATCAATTTGAATTAAGAGATTGAACGAATTTGGAAAGAAGAGAATTACCACATGTGGCGCTTTGCGCATCTTTTTCAAAATTTTGGGGCACATTTTTGTGCATTTTTTCTTGGTTGGGCTTATTTTGTGCCTCTTTTTCACGTTGCAAATCTTTGCGTATTCCTTTTGATTTTTGTACATTTTGTACAATTTTCAAGAGTAATTGAGACCAAATTCTTTCCAAAATCTATAATCTAAAATTTCAAATATTTCTAAGTGCATAAATATCACTTGAACATAGAAATACAAAATAAGAAAACATCTAAATTGCAATAGTAATATTAACTTTTATGTAGTCTAAATGAATAGACATGAATTTAAAAGTTCTAATTACAACAAGTTATAAACAACTTATAAATTTAGAAAGACTAGATTTTCTAATATAGATAATCTCAAATTACAATCTAATTTAAGCACTATAAAGATTAAATAATACTAATGAAATTCATAAACATTAATCACATTTCAAAAACAAATCAAATTTGAAAAAACATAACAACTTCCATTGATATTTATGTAAGGATTACATAATATCTAAAAAACAACAAGAACAAAATACATTGAACTTAAAAAGAAAAACCAACATAAACACAAAGACTTAACAATTAAACAGACACAATAAAAACATAAAAAACAAATACAACAAACACACAGAAAACATAAAACAAAAACATTGACCCAAAAATAATTCATTCAAAACACACAAAATTTCACAAAAAAAAAAAAACAAAACACAACAAATATCAATGTTGCAAAGACATTTTGTTTAAGCATTCAAATCAATAACACCAAGCCTTGTTCTTAAAGTACTGAAGGTATCAAAGGCTAAAGGTTTTGTAAAAATGTCTGCAAGTTGATTTTCAGTTGAAACATGTATGAGTTCAATTTCTCCTTTGGATACATGATCCCTTATGAAATGATGCCTTATATCAATGTGTTTGGTTCTAGAATGTTGAATATGATTTTTGGAAATGCAAATAGCACTAGTATTGTCACAATAAATTGGAATAGTGCCTATAGTTAATCCTAAATCAATCAACTGTTGTTTTAACCAAAGTACTTGTACCACACAACTTCCTAATGCAATGTATTCTGCTTCTGCAGTAGATAGTGCCACTGAATTTTGTTTTCTACTAGACCATGAAACTAATGAATTTCCAATGAATTGACATGTTCTAGAAGTGCTTTTCCTATCCACTCTACAGCCTGCAAAGTCAGAATCTGAGTAACCAATAATTTCAAATGAAGAGCTAAACTTAGGATACCAAATTCCTAAGTTTTGAGTTCCTAGTAGATATCTTAAAATCCTTTTCACTGCTGTCAAATGTGATTCTTTTGGATCTGATTGAAATCTAGCACATAAGCAAACACTGAACATAATATCTGGTCGGCTAGCAGTCAAGTAAAGTAAAGATCCAATTATCCCTCTAAATTTCTTTTGATCAACAGATTTTCCCTTAAGGTCCTTATCCAACTGAACTGAAGAACTCATTGGTGTACTAACAGGTTTAGCATTGTCCATTTCATATTTTTTGAGGATGTCCTTAATATATTTAGTTTGACTAAGAAAAGTACCTTCCTCAAGTTGCTTAATGCTAAATCCTAAAAAGTAATTTAAATCTTCCATTAGACTCATTTCAAATTCACTACTCATTGTTTTAGAAAAATCATCACAAAGATGTTTATTTGAAGATCCAAAGATGATGTCATCCACATAAATTTGAACAATAAGTATATCCTTTCCAATTTTTCTTAAAAAGAGAGTTGTATCCACACTTCCTTTTTCAAAAGATCTTTCAAGTAGGAAGGTGCTCAACCTCTCATACCAAGCCCTAGGTGCCTGTTTCAATCCATATAATGCCTTTTTTAATTTGAAAACATGATTTGGAAATTTAAAATTTTCAAAACCTGGAGGTTGTTCTACAAAAATATCTTCCTCAATTACCCCATTTAAAAAGGCACTTTTGACATCCATTTAAAACAATTTAAAACCTTTAAAACAGGCAAAGGCTAGTAAAACCCTAATTGTTTCAAGTCTAGCTACAGGGGCAAAAGTTACCTCAAAATCAATTCCTTCAATTTGATTATACCCCTTAGCTACTAATCTAGCCTTATTTTTAATGACTACTCCTGAGTCATTCATTTTATTTTTGAACACCCACTTGGTTCCAACAACACTTTGATCTTTTGGCCTTGTAGTTAGTTCCCAAACTTTATTTCTTACAAATTGATTTAACTCTTCTTGCATGGCCAATATCCAAAATTCATCAGAAAGTGCTTGATCAATGTTAGTGGGTTCAATAGTTGAAATAAAGGCTGAATGATTGACTTCCTTGTTTAATCCACGCCTAGTTCTAACACCCTCACTTGGTTCACCTATAATCAATTCCTTTGGGTGGTTTTTAGAAAATCTCAAATCTCTAGGCAAAGGGTCTTCTCTTTCTAAATTTTCTTCCACATTTTCTTCCAAATTTAATCTATCAATCTTTTGGGAGTTTTCTTCAATTTCTTCTTCAACAACATTTGGCTCTTCCATGTTTCCATTTTCATTAAATACAACATGTGTGGTTTCTTCAATGACTAAAGTTCTTTTGTTGAATACTCTATAAGATTTTCCAACACTTGAATATCCAACAAAAATTTCTTCATCTGATTTTGGATCAAATTTTCCTAAGGCAGATTTTCCATTATTATGTATGAACACCTTGCAACCAAATACATGCAAATGAGACAAATTTGGTGTTCTACCTTTTAGCAACTCATAGGGTGTTTTATTTAAATTTGATCTCACATTCACCCTATTCAGAACATAGCATGCAGTGCTAACCGCCTCAGCCCAAAAATATCTAGGAAGCGAGTATTCTGCTAACATTGCTCGGGCGGCTTCTATTAATGTTCTATTCTTTCTTTCAACTACTCCATTTTGTTGAGGAGTTCTAGGTGCAGAAAAATTGTGATCAATCCCTTTTTCTTTACAGAAATCTTCAAATCTTTCATTTTCAAATTCTCCTCCATGATCACTTTGTATAGAAATTATTTCACATCCTAGTTTTCTTTGTATCCAAGTTGAAAAATTTCTGAATTCCTCAAATGATTCACTCTTATGAAAAAGAAATTTAACCCAGGTGAATCTTGAAAAATCATCTACTATAACAAATCCATATACCTTTCCTCCTAGACTTAAAGTGCTTACAGGTCCAAAAAGATCCATGTGTAGAATTTCTAAAGATTTACTTATCCTAAGATCTTTATTTGACTTAAAAGAGGACTTCACTTGTTTTCCTAATTGACATGCATCACATAGATGGTCCTTGGTAAAGTCTAGTTTAGGTATTCCTCTTACCAAATTCTTTTGGGTAATTCTTCTAAGATTTTTCATACTAGAATGACACAGTCTTCTATGCCAAAGCCATGATTCATCAGAAACAGTTTTCAAACAAAAAGCAGTAGGAGATTGAATACAATTTAAATCTAGCATGTAGACATTATTTACCCTTTTTCCATTTAAAACAATTTTCCCATTTAGGCTAATTATGCAGCTAGTAGGTAAAAATTTTACATTATAGCCCTTATCACATAGCTGACTTATGCTAAGCAAATTATGTTTTAAGCCTTCAACTAATAACACATTGTCTATGAAAAAGTTTTTCAAATTTCCAATCATACCTGATCCAACCATTTTCTTTGTGGTATTATCTCCAAGTGTAACCTTGCCTCCACTCCTGGCTTCCAGCGTTATGAATTGAGCAGTATCTCCAGTCATGTGCTTTGAACATCCGCTGTCCAGGTACCATATACTCTCACGAGGTCTTATATGAGAGTATTCCTGCAAAATTTTCAAATGTTAGACCTGGGAACCCAAACTAGTTTGGGTTCACCTTTATGAAATTTATAATCAGATGCATGTATGATATGTCTAGGTTTATGCATCTTAGTTCTCCACACCAAATTAGGTTTCATCTTTAAAGTGCAGGTGTGAGATATATGTCCCAAAAATCCACAATTGTTACATTTAACATTAGGAAAAATATTCCTGTGTTTTCTTTCATATGATTGTCTTCTAAGGGATTTCATGAATTTAGGATAATATTTAGGATTTGTAAAATCTTCAAGTTTAGGGGGGTTCCTATTATCCTCGAGAGCTCTTATAGTGAGTTTGTAAAATGAATTCATATCTTCCAAGATTCGATTGGTATAATTGATTCTATATGTCTTGTTCTCATATTCATCCTTAAAATTCTTAAATTCTTTTTCAAGTTCAGCATAGGATGATTTTAAATTCTCAAAATTTTTATTCAAGTCATCATATTCATCAAGTAGTTTCATGTGGTTGTTATCAATTAAAGCATGATCTTTCCTAAGGATTTCGTGTTCCTTATTAAGCTCTTCCAATTCTAAAACTACACTAGCATGCATCTTTTTCATTTTCCTATATGCATCATGCATGTGTTCAGAAACTTCAAACAATTCATTATAGGTTAAATCACATACCTCTTCTTGATCTGATTGTTCAGCTTTATCTGCCATCAAGCAAAGGTTTGTGACTTCTTCTTCTTTTTCAGTCTCAGATAAGTCTGAAGCTGAGTTCGCCCAAAAAGCCTTTTGAAACTTCTTCTTGCCCTTCTTTACCATTGGTTTCTCCTCTACCTTCTCCTTGCTAGGAGTGGCTTTGAGTTTTGGACAATCTGTCTTTATATGACCTGGTTTCCTGCATTTATAACAAATCACTTCATTAGAAACTTTGTCATTTCTGTTATACTTACCTCTATTCCATTGCTGGCGTCTCTTCTGCTTCCTCTTTAAAAAGCTTCTGAATTGTCTAGTCATCAGTGCAATATCGTCTTCATCCTCAGGTTGTGAGTGTTCACTTTCTGACTCTTCCACATTTAGTGCAATATTCTTGTCCTTTCTTAGTTCACCTGCATCAATCTTTCTTTGACTTACTCCTTGGTCGTAAGCAATGATTGAACCAAGAAGATTGTCAATGGAATAAATGTTCAGATCTTTAGACTCTGTAATTGCAGTAATTTTAGCATCGTATGCAATAGGTAAACAACGAAGAATCTTATTGATCATTTCAGCATTAGTTAATTCCCTACCAAGTGCATGCAAAGAGGTGACAATTTGAGTGAATCTTGTGTACATGTCAGATATAGATTCATTAGGTTTCATGCAAAATAATTCATAGTCATGTAACAAGATATTGAGTCTTGATTGCTTAACCTCATTTGCCCCTTCATAAGTTATACAAATTCTATCCCATATGTCCTTTCCGCTTTTACAAGTGGAAACTCGCATGTAGTCTTCAGATTTTAAAGCACAAAAGAAACTATTTAAACATTTCGCATTTAATTGTGCTAAGTCACGTTCTTCAATAGTCCAATCTGCATAGGGTGTTTCTACCCTAATTTCATCAACTAATCTAGTTGGTTTTGAGTAACCTTCCTGGACTAGCATCCACATGCGATAATCAAGTGACTGTAAGAAAGTAGACATGCGTGTTTTCCAAAAATCAAAATGAATATTGTCAAACAGTGGAGGTCTAGTGATAGAGTAACCCTCAGGTGTGTTTCGGTTTCCAAATGTAGACATCTACGTTAATCAAAAAGTAGTTCAAACTTATGATTTTGAAACTATGCTCTGATACCACTTGTTGAGTGCAGTAATTAGGTTGTTAAGCCTAAGTAAATGTCCCACGGCTACCAAGAGGGGGGTGAATTGGTAGTTTTTAAAAAATTTTAAACCCTCTTAATGATAAAGTTGAACCGAAATAAAATTTTCTTTTAAAGTTTGTAGAAAAATGTTTTTCAACCACAGAGTTGTTAAAACTGAAATTTAAAGTGCGAAAACGTAAAAACAATAAAGTAAAAGACACCAGATTTATAGTGGTTCGGTCTATAACCAGACCTACATCCACTCCTCAGAGGCACCCTCTGAGTATTGCACTAAAACCAATAGTGACTCTCCTTTAGCACCCACAGCAAGGCGGAGAAGCCTTTACAACACACTCTTTTCACCACTACCTGGTGCGGCAGAGAACCGTCATCTTTTTACACAAACCACAGTGCTGGCAGAGAATCGTCGTCCTTTTACACTCTCCTAATGTCGGCAGAGAACCCTACGGCTGTTCACACTCTCCAAGTGCAGGCAGAGAACCTTTCCGCTGTTCACACTCTCCAAGTGTAGGTAGAGAACCCTTCAGCTGTTCACACTCTCCAAGTGTCGGCAGAGAACCGGATCTCCTTGACTGATCTTCTCACAAGAATCTAGAAGGAAGAAGGAAAAGAGTGAAGAAATCCAATTTCACAAGTAGAGACTCTTACCTTTGTAATCCAAGTGAAGCCTTCTCGCTCCAGTGGTAGGAATCCTCCTTTGAATGCTCTCTTCCACTCTCTCCCTAGCTATTCTCTCAAGAGGCACGAAGATCAAATGACAAAAAGATTGGGTGGCAGTCTAATTTGGACTATTTATATAAAAGATAAGAAAAACCGCCCAAAAATTGCAAGTTTCCAATTCTGTACGCAGTGGATCGTCCTGTACGATCCTGGATCGTCCTGGACGATTTTACTTAAACGATCTGAAACGATCCAATTTGTATATGTGTACGAAATGACTTCGTACAGATGATCGTCCTGTACGAACTAGGTTCGTCCAGTACGAACGGTTATTACAAGGTCGGTTCTAGAAACTGCTGAAAACTGTTCTAAGTCGGTTAATCGTTTGGACGAAAATATGTTCGTCTGGACAAAAATTTTCCAGAGACCCGATCGTCCTGGACGATTATTTATTTCATCTGGATGAAAATATTTTAGAGGACCAATCGTCACAGACGATAATTTATTTTCGTATGGACGAAAATTTTCTAGAGACCTGATCGTCCGGTACGATATTTAATTTCGTCTGGACGAAAATTTTCCAGATGACCGGTCGCCTCGTACGATAATAAAATTCGTCTGGACAAAAATTTTACAGAGAACCCATCATCCGGGACGATAATAAATTTCGTCCTGGACGAATAGGACTTAGAAAAATTTTTTCGAGCAAGTTCATATTCGTTCCATGTGCTCTATAAGAGATAACTGACGGATTGTCCAGTACGATAAATATCGTCCCGTACGATCAGTATAAAATTTTATGATCTCCTTATGTGTGTGTAAGTTTTTTATTCACTCAATTACAATCACTCCCTTTCAAAATTAAATCAAAGAAAATGCAAACTTCAAATAAACAAAATATCTCATGTTGAATTTGATTTGAAGTTATCGTAGTCTGGAGTCTGATTTTCCTGAAATGTTAGTACACACAAGAGCAGATGCAAATCTTCTAAAATTGTTAGGAGATAACTATACATTTGAACAATAATGTTTGGAATCATCAAAACTACATAAGTTGCAAAAATATAAATCATTCAAATAGCAATTATTCTAACAACTATGTGAGCCTAAAAATTTTTTAATTTAAAATTACAAGTTGAAGAATTTTAAGAGTACCCTTACGAAAAAAATCTCTCCGTTTTGAATCCAGGCTAAAACAAAACACGGCATGCAAGGTCCTAAAAACAATCTACTGCACAAACAATGTAAACAATCAATTTTAATAATCTAAATATAATGTCCAATGTCTAATGTCCATATTACACCCAGAATTTGCAGAAAAGTAAAGTGGTCGGGCACCACTAACAACAAACCCGGATTTTCATCCTAAGAATGACGCAAGTGATTTTTGAAATAGGATATACTGTTCCTTAAATCTTCATTTCTTCCTCTTCTTTCTTCAATCTTCTTGTTCTGTCTTTTCTTCTTCTATGAACTTCTCGGGTCCATCGGGTTCTGGATATCCAAATGAAAAGAAACTCATCCTTAAGAGGGGTATTTTCTTTTCTATTCGGATATTGAATCATCCTAATTTGGTTTTCCAAATAAAAGAGAATAATCCTTTAAGGTATATTCTCCTTTCTTTGGATTCCAAATTGGATGTAATATCCCACTTTCGAAAAATCACTTTCACATTTATTGACTCTTGATATATTATATTTACATTACATTTTATTTCACAGAAAGGGAAGGAAAATCTAGTCCACCTGCAAGGTTATCCTAAGCAATTTATAATAAAAATCATCCCACGCAGTTATATATATATGCAATTGAATTTAAATTATTAAGCCACACTTGACCACACTCTTCTTCATTTGGGGGCTAAGCAGTTGAAGCACCTGTAGCATTTATTTATTATTAATTAATTAGCCCCTCTTTTTCTGCCCTGCATGAGTGTGGCCACCTGCAGAAAATCATATTAACAATCCATATCGCTCCTAGCCTATGGGTAATCTAATCGTCAATCAAATCAACACAGAGTGCAGTAAAAATAAATAAACAAACACACCAACATTTTACAACCAGCATGCAATAAAACTCGAGAAAAAGCCCGTCACAGTGCAGTAAGGAAATAAACACCGGCCTAACCTAAAACTAGAGTCGGTTGTCCTAACAAACAAATCTAAGTGTGTGCAGTAGGCTGTGAGGTTTTGAAATGTCCTAAGTCAATTATTGGCTAAAGCTTTCTAATTGATTGAATTCTAATTTAAAGATATTTACTAATTCTAAAGTGAGATGTCACTAAATTTTATATGTTATAAGTTTCTATCCTAAAGTGTGCATGCATCCTAAGTCTAGATTTTCTAAGACTCAGTCCTTAATTTTTATCCTTAAGTGTCACTACTGTTATATGGGATAAAAAAATTTGTTATTACTAACCCTTAGAACTTTGCGTATATGTAAAAGGGGTTTAGGGATCTAAGAGCAAATAAAAATAAGCCTAATAAAATTGAAGTTACTACAGGGACCTAAAAGGGAAGGGTTAACGCACACCACATCAAGGGGCCCCTAAAGGTTTTCTAAGTTTAGAAATACTTACAGTCACCAGGGGCTACGACCGGCTTCCTAAGGGTGAAATCGACGGGAGGGAAAGAGCAGGCCAGAGAAGGAAAGAGACTTGAAGTTGGACGGTTTGCGAACTGGAGGCGACGTGCTTCTCACACAAAAGAGAGGGAGTTCGGGGCTGTGGGTTCGGAACTGCAGAGAGGAGAGGGAGTTGATCGAATGGGCTTGTGTGAACTTCCAAAAAAAAGGCTGATCGTTAGCCATTTTTTATGAACTAGACCATCAGAGAGGGAGCGGTTTTGTCTGAAATAAATGGGAGGAGGAGCGGTTTTGCTGAAATGCTGAGAGCAGGGAGTGAGAGAGGGTGTTCGGGAGTTAAGAGAGGGGGAGGCAGTTGTTGACCTCATTTTTGTATGAGGTCACTTGGACTACTCTTGATCTTAAATCAATTTAATTTTCAAAATTAATTTAAATTCTAGGATCCTTCTAGAATCTTGACCCTAGGATCTAGGCTAGGATTCTTCTAGAGCTTAGACCTTAGGAGCTGCCCTAGACCTTAAACTCCTCCTAGACTTCAAGTTCTAGAAATTTCTTAGGCTCTAGGATCCTTCTAGATTCCTAACTTTAAGATATATTCAGACCTTAGGAGCTACCTAGATCTTAGGTCAATTAAGCCAAATCCAAGGTCCAAGGGTTTTGTCCTAAAGGCCTTTTCCGTTGAATTTTCAAACACTTTGAAACCCAGTTAAATGACCTCCGATTCAGAGTCTGTCAGTTGCATACTGATGGGACATGTCTCTGGAGGCAACCCTCAAAATTTGAGCCCATTCCGAGGTCTCTAACCTCAAAAACTTAATCGAAACTCAAAGGCTGTAAAACCTTCAAATATTTACAGCCTATGCCACTGGACCTGTCACTTTGAAGATTCTGACCCTAGAGCCTTCACCAAAGCCTCTAGTCACTTCCAGACCTTTAATCTTGATATGTTGAACTTTAAACTGCATTTTGGTAGACCCACTTTGACCCCCAGTTGACCAGGGGTCAAAATGACCAAAATACCCCTATGGGGCTCAAACGGTGATTTTAAACCAAACGAACTCCGAATTGAATGTAACCACTTGCAGCAAGTTTCAAATGCCATTTGAAACCTGTTCGACCCAAACCCAGACCCTGGGTCAACCTAGTTGACCAAGTCAACCTAGGTTGACCAAACGGGCCCTTAAGGGTCAAAACGGCCATTTTGACTGAATTGACCTCCTCAGACCTTGGGACCACCTCCAATGGTCTCCAAATATTAATTCAAATTGATCGAACCTATTTTCAGACTCTGGACCCACCTGGTTGACCAAGTCAACCAGGATTGACTCAAAATTCCCTTAAGGTCTTAATGGGTTGTTTTAACCCATTTAATCCATTGAATTCATTTTTAAGCTTCAAACCAACTTCTAATTATGGCCTAGCCATGTTTTGAGATGTTGGTCAATCAAATTCAAGTAGAGTTGACCAAGTCAACTCTAAGGTTGGGTTAAATCTATTCCAAAACCCCATATCAAATTTAAACCTCCATCCTTTCACTTGGCTTTGGTTTTGATTCATTTTAATCAATCTGTAGGACCACCTCGACTGCCACCTCAGCAGTCAAGAGGGGTAGTTGACTGGTCAACACAGTCAACAAGTCTCTTAAGGGCTTTAAGAGGCTTAAATGTTCAAGCAAGTGTGAGTCACCTCAACCTCTTTGAACCCAACACTCAAGAGGTCCCTCCTTTCCACCTTGCATGCCACATCAGCTACCTTGACCCATTGACTGGTCAAACAGTCAATGGGGGGTCAAAGTAGCCTCCAAATGGCTTAAAACCTTGATTAAACTTCATTAGCCCAAATCCTATTAACTCCAGCAGCTCTAATCATGTTCTAGAATTTTCCTAGACTCTATCACAGCCATTTGATCTTGATCAAACAGCCCTCAAGGCTCCATGTGTCCAAATGGGGACCAAATGGACTTTCCACCTAGGATGTCCTTCCCTGTCCTTACTCCCAGCTTTTCACCGACTCTCAGGACACTTGGCATTAATCTAGGAGTCCATCCAGTCGATCCTAGCCATTGATTTAACCTGGGGACGTTTGAATAGGGGAAAACACCCTAATGAGCCCCCATTCTCACTTGAACCCTATCTCTCCATACTCAGCCTCTCTAGCTGAGCTCACTGCTCCTCCAAGTCTTCAAGAACCTCCCACACATTTCCCAGCTCAATCCAGCCGGTCAAAACTCGCCGGAGGCCGGATTCCGGCGAGCTTGAGCCAATACCCGTCCAAGCTGATTTGCGGTTGATCCAGGGACTTTCAAGTCGTGGTGTCTTCAGTAAATTTAATCGTGGACAGACTACAATTTCAGAGAACTAAAGATCTTCTGAATCCACTGGTTGGATTGAGGTAAAAGCTCAACCCTAGCTTAAGACACATAGAGTTAATTAACATTTTATTAAGATCTTATTTAATATTTTAAATATATCCCCATTAATTATGTTCATTCCTAGTATCTCTGTTTAAAATTTCGTGAACTTTGATCGTTTGAGTTGAGAGAACGAGCGAAAATTTGATTCTAGGGCGTCACTCGTAATCCTCTGCGAGTGTACATTTTCTGGACCGTTGATCGCTCGATCAACGGTCCAGATCGAGCCATTCCGCGGTCTATTCCGACCGTGTATCCATTTCGGAGCTTGGTTCTTCGTCCGACGAAATCTAGGCCTTTGATCCAGACCGCGGGATCAAGCTACCGCCGTCCGATCTCCTTCCGCGAGATCAGAAGCGAAGGATTTAATCTGGACCGCTCGTTCCTTCACGCGGGAATCCGACGGCGCAGACGGCCTGCCGACGTGGTTTAGTAAACCGCGTGAAGCGGCCAGTGAGCACCGCGTGGCATTTCCGCCGCCAATCATTGGCGCCGCCGCGCAGTCTGACTCCGCGAATGACAGGCCGCCGCGTGGCATTTCCGCCGCCAGATATTTAAAAAAATGTTTTAAATTAGTTTTAAATCATTTTTAAATTCAAATTTCTTTTAAAATTAATAGAAAATTAATTTTAATTAATAAAAATATATTTTATATAATAAAATTATCATAAAATTAATTATTATATTTTAAAATTAATATCAATATAAAATATTATTTTTATATTAAATTAGTTAAGTATTAAATATTAAGTATTTTAAAACTAATATTTATTTATATATAATTAAGTATTTTTGAGGTAATTAAATATTATATTTTAAATTTGAAAATACTTTAAAATTTCAGAAATAGTATGAATGTATTGAATTTTAAGTTAATATTAATTATTAATTAATTTTAAGTTAATTAATCTTAAACTTTAAAAACTCAAATTAAATTCATTCTAAATAAGAAATATTTAAATAATACACCAAAACTTTTGGAATTCTAGGTACTTTAAGTTAAAGTTAATTTTAAAATTTAATTATTGATTTATTTGAATTATTTAATTATCTTTAATATTTAATTAATATTATATTAATTATTTTGAAAATTAAAAATTATTTTCTTAATAACTTAGAAAATCAGTGGGTCTCTCAATCTTGTAAAAAATTCATTTTTTTGATGATATTTTGAATTACTTTAATTTAAAACATATATTTATATGTAGGTTTATATATACTTATGTATTTTTTTTTTTAAATCTATTTTTAAACATATATATCTATATATATATATATATATATATATCTAAATCTTTAAATGTTTGAGGGACCCCTTTGGAATTTCAAGCTTTGATTGAATATGGATGAATAAAATTAATGGGGATGATTAGTGAACAATCGTATTTCAATTGTTCACTAATCTAGTTTTTAATTATGTGTTTTGTGTTAATCTTTGCATGCTTAGGATGCACACACCACTTAGTCTAGGTTCTCCTAGATCTAAGGACTTGTTTGATTCTGCGTGTTTATTTATATGTTAAAGTTTGAGGGTTAGTTGGAACCTTGATTTGAACCTTATTAACTTAGTGACATTATTAAGGACAACAATTAAGGACCCTTACTAGAAAATTTAGAATATTTCTAATAATTAGGATTCACTTCTATTTGAGTTGAAACTTCAAACACTTGAACTTAGTGACATGTACAGCCACTAGGAAAGGTTTGACTGATTTTTGAAATCATTAAGGCCCATAATTAATTTTCTAAGTCTTAAACCCTAATTAAGCCTTAAAACCTTCCGGAAAATCTAATAAATACTTTTTAAATCCAAAATTATGACCAACCCCTCTAACTGATCATAATTGAGCCCTTAATCATTGAAAATTAAAATCAACTTAATTTGACATCATATTAAGTCTTAATTTAATTTTAAATGAAGTTGAATATTTTATTAATATAATTAATTAAAAAATATTAAAAATTCCAAAAACATCCTAAACACTTGGAAATCTCTCCTTAGGTCATTCCTGACCTTTGGAGCTGATTTCAAGGAGTTAGGAGCTCATTTGGAGCAAAATCACAAAAATGCCCTCTAATTAAGTAATTTCAAGAAATTCAATAAATACCCTAAACTTCAAATGTTCATAATTAATTCCAGAAAAATCCAAATCACCCAAACTCACTTGCATTCAACTCACAATAACTCCTAGTATTTATTAAAAATATTAAATTTCAGAAATCTGTAATATTTTAAAAAGTCAACAAATCGGTCAACCACAGTTCAAAACTAGTTCAAAACTTCAAACCTTTGTAATAAAATGTAGAAAAATCCGATTTCAACGTACTTACCTTCTAACTGATCGTAGTAAGGTCTAGTATTTTAATAAAATGCAAATATTCAAGAATTTGAACTTAATCCAAAATTCAATTTTCAACCCTTTAATTAAATGATTAAAATATTCAAAAAATTCATAAAACTCAAAATTATTCTAAAACTCCAGAAAATCTTAACTTGATGTTTAAGGCATTCAACAAATCTTTTAAAACACAACAACCATCCTAAAGATGAAGTTTATTGGCTGGACTACTCCGGGCTGCGGGGCTAAGTGTCCTAAGGAGGCTGGTTCCTCGAGCCTGGTGGCACAACGCCACGAATGGATTCCAAGGGGTGTTAAACCTTAAAAATAGATTAATTATTAATTATCTAACCTTTTAAAACCTTTAAATTAACTATATTAATTTGGTTTATCGGCTGGACTACTCCGGGCTGCGGGGCTACGTGTCCTAAGGAGGCTGGTTCCTCGAGCCTGGTGGCACAACGCCACGAATCGATTAATGGCAAACTCAAATGAATCAAACTTTAAAAATCAGCAACCAAACATTTCTTATAAAATTCATTAATTCTTAAGCCTCAATCAATCTAACTCACTTAATTATATCGGGTACCACTGGGTAACCCAGGCCTACGAGGCTATTAACTTAGCCCCAAGGAAGGTGAAATAAACTTCACGGCCTCGGTGTGAAACAAAGGTGATATCCAACAAATAATTAAATAAATCTTAAAATTAATCTTAAGCCATTAATATTTGAATTCAAACTTAAATCCCTTAAACCTTCCAACCAATCAAACTTTAGATAACTTTAACTAATAATCCTAATTAGGATACATCAAAACCACACGACCTACCTCACACACTTTAGATGGTTTGCTAGGATCACCGACTCTAGTTTTAGGATAGGCCGGTGTTTTACTTTTTGCAGCTGTGTGCCGGATTTTTGAGTTTTCACTGCATGCTGTTTGCTAGCCTAGGATTGATGTGATTGTTTATTTATTTATTGCATTTTATGTTGTAATTGATTGAGCATTTAGATTTTGAATATTAACTGCTTGAGATTGAATATTAACTGCTTGAGATTGAATATTTAACTGCTTGGGACTATAGATATAATTGTTGATTATTAGGATAACCTTGCAGGATCGAGTCTAGATTTTTGTTTTAAATTTGAGATGTAAATTTGATTAAGGTTGTATTTATTTAAGATGGTTTGAGATTGGGATATAAATATCCAATTTGAATTCTAAAGAGGTGAAGACATCCCTAAAGGGGAGAGTCTTCTTCCATTTGGAATTCAAATTAGGATACTTTGCAAATATCCAAAGAGGAAAGATAACACCTCGATCAAGGGGGAGTTTCTTTCCATTTGGATATCCTGAACCGACGAATCAAGATGTTCGTGAGAAGATGAAGGATTGGACAACGAGAAGAATCCCAAGTCTCAAAACCATTTGATTTAGGATTAGAAATCCGGGTTGTAGTCAGTGGTGCCCGGCCACTTTAATTTATTGTAATTTTTGAGATGTAATAATGAGTGGCACTTGCCATATGGACATTCAATTTGATATATTTAATTTGATTGATTTATTTAAATTGATTGTGCATTAGAGATACCTGTTTTTCTAGTCTTTTTACCTGCATGTCGATTTTGATTTGACCTGGAATTTGATCGTAGGCTCTTAAGGACTTAATAAAATTTTTTCTACTTAAATCAAATTAAAAACTTTAAGCTCACATAGAAACTCTAACGTTTTAAGAAATAACCCCGGGACCGCCGGGAGTCCTCATTTCATAGCATTCATTCAAATTCAAACTTTTAATTGAGTCGATCAGCATGCATCATATTAGCAACTAATTAAAAAAAATCTTTAAATCTTTAATTACATTAGCTTAAGCATTAAACCCAACATAAGTCAAAGGGGCCAATTAGGATCCGCTCTAGATGTCGGCCCCGCTCTCAAAAACTTTTCTTAAACAACGTCCATACCCATTCTAACATTAAACGACTCGATACATGATTTTGAAATCGTTTAGGTGGTTTAGCTGGCTCCCCAATCCAGGCCGGGGTAAGACCAGATTCGCATTGCACTAGCTAGGTTTCGGGTCACTTTTTAGTACCCAATTTAGACTTAGGTTCTGAGGCCGGTTTGGGCCATAAGACCTCAATTTTCGGGAATTGAATCCCAAATTTCTAATAAAATCGACCACTCAAACTAAAATTTTCTTTCAATCAAATATAAGCCTAACATTTAGGATAGGTTGGGATGTTTTCTGAATTATTTCAGAATCTCAAAACATTCCCTACTCCTCTTCCTTTGGCTCCGAAAATAAGTGTTCAATCTTGAACCAATCCCCCTTGAAATTCAAACCTTAACTTCCTTTGATATTTACTTCGAATTCTAAATAAAATTCATATCGCTATTTTAATCGAGAGTTTTTGTAGGAAAATCTCTAATTTTCCTACGATGTAATTAACTACGAGGGCTTGCGCTCGTAGGAGATTTAGAAACCCAGAACTTATTTTTAAAATCAAAATCTTTCAAAATCTCTAATTAATTATTTTTGGGAAATTTAAAACTTTGAAATTCGAACCCATTAGGGAACGATATGTTCGTCTTTCGAGGCGATATATTGTTCATAATAGAGTGTTCAATTTCAAAATTCCAAAATTAAATATTTCTCAAAGAAAATTAAATATTTTCAAAACTATATATACTTAAATATATAAATATATTTTTTTTTAATCAAAACAAAAATGGCGACTCCGCTGGGGACAATCTCTCTTTCCATCTTTAATAGCGGTTTGAATTTTATTGAACCGGTAGTCTTAACTACCTTTCTCTCCGTTGGTCCCTCTACCCATTTCTCCCTTGGGTGAGTGTGGTCAACTCAATTAAAACATGTCAAACGAGAGGTGAGTGTAGGAAACCTCCCTTTAAATCGGGCTTTGACATTTTGCCTCCAAGTTATTTGGTAGCGCGAAAGAGTCAAGCCGAATCCTTTTGTAAATGTTGCAAACTTGCATGCGAATAAATAATTAGCGTGCTAAGTTTCACAATTTACAGAAGACCATTCAATTTCAAAATCAAAATTTCAATCCTTTAACCAAAATTCAATCACTTTCAAATCTCAATTAATCAATGTATTTTATCATTACATATGAAATTATAATTCCTATAATTTGGTATGTGTGATAGAATACAAACTTCTAGTCCAAATTTGATTCTAGAGTTTGAATTTTTTTTTTTTTTTTTTTGTAAAGTCAAGCTTTGACATTTCACTCTCGAACAGTTCATCGGGGTAAAAGAGTCGGGTAGACTTTTAAGAATCTCCCCCTCTCTAAATTTTTGTTAACCTTTATGTTGAACGCGAGTTCAATATATTGAGTTTCAAAATAAAGAGGGATGATGCCAGATTTTCAAACTCTTAAATTCTTTCTAGAATCGTTTAACTTCAACCTTGAAATCAATTCTAATCTTGATTTTAAAGTTAAAATCTGGGCTTTGACATTTCATCCCAAGTCGATTGGTGAAATGAAGGAGTCAAGCCCGATTTTTGGATTTTTCATATTAATTTTGTGAACCTACGTGACTGAGTGAAACTCAGTGTGTTGAGTTACAAAATTTGAAGAAGATCCACTCGACTTTAATTTGAAATTCAATTTTAAGCCAAATTCAATATCAATCTTAAAATCAAGTTTGATTTCAACGTTAAATCCAACCTCGAATTTGATTTTACAATCCAAATCAAAATTTTGACATTTTGCCCCAAATCAATTGGTGTAGCGAAAGAGTCAAGTTCCTCGTCAATTTTATGAACCATCGTGTTCAGTGTAAACTGAATACGATTGAGTTATAAAATTTTGAGTAAAGTTAATCAAACTTAAAATTCAAATTCAATTTCAAATCACTAATTTAAGTTAATTTCTTAATTCCAGGAAATCAAACACTCAAATGGCTGGGAAACTCGTCTTCTCACTGAATAAAGATGTGCCTGTAGAAGAAATTCTTAATGGCAATTTAATTCAATACGAGATGGAATTTCAAAACCTCGAGATTTCAGTTAATGGAGAAAGAATCTTAGATCTGTCCACTTGTACTCAAGGAAGTTTCCCCTTAGTAGAAGTTACTTTAGGATCAGGAGCTGACTGCCGCATCTCTAAGATGGAGGTTGTTGTCGCCCCTGTACCCACTGTACTTTCTACTCAGGAGGATCAAAACCAGAAGTCAATAATGACAAAAGAGTTCCCGTCTCAATCTGAGATCGGATCAAATTCTAGCACCCCCGTCGTCGGTAGGAACAAGATGAAGAATTACCTTCGAAGAGCCAGGAAAAGGAATCTTAAGGCTAGAAAGACTGTTGAATTGGAAGCCTTAGAGAAGACCGACTTCGAGGCCAATCGAGAGTTCGTTGCTCCTTTTACGTACCCCCTCCTTGCACAAAAGAGGGAGGTTGTAGATACGAGAGTGCGATCTTCAATACACCTGCTTGACTACTACACAGAAAGACTCGAGCAAGAAAGGATCGAGCAATCACCAACATTAGGCCAAAGGCCCCCAGCTGAGGGTTATGATCCGTCCACTCTACTAGAAGATGTTAAGGCGCGTTATTACACGTGTCCCACTACATCATCTGCAGAGGAGGAGTAGAAACCACTCGGGGTGCCACTCTCTTAACTACTAGTCTAGTACAAATTTGAGAGGGGAAATAATCTAAGATTGTGTCAGATAGTGATACCGTTGAAATATAACTTTAACGGGGTCCTATCGCGATTAATCTTTTGATTATAATAATGTCGTGCTTTCTAGGGATGTTGCAGATCCTATAATAGTCTCTCTTTTCAAAGAGATTGTAGGAATTCAATTCCATGTTGACAAGGGTCTTGCCACCTAGACTTGCAACCTTTAAAGGAAAGTTTCCAATTTCTCAAAGTGTACTAGATTCAGAATTTCAAGATAGTTGATTCACCTTTCTAATAGAAATTGACCTCTACCTTAAGTCTTAAGCTGGAGAGAGTTGTAGTTGATTCCATCAAATGTTTGAATACCCCTCCCTCCCACCGCTTCTGTGGGTTGATTTAACCTTTGAATTAAAATCTATCTCAAATTTAAGTTGAATTCAGAAATAAAAATTTTATCAAGCTTCTAGCAATCTTCTATCTTCATAGGCGATTCTCGCATGTCTAAAATCTATTCAATGATTTTCAAAAGTCAAGTTGATACTCTTTTCAAAAAGATTGAGTGTGCTTTGAGGATTATTCTTCCTTGTATAAGAGAACGAATTTTCTTCTCTAATACTTGAGATATAATCCCAGCATTCAAAATAAAAAAGATCAATCAATTTAAGGTATTTGAAGAAAGTGGAGCCTCTTCTCGAATTCAATTGAAATCAAAAGATGAGCGAATGCTCTAAAAAATTAAAAGATGCGCGAATGCGCCAAAATCAAGAAGTGCACGAAGTGCACAAAAAGTCAAAAGATGCGCAATATGTGCCACCAGAAAAAGAGAAGAAGAGTGAGATGGCTTCCTTTCTTTGAATCGTTAAGTTTCAAAATACCCGATCAACTTTAAATACTTGACTTTGAAAATCCTGAATTCAGATTTTTCAACATGTATGAATTTTCTATCAGATAGAAGAACATGTGCAAGAAAATTGAAAATTTCAAATTTCTCTCTTCAACTTAAACTCTTTGAAGTTAATTTTAATTCAAAATGTATTTAAGGGAGACCCCAGTTTAGTTTCTACGAAATTTGGTCTGGGTCAACAAAACCTAAATCCTTAAGCCTTTTCAAGATTAATCGGAGTCGACTCTACTTCTCACCGCACTTCTAAATTTGTTCCCACATGTCGTTCCGACAGGGTCCAAATAGTTAGAGGAAATTTCTTAATAGGAAGATCGAATCTTCTACTCCTAAAAAGAATTCAAATTATGTTCTTGAGAAATGTGTGTAAGTCCTTGCATATAGGCATCTTTTCCTTTAAAGCCTTTTCAACAAAAATTACACTCTATAGTGGGTCCAAGATCGAACCCCATTAGAGGAGTATTTTGTAATGCTGGGAATTGCCGTTGAAAATCAATCCACGACTGAGCAGAGTGCCCGACTCCAATTTGAAGAGTTCGAGGCCTTTCAGAGCTTTGTCTTCAAGGCTCAATAAAACTCAGAATCGTACAAAGCCTGAGTGGTTAAAGCTCGTGATAAGATAGAGCAACTTAGAACCTCCCAAGGAGGAGACTTGGTCTAGGTTCTTTGGATGCATATCTTAGCCTACCGAGAAATCGGTGGAGGAGTTTGAGCCAACTTAAGAGTGTCCTCCTGTCGTTGAGACGATCTTTGAGAATATTTCAAACATTAATTGATCAACCCTGGAGAATGCCACCTAATATTTTTAAATGTTAGGGAGGCTCTTCAGGAAGTACCATGCCAGATGAGTGTCAAATTCAAAATCAATAAAAAGTCTTCAAATTTTCTGGATTAAAGAAATTTCTTAATTCAAAATCAAACTTCAAATTCAAACACATTCAAAATTTAAAAAATCAAATCAATTCAAATTCAAAACTTTCAAATCTCAAATTTCAAAAATTTTAAGCCCGATCTTCTGTGTAGAGCAAGTTTCCTCTACATACGATCAATTTGAGCTCGATCCTCTGTGTGGAGCAAGTTTCCTCCACATATGATCATCCAGACCTGGTTCTTTGTGTAGAGCAAGTTTCCTCTCCACAAGACCGCCCGTTAGTGGTGGAGCATGCCCTCTGTGGCACCACCCTAACATTTGAGTTAAAAACGATTAGTGGTGGAGCGTGCCCTTCGTGGCGCCATCCTAATTCGTATCCGTTAGTGGTGGAGTATGCCCTCTGTGGCACCACCCTAACATTTGAGTTAAAAATGATTAGTGGTGGAGCGTGCCCTTCGTGGCGCCATCCTAATTCGTATCCGTTGGTGGTGGAGCATGCCCTCTGTGGCACCACCCTAACATTTGAGTTATAAACGATTAGTGGTGGAGCGTGCCCTTCGTGGCGCCATCCTAATTCGTATCCGTTAGTGGTGGAGCATGCCCTCTGTGGCACCACCCTAACATTTGAGTTAAAAACGATTAGTGGTGGAGCGTGCCCTTCGTGGCGCCATCCTAATTCGTACCCGTTAGTGGTGGAGCATGCCCTCTGTGGCACCACCCTAACATTTGAGTTAAAAACGATTAGTGGTCTAGCGTGCCCTTCGTGGCGCCATCCTAATTCATACCCGTTAGTGGTGGAGCATGCCCTCTGTGGCACCACCCTAACATTTGAGTTAAAAATGATTAGTGGTGGAGCGTGCCCTTCGTGGCGCCATCCTAATTCGTACCCGTTAGTGGTGGAGCATGCCCTCTGTGGCACCACCCTAACATTTGAGTTAAAAACGATTAGTGGTGGAGCGTGCCCTTCGTGGCGCCATCCTAATTCATACCCGTTAGTGGTGGAGCATGCCCTCTGTGGCACCACCCTAACATTTGAGTTAAAAACGATTAGTGGTGGAGCGTGCCCTTCGTGGCGCCATCCTAACTCGTACCCGTTAGTGGTGGAGCATGCCCTCTGTGGCACCACCCTAACATTTGAGTTAAAAAAAAAATGATTAGTGGTGGAGCGTGCCCTTCGTGGCGCCATCCTAATTCGTATCCGTTAGTGGTGGAGCATGCCCTCTGTGGCACCACCCTAACATTTGAGTTAAATGGTTAGTGGTAGACATGCCCTCCGTGGCACTACCCTAATTTAAACCTTGATTTCCTAGAGATGAATTTTTAATTCCCTTAGGATCGAAATTCCACACTTGATCTTTAATCTCGGTCAACGCCAATATGTGCAATAGAACTTCGCTCTCTTACACATATTGGGGGTCCATTTGTTGACCTCATTTTTGTATGAGGTCACTTGGACTACTCTTGATCTTAAATCAATTTAATTTTCAAAATTAATTTAAATTCTAGGATCCTTCTAGAATCTTGACCCTAGGATCTAGGCTAGGATTCTTCTAGAGCTTAGACCTTAGGAGCTGCCCTAGACCTTAAACTCCTCCTAGACTTCAAGTTCTAGAAATTTCTTAGGCTCTAGGATCCTTCTAGATTCCTAACTTTAAGATATATTCAGACCTTAGGAGCTACCTAGATCTTAGGTCAATTAAGCCAAATCCAAGGTCCAAGGGTTTTGTCCTAAAGGCCTTTTCCGTTGAATTTTCAAACACTTTGAAACCCAGTTAAATGACCTCCGATTCAGAGTCTGTCAGTTGCATACTGATGGGACATGTCTCTGGAGGCAACCCTCAAAATTTGAGCCCATTCCGAGGTCTCTAACCTCAAAAACTTAATCGAAACTCAAAGGCTGTAAAACCTTCAAATATTTACAGCCTATGCCACTGGACCTGTCACTTTGAAGATTCTGACCCTAGAGCCTTCACCAAAGCCTCTAGTCACTTCCAGACCTTTAATCTTGATATGTTGAACTTTAAACTGCATTTTGGTAGACCCACTTTGACCCCCAGTTGACCAGGGGTCAAAATGACCAAAATACCCCTATGGGGCTCAAACGGTGATTTTAAACCAAACGAACTCCGAATTGAATGTAACCACTTGCAGCAAGTTTCAAATGCCATTTGAAACCTGTTCGACCCAAACCCAGACCCTGGGTCAACCTAGTTGACCAAGTCAACCTAGGTTGACCAAACGGGCCCTTAAGGGTCAAAACGGCCATTTTGACTGAATTGACCTCCTCAGACCTTGGGACCACCTCCAATGGTCTCCAAATATTAATTCAAATTGATCGAACCTATTTTCAGACTCTGGACCCACCTGGTTGACCAAGTCAACCAGGATTGACTCAAAATTCCCTTAAGGTCTTAATGGGTTATTTTAACCCATTTAATCCATTGAATTCATTTTTAAGCTTCAAACCAACTTCTAATTATGGCCTAGCCATGTTTTGAGATGTTGGTCAATCAAATTCAAGTAGAGTTGACCAAGTCAACTCTAAGGTTGGGTTAAATCTATTCCAAAACCCCATATCAAATTTAAACCTCCATCCTTTCACTTGGCTTTGGTTTTGATTCATTTTAATCAATCTGTAGGACCACCTCGACTGCCACCTCAGCAGTCAAGAGGGGTAGTTGACTGGTCAACACAGTCAACAAGTCTCTTAAGGGCTTTAAGAGGCTTAAATGTTCAAGCAAGTGTGAGTCACCTCAACCTCTTTGAACCCAACACTCAAGAGGTCCCTCCTTGCCACCTTGCATGCCACATCAGCTACCTTGACCCATTGACTGGTCAAACAGTCAATGGGGGGTCAAAGTAGCCTCCAAATGGCTTAAAACCTTGATTAAACTTCATTAGCCCAAATCCTATTAACTCCAGCAGCTCTAATCATGTTCTAGAATTTTCCTAGACTCTATCACAGCCATTTGATCTTGATCAAACAGCCCTCAAGGCTCCATGTGTCCAAATGGGGACCAAATGGACTTTCCACCTAGGATGTCCTTCCCTGTCCTTACTCCCAGCTTTTCACCAACTCTCAGGACACTTGGCATTAATCTAGGAGTCCATCCAGTCGATCCTAGCCATTGATTTAACCTGGGGACGTTTGAATAGGGGAAAACACCCTAATGAGCCCCCATTCTCACTTGAACCCTATCTCTCCATACTCAGCCTCTCTAGCTGAGCTCACTGCTCCTCCAAGCCTTCAAGAACCTCCCACACATTTCCCAGCTCAATCCAGCCGGTCAAAACTCGCCGGAGGCCGGATTCCGGCGAGCTTGAGCCAATACCCGTCCAAGCTGATTTGCGGTTGATCCAGGGACTTTCAAGTCGTGGTGTCTTCAGCAAATTTAATCGTGGACAGACTACAATTTCAGAGAACTAAAGATCTTCTGAATCCACTGGTTGGATTGAGGTAAAAGCTCAACCCTAGCTTAAGACACATAGAGTTAATTAACATTTTATTAAGATCTTATTTAATATTTTAAATATATCCCCATTAATTATGTTCATTCCTAGTATCTCTGTTTAAAATTTCGTGAACTTTGATCGTTTGAGTTGAGAGAACGAGCGAAAATTTGATTCTAGGGCGTCACTCGTAATCCTCTGCGAGTGTACATTTTCTGGACCGTTGATCGCTCGATCAACGGTCCAGATCGAGCCATTCCGCGGTCTATTCCGACCGTGTATCCATTTCGGAGCTTGGTTCTTCGTCCGACGAAATCTAGGCCTTTGATCCAGACCGCGGGATCAAGCTACCGCCGTCCGATCTCCTTCCGCGAGATCAGAAGCGAAGGATTTAATCTGGACCGCTCGTTCCTTCACGCGGGAATCCGACGGCGCAGACGGCCTGCCGACGTGGTTTAGTAAACCGCGTGAAGCGGCCAGTGAGCGCCGCGTGGCATTTCCGCCGCCAATCATTGGCGCCGCCGCGCGGTCTGACTCCGCGAATGACAGGCCGCCACGTGGCATTTCCGCCGCCAGATATTTAAAAAAATGTTTTAAATTAGTTTTAAATCATTTTTAAATTCAAGTTTCTTTTAAAATTAATAGAAAATTAATTTTAATTAATAAAAATATATTTTATATAATAAAATTATCATAAAATTAATTATTATATTTTAAAATTAATATCAATATAAAATATTACTTTTATATTAAATTAGTTAAGTATTAAATATTAAGTATTTTAAAACTAATATTTATTTATATATAATTAAGTATTTTTGAGGTAATTAAATATTATATTTTAAATTTGAAAATACTTTAAAATTTCAGAAATAGTATGAATGTATTGAATTTTAAGTTAATATTAATTATTAATTAATTTTAAGTTAATTAATCTTAAACTTTAAAAACTCAAATTAAATTCATTCTAAATAAGAAATATTTAAATAATACACCAAAACTTTTGGAATTCTAGGTACTTTAAGTTAAAGTTAATTTTAAAATTTAATTATTGATTTATTTGAATTATTTAATTATCTTTAATATTTAATTAATATTATATTAATTATTTTGAAAATTAAAAATTATTTTCTTAATAACTTAGAAAATCAGTGGGTCTCTCAATCTTGTAAAAAATTCATTTTTTTGATGATATTTTGAATTACTTTAATTTAAAACATATATTTATATGTAGGTTTATATATACTTATGTATTTTTTTTTTTAAATCTATTTTTAAACATATATATCTATATATATATATATATCTAAATCTTTAAATGTTTGAGGGACCCCTTTGGAATTTCAAGCTTTGATTGAATATGGATGAATAAAATTAATGGGGATGATTAGTGAACAATCGTATTTCAATTGTTCACTAATCTAGTTTTTAATTATGTGTTTTGTGTTAATCTTTGCATGCTTAGGATGCACACACCACTTAGTCTAGGTTCTCCTAGATCTAAGGACTTGTTTGATTCTGCGTGTTTATTTATATGTTAAAGTTTGAGGGTTAGTTGGAACCTTGATTTGAACCTTATTAACTTAGTGACATTATTAAGGACAACAATTAAGGACCCTTACTAGAAAATTTAGAATATTTCTAATAATTAGGATTCACTTCTATTTGAGTTGAAACTTCAAACACTTGAACTTAGTGACATGTACAGCCACTAGGAAAGGTTTGACTGATTTTTGAAATCATTAAGGCCCATAATTAATTTTCTAAGTCTTAAACCCTAATTAAGCCTTAAAACCTTCCGGAAAATCTAATAAATACTTTTTAAATCCAAAATTATGACCAACCCCTCTAACTGATCATAATTGAGCCCTTAATCATTGAAAATTAAAATCAACTTAATTTGACATCATATTAAGTCTTAATTTAATTTTAAATGAAGTTGAATATTTTATTAATATAATTAATTAAAAAATATTAAAAATTCCAAAAACATCCTAAACACTTGGAAATCTCTCCTTAGGTCATTCCTGACCTTTGGAGCTGATTTCAAGGAGTTAGGAGCTCATTTGGAGCAAAATCACAAAAATGCCCTCTAATTAAGTAATTTCAAAAAATTCAATAAATACCCTAAACTTCAAATGTTCATAATTAATTCCAGAAAAATCCAAATCACCCAAACTCACTTGCATTCAACTCATAATAACTCCTAGTATTTATTAAAAATATTAAATTCCAGAAATCTGTAATATTTTAAAAAGTCAACAAATCGGTCAACCACAGTTCAAAACTAGTTCAAAACTTCAAACCTTTGTAATAAAATGTAGAAAAATCCGATTTCAACGTACTTACCTTCTAACTGATTGTAGTAAGGTCTAGTATTTTAATAAAATGCAAATATTCAAGAATTTGAACTTAATCAAAAATTCAATTTTCAACCCTTTAATTAAATGATTAAAATATTCAAAAAATTCATAAAACTCAAAATTATTCTAAAACTCCAGAAAATCTTAACTTGATGTTTAAGGCATTCAACAAATCTTTTAAAACACAACAACCATCCTAAAGATGAAGTTTATTGGCTGGACTACTCCGGGCTGCGGGGCTAAGTGTCCTAAGGAGGCTGGTTCCTCGAGCCTGGTGGCACAACGCCACGAATGGATTCCAAGGGGTGTTAAACCTTAAAAATAGATTAATTATTAATTATCTAACCTTTTAAAACCTTTAAATTAACTACATTAATTTGGTTTATCGGCTGGACTACTCCGGGCTGCGGGGCTACGTGTCCTAAGGAGGCTGGTTCCTCGAGCCTGGTGGCACAACGCCACGAATCGATTAATGGCAAACTCAAATGAATCAAACTTTAAAAATCAGCAACCAAACATTTCTTATAAAATTCATTAATTCTTAAGCCTCAATCAATCTAACTCACTTAATTATATCGGGTACCACTGGGTAACCCAGGCCTACGAGGCTATTAACTTAGCCCCAAGGAAGGTGAAATAAACTTCACGGCCTCGGTGTGAAACAAAGGTGATATCCAACAAATAATTAAATAAATCTTAAAATTAATCTTAAGCCATTAATATTTGAATTCAAACTTAAATCCCTTAAACCTTCCAACCAATCAAACTTTAGATAACTTTAACTAATAATCCTAATTAGGATACATCAAAACCACACGACCTACCTCACACACTTTAGATGGTTTGCTAGGATCACCGACTCTAGTTTTAGGATAGGCCGGTGTTTTACTTTTTGCAGCTGTGTGCCGGATTTTTGAGTTTTCACTGCATGTTGTTTGCTAGCCTAGGATTGATGTGATTGTTTATTTATTTATTGCATTTTATGTTGTAATTGATTGAGCATTTAGATTTTGAATATTAACTGCTTGAGATTGAATATTAACTGCTTGAGATTGAATATTTAACTACTTGGGACTATAGATATAATTGTTGATTATTAGGATAACCTTGCAGGATCGAGTCTAGATTTTTGTTTTAAATTTGAGATGTAAATTTGATTAAGGTTGTATTTATTTAAAATGGTTTGAGATTGGGATATAAATATCCAATTTGAATTCCAAAGAGGTGAAGACATCCCTAAAGGGGAGAGTCTTCTTCCATTTGGAATTCAAATTAGGATACTTTGCAAATATCCAAAGAGGAAAGATAACACCTCGATCAAGGGGGAGTTTCTTTCCATTTGGATATCCTGAACCGACGAATCAAGATGTTCGTGAGAAGATGAAGGATTGGACAACGAGAAGAATCCCAAGTCTTAAAACCATTTGATTTAGGATTAGAAATCCGGGTTGTAGTCAGTGGTGCCCGGCCACTTTAATTTATTGTAATTTTTGAGATGTAATAATGAGTGGCACTTGCCATATGGACATTCAATTTGATATATTTAATTTGATTGATTTATTTAAATTGATTGTGCATTAGAGATACCTGTTTTTCTAGTCTTTTTACCTGCATGTCGATTTTGATTTGACCTGGAATTTGATCGTAGGCTCTTAAGGACTTAATAAAATTTTTTCTACTTAAATCAAATTAAAAACTTTAAGCTCACATAGAAACTCTAACGTTTTAAGAAATAACCCCGGGACCGCCGGGAGTCCTCATTTCATAGCATTCATTCAAATTCAAACTTTTAATTGAGTCGATCAGCATGCATCATATTAGCAACTAATTAAAAAAAATCTTTAAATCTTTAATTACATTAGCTTAAGCATTAAACCCAACATAAGTCAAAGGGGCCAATTAGGATCCGCTCTAGATGTCGGCCCCGCTCTCAAAAACTTTTCTTAAACAACGTCCATACCCATTCTAACATTAAACGACTCGATACATGATTTTGAAATCGTTTAGGTGGTTTAGCTGGCTCCCCAATCCAGGCTGGGGTAAGACCAGATTCGCATTGCACTAGCTAGGTTTCGGGTCACTTTTTAGTACCCAATTTAGACTTAGGTTCTGAGGCCGGTTTGGGCCATAAGACCTCAATTTTCGGGAATTGAATCCCAAATTTCTAATAAAATCGACCACTCAAACTAAAATTTTCTTTCAATCAAATATAAGCCTAACATTTAGGATAGGTTGGGATGTTTTCTGAATTATTTCAGAATCTCAAAACATTCCCTACTCCTCTTCCTTTGGCTCCGAAAATAAGTGTTCAATCTTGAACCAATCCCCCTTGAAATTCAAACCTTAACTTCCTTTGATATTTACTTCGAATTCTAAATAAAATTCATATCGCTATTTTAATCGAGAGTTTTCGTAGGAAAATCTCTAATTTTCCTACGATGTAATTAACTACGAGGGCTTGCGCTCGTAGGAGATTTAGAAACCCAGAACTTATTTTTAAAATCAAAATCTTTCAAAATCTCTAATTAATTATTTTTGGGAAATTTAAAACTTTGAAATTCGAACCCATTAGGGAACGATATGTTCGTCTTTCGAGGCGATATATTGTTCATAATAGAGTGTTCAATTTCAAAATTCCAAAATTAAATATTTCTCAAAGAAAATTAAATATTTTCAAAACTATATATACTTAAATATATAAATATATTTTTTTTTAATCAAAACAGCAGTTCGCAAACTGCAGGGAGGATGGGGTGGTTTAGGAATTTTGGAACTGTAGAGAGAAGAACCAATGGGCTGGACCGATCGGTTGACATTTGAAGACCTTAATGATTTCGGAATTTGGTGATCTTGGGCTCATTGGATTTGTCTCGTCGAGCCGTTCGATTCGAGTATAAGATCGTCAAAATCGGAGACCGTTTGGTCACTCAAACTGCGGTTTGAACCTTCCAACAGCAATTTGAGCCCTTGATTTGGACTCATTTGGGCTCGGATTGGGTTGATCTTGGTGTCGTTGGGTTTGTATTCCTGAGATGCTCAGTTCGACTGTAAGTTTACTGAAATCGGAGTTGGGTGGTTTTCGAATTAATTTTTGAAGTTTACAAACTTGATTTTGCATCGAGATTCGGGCCCGATTAAGATAATTTTTGACAACGTATCAATTATTATTATATATACTTGTGACGAATCAAAACGGGTTAATCGGAGCCATTGAAATCGAATTCAATTTGAGTTATTCTGATTTGATTGGTGAATTGATTTGAGCCCAATAATGTATCAATTTGATCGAAAATAAACTAGATTGAGTCGATCGACATCGACGAATCAAAAATCAAGCCTGATTTGAGTTGAGTTGAGTGATAGGTTCGAGTCGATGCTACGTCAGTGGGCGTCCACCTAAGGGAAATCCTATTGGATGACGTCTATGCTAGGTTACGAAAACCTAGGAGCTAGAATTGAATCCGGGGAAATTGACCTCGACTAATGAGGTCAACAAATGGACCCCCAATAGGCATGATAAACTTGCCAAAGTTTATCGTGCGTATTGGCGTTGACCGAAACGATCAACTAGATCCATAATTGAAGTTGAAGATTTGAGTATACAATTTGAAGGAATTTTGGGTTTGACAGAAAATTTAGAATGAAAAGTTTATAGAGATTCGAGTTTGAGGAATTGATTTGAAGTTGATATTGGCATTGATGGCTTTAGCAAATAATAACTAATGAAATTAGTATTATTTAACAAAGTCAAGATATTGAAAAGTTGAATGAGGTTTGACACGAACAGGAATTTTGAATTTAATTTTGATATGATTGAAACCTTTTTATAAATCAAGATTAACTTCAAGAATATCAATAGAATGAAGAGAAGATGCAACTGGGGATGCTTATACTTCTCCTCGGGACGAAGATTAGGATGCCACTAGGGATGCTTATTCCTAACTCCAAAGATGCCAATAGGATGCCGTAGGAGGACTTATACCTAAAGACGGATTTAAGATTTAACATTTAATGAAGAGAAGATGCCGCTAGGGATGCTTATACTTCTCCTCGGAATGAAGATTAGGATGCCACTAGGGATGCTTACTCCTAACTAAAAATATGTCAATAGGATGCTGTAGGAAGACTTATACCTAAAGACGGATTTAAGATTTAACATTTAATGAAGAGAAGATGCCGCTAGGGATGCTTATACTTCTCCTCGGAATGAAGATTAGGATGCCACTAGGGATGCTTACTCCTAACTCCAAAGATGTCAATAGGATGCCGTAGGAGGACTTATACCTAAAGACGGATTTAAGATTTAACATTTAATGAAGAGAAGATGTCACTAGGGATGCTTATACTTCTCCTCGGAATGAAGATTAGGATGCCACTAGGGATGCTTACTCCTAACTCCAAAGATGTCAATAGGATGCCGTAGGAGGACTTATACCTAAAGACGGATTTAAGATTTAACATTTAATGAAGAGAAGATGCCGCTAGGGTTGCTTATACTTCTCCTCGGAATGAAGATTAGGATGCCACTAGGGATGCTTATTCCTAACTCCAAAGATGCCAATAGGATGCCGTAGGAGGACTTATACCTAAAGACGGATTTAAGATTTAACATTTAATGAAGAGAAGATGCCGCTACGGATGCTTATACTTCTCCTCGGAATGAAGATTAGGATGCCACTAGGGATGCTTACTCCTAACTCCAAATATGTCAATAGGATGCCGTAGGAGGACTTATACCTAAAGACGGATTTAAGATTTAACATTTAATGAAGAGAAGATGCCGCTAGGGATGCTTATACTTCTCTTCGGAATGAAGATTAGGATGCCACTAGGGATGCTTACTCCTAACTCCAAAGATGTCAATAGGATGCCGTAGGAGGATTTATACCTAAAGACGGATTTAAGATTTAACATTTAATGAAGAGAAGATGCCGCTAGGGATGCTTATACTTCTCCTCGGAATGAAGATTAGGATGCCACTAGGGATGATTACTCCTAACTCCAAAGATGTCAATAGGATGCCATAGGAGGACTTATACCTAAAGACGGATTTAAGATTTAACATTTAATGAAGAGAAGATGCCACTAGGGATGCTTATACTTCTCCTCGGAATGAAGATTAGGATGCCACTAGGGATGCTTACTCCTAACTCCAAAGATGTCAATAGGATGCCGTATGAGGACTTATACCTAAAGACGGATTTAAGATTTAACATTTAATGAAGAGAAGATACCGCTAGGGATGCTTATACTTCTCCTCGGAATGAAGATTAGGATGCCACTAGGGATGCTTATTCCTAACTCCAAAGATGCCAATAAGATGCCGTAGGAGGACTTATACCTAAAGACGGATTTAAGATTTAACATTTAATGAAGAGAAGATGCCGCTAGGGACGCTTATACTTCTCCTCGGAATGAAGATTAGGATGCAACTAGGGATGCTTACTCCTAACTCCAAAGATGTCAATAGGATGCCGTAGGAGGACTTATACCTAAAGACGGATTTAAGATTTAACATTTAATGAAGAGAAGATGCCGCTAGAGATGCTTACTCCTAACTCCAAAGATGTCAATAGGATGCCGTAGGAGGACTTATACCTAGAGACATATTTAAACAGGATGGCTGCCGTAAGAGCGGACTTAAGCCAGAATTTATAATTTAGATGCATAGTTGATTTCTTTAAATCCATGGATCATTTCCCTTTCATCACAAATGACATTAACAAATTGCAAATATTCTATTAGAGATTATACCATTTGTATATGTCATTTTCTAAAAGGGAAAGAAAAATGTTTGGAAGAATAAAAATTTTGAAATTCATTGAATTGAAAACTTTGTTCCTTTTTTTAATATATATGATCCTTATAACATACAAATATTTCACTAGGGATTTTATTTTTTATATTGGATCATCATATGTGAGGAAAACAAAAAGAGAGTAGTTTGATCATCTTTGATAAGTAAAGACTTATCAAAGCATCTCGACCATCAAAGGAGAAATGCAACATGATAAAAATTTCCTTAGAAAATTTTAACTTTTGCATGGGTTATTATAGAACAAGGAGAATATTTGAGCATCCTTTATAGTGAAAGAACAAAGGAATATCAAATTCTCATAATGATTGAGAAAAGTTTGATTTTCATCAAAAAGTAAAAGCTTTATTTTTCATTTCATAATTTTCTTATAGTATTTGACTGTGATCGTTTAGGTTTTAATCATCTTAACCCAATGAAAAAGACATGGGAAAAGATTTCAATGAAGAATAGGTTGACTCCCTCTAAATTAAATAGTTTGAATATGACCAGAACGATTTCAATCAAAAGTTAAAACTTAACAACTTCCTTCAAAGAAAATTGTAGTTTTAAAATATTTTAAATTTCAATGCTATGAAAAGAAATGGGGATAGAGTTTTTTAGGCTCTAACAACCGAATCTAGTTTATGATAAAGATATACCGTGAATTGAATTTCATATCTTTTTGACGAAATTACCATAGATTTTATCAGGAATAGAATCCCTCCAATTCTAACATCCAAGATTAGTCAATTATGGACTTAGTCAAATTGTAGCTTGATTTTATTTTGAAGTTTGACAAAGATTCAAACAAAGGTATCATCGACATTACTAAGGATAGAACCCCTCATGTTCTAACATCCTAGTTCAGTCAATAATAGATTTATATTTGTATGATATCTACTCAATAGTGAATGAGAACATTAGACAATTATCTCAGAACCAACTAAGGGATGTCCCTTAGTTTAGTTTCAAAAATTTGAATCCAAAGAAAGTGATTTTTATATCTATAAATATCACTGTAGATCATCTAGCATCAGGACTCTATCTAGAATCTCATTCAAATTGGAAGATACTCAAAAGAGAGTTGAAGATATTTGGATAATGGTTTGTTTATGCATCTCAATTAGGTTAGATACGTGAAACCTAATAATGCACAATCAGCACCATTATAATTCTAGTTAGATTGATCATCTATTTAATTTTTCTTGATAATGATTTGAAAATCTGAACTGACCTACTCAAGTTTGCTAACTAGAGAGGTCTCGAGATTTAGATTTTGTTAACCCATATCAAAGCTCTCTACAAGCAAAACTGGGGTTTCCTTCTTTATATTTTCATTAAATTAATAATTATATCAAAAGAGAATCAAATTAGAGGTAGAAATTCAATATTTCCAAATTTTGTAGATGATATTTATATTTTACATCTAATAGAACATCAATGCTTGATGATGAACAAAATTTTTAATTCTCTAAAATCAAGTGTTAAAAATACTAAAGGATAAATAGGTCCTTTGATATTTAAGATTTAGAAAGGGAAGCCACTTTTTTTTTTTTTTTTTTTTGCTACACATTTAATGAATGTGTCTCTTTTTTTCTTTTCTTTTCTTTTCCTTCTTCACATTTTTTTTTTTTAAGAGGCTTCCTTTATTTAAATCTTGAAAAAGATTATTTTAGTTGTAAAATCATCTTCCAAGTATAAGAGTTAAAAAAAAAAAAATAACACTCTTATACAAGGAAGATTGATTTACAAATTGGACCTGATCCTTATAGTATGAATAGACAACTTAGTTGAGATAATTATAATATAAGTTCATCAACTCATAAGATGCTCATGAGATGTATAATAACAATGTGAACAAAACTTTCCTTTCCTCCAATTTTAATTTGACATAAATCTTAATTCAAAAGAAGATACATATTGATATCATAATGGGTGAACCCAAATATGATAATAATTTTTTTTGTATCACTACTGAAGAATGAAACCATTAAAGACGTTATGAAGTCGACTAACTTAGTATCAATTCAAGAAACGTCAATTTATTTTGATGGAAAATCACATGATGGAGGGAATATTAACCATATCATGGATTAACCATAATAAAGAACCTTGAATCGTCCTAAGTTTTTGACCAAACAAAAATTTAAGATGATCAATCTTAACAATATTTGCTCATGAGTTTTCTCAAATGGAGTAATAAAGCCAAGAGTAAACTTAGCTAATATTTGATTTATAAAATATCATCATAAGAGAAAACAACATATGATGAACAAAAGCTTTTATATAACTTGTCTATTTATCTTCATCGCATACCTTAAGATCCACATTCTATCAGAGTTAAACCACATGATAGAGGACAAATCGTCGTATCCATGTAGTACTCTTAGGAAATAGGATTTATAGGCATATTAAACTTTAACCTACAAGAAGGTTTAAAGGTGAGGGAATTTAGAACGATTTTCAAACTTTCAATATATCAACCAATATTTATACATTCCTAAGATTAGAAAAATCATAATATGGTTGAATGAAAAATTTGAAAATATATTTAAATTTAATTCAGACGATTGCTAGGAACCTAGCAAAATTAGCTGAACTTTTGTGCTTTAACGTTCCAAAAGGAAATGAGATTAGATATATCTTCATCTAAAGCGTTAATCCACCCAAGTGGAGGGAGAGAGCGAACACACTTTTCTTTTTAGCATTGATAACCATTGGTCTTATTCTTTAAGTGTTTAGAGGAGTCAACCACAATGAAGTTTTAATTACAATTTAAGGAAGATAGAGGTAAATTTCTTTTTAAAAGAAATCAACCTACTATTTTCTCTAGCAAAATTATTTTTATAAGCTTAACTTCTATTCGAACCTTCAAACTTTTCTCAATGTAAATTGAATTTAATCTTGAAAATCTTGTATATATCAAATTCTGGACCCTGTCCTAGCAAACATATCAAGCTACAAAGGACATGTAACTACAATATGTTATTAGGACAAGCAGAAAGTTTTGATTTAAAGGTTTGAGCTTTTGGACCCTATCCTACCACACATATTAAGCTATAAAAATATATAACTATAATATGCTTGTTTAGATAAGGAGAAAATTTTGATTTAAAAGCTCAAATTTTCTTGAGATTTGTCCAGCCATATATCGAGTTATAAAAATATATAACTGTAACATATTAGCTAGGACATAGAAGTTTAAAATTTTTGAAGTCTTAAAGTTATTTGGACCCAATCCAAATAATACATTAAGTTACTAAAAGAAGTAACTATACATATTACTAAAGATAGGGTAAATTGATTTTGGACCCAGTGCTAACTCAAACATCAAGCTACAAAAAAAAAATGTAACTACAACATTCGAATTAGCACGGGGATTTACTTTACAAAAAGGTCGTATAAAGGAGCTTCCCATTAGTTTTCTAACGGGGTCCAAAATAAGACCTCTAAAATTTTTTAGATACCGGCCAAATTATTCAAGAATGAAATAAATAAAAGAACCGGCGGAAGAAAGGTAGTTACAACCTATGACGAGCACAAGTATACTACCGATTAAAGGGTATAAAACACTACTAAAGATGGAGAGAGGATTGATCCCCAGCGGAGTCACCAGAAAAACCTTGGTGGGAAAAAAATTGTATCACCACGCAGATTTTGATTTCTCCTATTTTGTAATCGAATACTGCATTGAGAAAAAAGTATAGTCTCGAGAGATTGACACAATATTCTATAATGGATTCAATATAAAAATAGGGTTTTGAAAATTGATATTTCTATAATCAAACAGTTCAAAGAATAACATATCATCTTAAAAGATGAACATGAAATTCTATAGAATATGTTTAAAGATAGAAGTACGGTTTTTTTTTTTAAAACGTTTATTCATTCTTTTATTTAGATATGACAAGAAGAATATTATATCATCTTAAAAGACGAACATAATATTCTTCAAGATATCCAAAAGCGAGAATGAGTTTTACAAAATTCATTATTTCTAAAGTTGAATATAACAAGTATAATATTATATTATCTGAAAAGATAATAATAACATTCTACAAGTCTATTCAAAATTAAAAATAAGGTTTTAAAAATATCTACGTTCCCAAAGATTCTTTCCTTGTTTTATACGAATAAAACAAGGTTTATTTTAGTCTGAGGTCCTCAAATCCCTATAGAAGCAAGCTCCTATAGTTAATTACATTCTAGGAGGAATGCTCCTAAGAAAACTCTCGATTAAAGCAGTGATTTCATACTCTTTAACTACAAAGTAAAAGACAAGAAACATAAGTAGGAATTTTCCAAGGTGAAAGCTCAATGTTGAACATTTATTAGCGAGTCAATGGAGGAAAAGTAGGAGGTGTCGGATTCTGAGAAGCTCAGAGACAACCTCAGTCGATCCTATATTGGGCTTTATATTTTAAGAGAAAATTTTATGTTTAAGTTGACATTTTATTAGAAAGTTAGGATTATATTCCCGGAGGGCGAGGACTTAAGATCTAAAAAGAATCTGCCTCAAAACCTAAATCTAATTTGGGTACTACAAAGTAGTGACCCGAACCTAACTAATGAAGTGCAAATCTGGACTTACCCCGGCCTGGATTGGGGAGCCAGCTAACCACCTAGGCGCTTTAAAACCATGTGTCCAGTCTCTTATGAAAGATGGGTAGAGATGTTGTTTAAGTTTTAAGGAATTGGGGCTGACATCTAAGACAATTCCTAATTAGCCCCTCAACTTATGTAGGGTGATAAATGTCTAGAAATGCAATTAATATTTTAGACTCTTTTTAGTTTGTATCTAATGCAATGCATGATAATTGACTCGAATGCATAAAATGATAATGAAGCAGTTTAAAAATTTAGGCTTAGAAAATAGATTTTTCCCTAGAGATTGCACAACATCCCCTTGACAGAACTGCACCCTCATAGGTCAAGTGGTCTGCCAGAACCCGCAGGCGGGGAGGTGCCTATCAAGGAAGAGAAAGTATTAATATACTTATGCTGACTCTCGGCGGTCCCGAGCTTACTTCTTAGATCGTTAGAGTTACTATGTGAGCCTAAAAATTTTTTTATTTAAAATTACAAGTAGAAGAATTTTAAGCGTACCCTTACGAAAAAAATCTCTCCGTTTCGAATCCAGGCTAAAACAAAACACGGCATGCAAGGTCCTAAAAAAAATCTACTGCACAAACAATGTAAACAATCAATTTTAATAATCCAAATATAATGTCCAATGTCTAATGTCCATATTACACCCAGAATTTGCAGAAAAGTAAAGTGGTCGGGCACCACTAACAATAAACCCGGATTCTAATCCTAAGAATGACGCAAGTGATTTTTGAAATAGGATATACTGTTCCTTAAATCTTCATTTCTTTCTCTTCTTTATTCAATCTTCTTGTTCTGTCTTTTCTTCTTCTACGAACTTCTCGGGTCCGTCGGGTTCTGGATATCCAAATGAAAAGAAACTCATCCTTAAGAGGGGTATTTTCTTTTCTATTCGGATATTGAATCATCCTAATTTAGCTTTCCAAATAAAAGAGAATAATCCTTTAAGGTATATTCTCCTTTCTTTGAATTCCAAATTGGATGTAATATCCCACTTTCGAAAAATCACTTTCACATTTATTGACTCTTGATATATTATATTTACATTACATTTCATTTCACAGAAATGGAAGGAAAATCTAGTCCACCTGCAAGGTTATCCTAAGCAATTTATAATAAAAATCATCCCACGCAGTTATATATATATGCAATTGAATTTAAATTATTAAGCCACACTTGGCCACACTCTTCTTTATTTGGGGGCTAAGCAGCTGAAGCACCTGTAGCATTTATTTATTATTAATTAATTAGCCCCTCTTTTTCTGCCCTGCATGAGTGTGGCCACCTGCAGAAAATCATATTAACAATCCAGATCGCTCCTAGCCTATGGGTAATCTAATCGTCAATCAAACCAACACAGAGTGCAGTAAAAATAAATAAACAAACACACCAACATTTTACAACCAGCATGCAATAAAACTCGAGAAAAAGCCCATCACAGTGCAGTAAGGAAATAAACACCGGCCTAACTTAAAACTAGAGTCTGTTGTTCTAACAAACAAATCTAAGTGTTGTGCAGTAGGCTGTGAGGTTTTGAAATGTCCTAAGTCAATTATTGGCTAAAGCTTTCTAATTGATTGGATTCTAATTTAAAGATATTTACTAATTCTAAAGTGAGATGTCACTAAATTTTCTATGTTATAAGTTTCTATCCTAAAGTGTGCATGCATCCTAAGTCTAGATTTTCTAAGACTCAGTCCTTAAGTTTTATCCTTAAGTGTCACTACTGTTATATGGGATAAAAAATTTTGTTATTACTAACCCTTAGAACTTTGCGTATATGTAAAAGGGGTTTAGGGATCTAAGAGCAAATAAAAATAAGCCTAATAAAATTGAAGTTACTACAGGGACCTAAAAGGGAAGGGTTAACGCACACCACATCAAGGGGCCCCCAAAGGTTTTCTAAGTTTAGAAATACTTACAGTCACCGGGGGCTACGATCGGCTTCCTAAGGGTGAAATCGACGGGAGGGAAAGAGCAGGCCAGAGAAGGAAAGAGACTTGAAGTTGGACGGTTTGCGAACTGGAGGCGACGTGCTTCTCACGCGAAAGAGAGGGAGTTCGGGGCTGTGGGTTCGGAACTGCAGAGAGGAGAGGGAGTTGATCGAATGGGCTTGTGTGAACTTCCCAAAAAAAGGCTGATCGTGAGCAGTTTTTTATGAACTAGACCATCAGAGAGGGAGCGGTTTTGTCTGAAATAAATGGGAGAGAGGAGCGGTTCTGCTGAAATGCTGAGAGCAGGGAGTGAGAGAGTGTGTTCGGGAGTTAAGAGAGGGGGAGGCAGTTCGCAAACTGCAGGGAGGATGGGTTGGTTTAGGAATTTTGGAACTGTAGAGAGAAGAACCAATGGGCTGGACCGATCGGTTGACATTTGAAGGCCTTAATGATTTCGGAATTTGGTGATCTTGGGCTCATTGGATTCGTCTCGTCGAGCCGTTCGATTCGAGTATAAGATCGTCAAAATTGGAGACCGTTTGGTCACTCAAATTGCGGTTTGAACCTTCCAACAGCAATTTGAGCCCTTGATTTGGACTCATTTGGGCTCGGATTGGGTTGATCTTGGTGTCATTGGGTTTGTATTCCTGAGACGCTCAGTTCGACTGTAAGTTTGCTGAAATTGGAGTTGGGTGGTTTCCGAATTAATTTTTGAAGTTTACAAACTTGATTTTGCATCGAGATTCGTGCCCGATTAAGATAATTTTTGACAACGTATCAATTATTATTATATATATACTTGTGACGAGTCAAAACGGGTTAATCGGAGCCATTGAAATCGAATTCAATTTGAGTTATTTTGATTCGATTGGTGAATTGATTTGAGCCCAATAATGTATCAATTTGATCGAAAATAAACTAGATTGAGTCGATCGACATCGACGAATCAAAAATCGAGCCTGATTTGAGTTGAGTTGAGTGATAGGTTCGAGTCGATGCTACGTCAGTGGGCGTCCACCTAAGGGAAATCCTATTGGATGACGTCTATGCTAGGTTACGGAAACCTAGGAGCTAGAATTGAATCCGGGGAAATTGACCTCGACTAATGAGGTCAACAATATGATGATTTGAGTGTTTATATCTTTATGTTATACTTGTCCTCTCCATATGTGATTTTAATGTTATTGATATAATGTTATTTTTTTATTATGATTTGATATCAATTGCTTCAATGTATCTAATCCTTAATTGACATCAATAAAAAATCTCATGTTTTGTTTAGTTGTACTTGTTCTTTCTTTGAAATATAAGTTTGCTTATATGATAATCCTCTTTTAATTGATCTAAAAAAATGTTATAAATTAACTTTCATTACAAAATTAATTTCATTATGAAATCTAATTTTTCAAAAAATTTAAGTTAACTTATAACTCGATCATGTTAAGAATATCAATCCCATTTTCGTTTTAGACGAACATAATTTAAATATTATTATTATAATTTTGATATTTTGTTATTTTTTATTTCTCTTTTCAATAAAATTATCTTAATAATTAGAGAAATTTGATTTTTTAGATTATTTATTTTGAAAAAATCAATTAAAAAAAGGGGGATACGAAAAAGAAATGTACAATGTATACAAAAATTGAAAGAATATGCAATGGTTCATAAATTGGAAAGAGGCATAAAATTTTCCCAAATACAAAAATATGCACAAAGTGTGCCCCTAATATTTGAAAAGATGTGCAATGTCATCAATTGAATATGTTCTTTCCTCTATCTAATGTTCAATTATATTTTATATTGAAATTAAAATTAACTAATTGTCTAAAATGCTTCATAACCTTGATAAATTTTTCTTATCTAAGTTATGCTTTAATTTAAAGGTTTTGATTCTTTCTTTTTCATTTAATGGTAATTAACTTTGTTATTGTAATTATATTTCTATCTCTTTAAAGATCAATTACTATGGTTTCTCATATGACACTTTCATTTCAACCTTCCTTTTCCCTTTTTGTTGTTCTCAAAAGGAGAAGTAATATTATTTTTGTGTTTTTGTTGTATTATTATTGTTTTTGTGTTTTGTGTTTTGGTGTTATTTTGTTTTTGTGTCATTCATATAATGTTTGGTATTTTTTTGTTTTTGTGTCATTTGTGTAAAACAAATTGTGTTCTTTAAGGAATTCCCTTATATTCACATGTTTATTTCTTTAGGGGAAGAAAAGGGGATATTTAAAGTATTAAATTTTACTCAAATAATAATTATTTGTCATCATTAAAAAGGGGGAGATTGTTGAGATAGTTGTAACTTAGTTCTTGATTGTTGATATTCTTGTAATATGTATGTTTCTGATGATTCTAAATATTATTACTTTGATTATTATTTCTCCTAATATATTTTGGATACATTATTTTGTTGTTTGTGTGTACTAATATTTCAGGAAATTCATACTCTAGATTGTTGAAGATATCAAGTCAGATCAATTTAGGATTTATTGTATATGAAGTTTGTATTTTTCATTTTATTGAGTCTAAGAGAGTGTGATTATAATTGAGTAATCATGCACACACACACCGGGGGAGAGTTTAAAATTAAAAATTTTTAAATTGATCGTACTATACGAAGTCTTATCGTATGGGATAATTTGTTCAATTATTTTCCCCTGCGAGTAGTCAAATGAATAGAAAGTAGAAAATATTTCTAACTATGGATTGTACTATATGAAATTCAGATCATACGTTCATTATCCAGGGTACAAATTGGACGGGTCCCTTTTCATCCAGGCAAACTTAAAAAAAAAATAAACGGTTCATACCATACGATGTCATCATCATACGTATGCCATCAAGGGTATGAATTGGATGGGTCCCTTTTCATCCAGACAAACTTAAAAAATTTATGAACTATTCGTACCATACGATGTCATCATCATACATACACCATCAAGTGTATGAGTTACACGGGTCCCTTTTCGTCTTAACAAACTTGAAATTTTTTGTAACTGATCAAACCGTACAATGTCATCTTTGTACGTACATCATCCAGGGTACAAAATTGTGGGGTCCCTCTTCTTCCCAACGGAGATGAAAAATTTTCTAAATGTTTATACACTATGAATTGATTTGCATTTGACGATCATCGTGTATGAAATCATTTTGTACTGATTCATATAAGGTTTGTATGCAAAAGTAATTAAACTGTTCATACGTACAAACATACAATCGCACTGTACTATCATGTACACTCAAAATGGAAAATTTCAATTTTCTAGATGATTTTTTGTGTTTTTGATATAAAAGGTCCTCTAAAATTGACTTAAAAAGTCTTATCTTCATGAATTGTCAAGAGCAAGTGAAAGAGAGAGTATGAGAGAGTGTTTGAGAGAGATTTCTTGTATATGGAGTGTGAAGGGTTCACAAGGTTACTCAAAAGGTAATGATCTCTTTATATTTTGTGTGATCACTCTTTTTTTCTTCTTTTTAGTTGCTCGTGAGAGGATCTTTGAAGAAGATCCGGTACTCTGTTGACACTTTGAGGGTGTGAATAGATGAAAGTACTCTACCAACACTTGGAGGGTGTGAAAGGATAACAGTTCTCTATCAACACTTGGAGGGTGTGAAAGGACGACGGTACTCTACCATACTGGGGATTGGTGAAAGAGAGTTTTTGTAAAGACTTCTCCACCTTGCTGTAGGGGCAAAAGGAGAGTAACTTTGGTAATAGTGCAATACCTAAAGTGGGAGTCTTCAGGGAGTGGATGTAGATCTAATTTGATCGAACAATTATAAATCTCTATGTCTTTTATTTTCTGCATTTATTTTTCTGCAATTCTATAATTGTGGTTGAAAAACTTTTTTAAAAAGATAATAATTTTTGGAAATTAATTCAAAATGGTTTTCTATTAAAAATCTAAGAGATAAATTTTAAATTACTAATTCACCACCCCCCCCCCCCCCCCTCTTAGTTAGTCTTGGGACAATAGCTTAGGTTTAACAACCTATACTGATTCAACACAACCCAGTATAAAACTAGAGTGATTTTTCATAGCAAGCAAATTATAGTTTATCTAATAGTTTGTGTAGTTTGAATATGTTCTAACACTTTATTTTAATTTATTATAGGTTGAGAGCAGTTTAGTTTGAGTTTAAGTATTAATATTTAATATTTATTTTAAAATGGATTTTAAATATTGAAGTTGATAAATTATTAGTTCTCTAAAATCCTTAATTTGAATTAAGTGTTTTAGTCCTTAAGCCTTCCAATTAAATAGGCCTTTGCTCTCTAAATGGTATCAAACGAAGGTATAAATGGTTCATTTTATTAATGATTTATTATTGATTTTTTAAGTTTAATGATAATTGATTTTGTTTACACTAAGGCTATAAGATTTATTTAAGTCCTTGGAGCTAATTTAATAGCCTCATAAACCCAGTTCACGCAGCAATTATCTATTGATCTATGTTTGATTTAGTTTGTTGATTTTAAATTAATTTAATTAACTATTTGTTTAGGTTGAGTGGCAAATACCTTAGTTTATATCAGGGCTATAGAGTTTATTTTACCCTCATTTGAGCTAATTTAATAGTATTGTAGGCCTGGGTTACCTAGTAACTATGATATTATTTAATTAATTTATTTGTTACTTAATTTATTTTAATCTATGGTTATTATTTTCAATCAATTTATTAAAAATTTTATGTTCATTAAGTTGATTTACTTTAATTAAGGGTAATTAGAGATTTAAAATTTATTTTAACTTGAATTAGTTCTGATTTTTTAAAATTCAACCTTATTTAATGAAATTTTAATTAAGGGTAATTAGAGATTTTTTTTTTGTTTTTGTTCAAAATCAACTCAATACATTTTGACATCTTCCCAAAATGTCAATAATGACTCTCAAAGATGATTTCTAGTGTTTGAAACCATTTTGGTATTAAAATTATATTTTAATTATTTTATTTACTTAATTTAAGATTTTTCTTAATTTCTAAATTATTTTTAATTTGTTTGAAATCTGATGGGGCTTTTAATTTTCATGTGTTTAGGATTAATTCTAGCAATATGAGCATTATAATGTAATTTTAGCACTTTGCTTTAATTAATCATTAATTAATTAACAACCTACGTTTATTATGTAGATCAAACTTGGGATCACTAAATGATGGAGTAAATGATACTTAATTCCAATGAAATTTGGAGCATTGGTCCATCAAAACCTATCCTAAATCCCACTAAAAAAACTTCATGGTGGACCTCCTAAGGTTTTTGACTTGATCTCCTAAGCCAAATATAGCTATGTATTTAGGGATTTATTTAGGGTAAACTAAATGTGGGTTTGAGGTAAAATCAAGGGCTTTTTAACCCTTATACCGTGCACATTCATCCCATGGAAAACTAAAGCCTAAACCTCATTGGAATAAGAGTTAGTGCAATTTGAATTCATGGTTTAATTCTTAACCCATGAGTTCAAATTTGCTAATTAATGCCCTTAAATGATTCTAACAATGATCATTAATTTTGGACAAGTCAAAAACATGTTAAAAATCAAGCCCCCAAGCTTCAAACCATGGTGAGTTGATTAGAGCTTCTCATCTAATCTCAAAAGTACCCCTAGGATTAATTCTATATTTACATTAAATATATTAAGAATTCTAATTCCAAACATTAAAGCTTCTGCAGAGCTCCTTAAGGCATTTCCAATGAGCTAAAGGAAGGGGATTTGTTCTTAGTGAGAGAAACTTTCGTTAAATTTTGAATTTTCTTCTTTTCAGATTATGGCCGGGAATGATCGGCGGATATCGCAGGCGACCAATCCCTTTGTCGCTTTGATTGCTATTTGAAGTCGTTTGTGGGATCGCCTCTTATTATTAGAGATGGCATTGATGAGATGAAAACAATCAATGTTTGGAAGAATGAATTTTACCTTAGTAAGGGCAAAGATCCAATTACAAAAAAATGTTGATTTTCCACCAATTAAATTAGTTAGTAAAGTTTACACTATACAAAAGAATGATTGTGAAGCCTCTTCCTCTTCTTGTTTAAATTTGAAAGTCAATATATTTTCAAAAATGGGTTCCAATGCTCCTAAAACTGTTATTTCTTCTTCTTTTGCTTGAGTACATTCTTCTTCTGGTGTTAAGAAGGTTGGCATAGATTCTTCTGGTGTAAATATTGAGCCAGTCATTAATAAAAATGGGACTGAATCTTTTAAAACAAGGGAGACTGTTAATACATGGAGGAAACCTAACATCAGGATTATTAATCCTCTTGATAATATTGAAATGATTGAAGATGGATTGGCAATCAAAATTTAGATGGATGACGTGAAAGCTAATGTTCATAGGCTTCATAACTCTATAGTGGTAAAAGTTTTTAGCAATTCAATTCCTTTTTATGTTATTAGCACTGAGCTTTGAAGACAATGGACTAAATTAGGTGCTTTTCACCGAACTAATTTCACAATGGATTGGATGTTATGTTCATTTCATTATAATGATGTTATGGAGGCTGTATTGAGTGAAGGACCTTGGTTTGTTGTGGGGCATATCATTAATATGGAAGACTAGACTCCAACTTTCTCAACTCTTTCTATGAAGAATTTATTTTCTCCTGTATGGATTAGGTTATCTCATCTTCCTTTATTTTGTTGGGATGAAAACAACATTGCTAGAATTGCATCAAAAATTGGTATACCATTGTTATTAGATGGCAATATGTTTAATTGGGGTAGAAGAGAATTCACAAGAATATGTGTTCCTATCAAAATTAATGAAAAGCTTCCACATGGTGTATGTGTTGAAGGTAGCTCTAGTCATTTTTTCCAAAAAGTGCAATATGAAAAAATTTCTTCACTTTGCTTCCATTGTGGTACAATTAGGAAAAATTCACAAGAGTTTAGGTGGAATAAGAATACAAATAAGGTGGACAATTCTATTAATGGAAATGCTTACAAACTCAATGGGGTAGATTCTTTGAAGTATGTTAATCTGATTATTGGAAAGGGGATTAATAATTCTGATTCTATTCTTGTTGAGGGAACAGAGGAAGAGAACGATGAATATGGTCCATGGATTCTCGTGAATCATGGTAAGAAATGATCTTTTTATCCTAACAGAACATAGTATGATGCTGCTCCATCAGGAGTTAAATATGTTGAAAAAAATCATTGCTAAAGGGGATGTTGGAGGATAATCCACCTATTGTCTTGAAGAGTTTGGTGGATAATAATAAGGTTGATAATATTTTAAATGGTATAGGTTAAGGTATAGTTAATAAGGTTAATCTTGATAAGAATGATAATCTTCTACCTCAAATGGGTATTATTGAGAATGCTAAAGTTGAAAATGACCTGGATCTTTTTGAAGAAGGGGAATGTATTCCTGAAGTTGCTATTGTAGAAGATGAAGAAGTTGTTGTTATTCATGAAATCCAAGATGAGGCTATTAATGAAGAAGCGGGAAAGATTGATCATTCTTTGTTTATGAATGATAAAGATGTTCTGATTGACTCGAAGGTATCTAATTCCAATTCTGAAGTTTTTTCTATTTATAATAATTCTCATAGTGCTTTGTCTGAAAGAAGAATGCTGATTCTAATTCTAATCATAAAGTTTCTTCTAATCTAAAGAAGGAAGTTAAAACGTTTGGACCTCTAAAGAGTATTCTTAGAGGTAGGAGAGGAGGGGATAAGATGTAGGGAATTGGGGGCATTTCCCCATTAATTTCTTAATGTCTTCGTTGCTTTTTGGGAATTGTAGGGGAGCTAAGAAAAAAGAAGCTTCCAATTATTTAAGGAGTGTGATTAAAGATAATGGTGTGTTTTTTGTTGGTCTTGTGGAAACCAAATTGGTTTCTATGGATATAAATGAAGTTAATAGAATTGTTGGGAGTGATTGGAATTTCTTTCATTTTGATGCTAAAGGTACTTCTAGTAGCATTCTTGCTCTATGGAAGAGTAGTATATCTTCCTTTACTGTTCTTAGTTCTTCGAATCAATGTATTATCGACAAATCAGGCTATAATTTATGGTAAGAATTTGTATGAAAGAAGGTATTTATGGGAGCTGATTGAAAGATATTCGTTAGTAGCAGATCCTTGTATTATTGTGGGAGATTTTAATTGCATCCTCTCCAAAAATAAAAAAGGAGGTAAAAGATTTATGATCTCAAAAGGGCCGCAAGAGATAATGGATTTTTTAAATAGGAATTACTTTCATGACATTGGGTCTAAGGGACCAAAATTTACATGGTGTAATAATAAAGAAGGTCTTGCCCGTATCTGGGAGAGGATAGATAGATTTTGTCTAAATTCTAAAGCTTTGTATCTTATTACATTTGTAATTATAAATCATTTGGCTAGAGTTTCTTCGGACCACTATCCTATTCTTCTCAATCTTCTTGATAAGAATGTTTTTTTTTCATAAATCTATCAATTTTGAAAATGTGTTGTGTTCTTATGATGCTTCTTAGTGTGTGGTTAAGAAAGCTTGGAATAAATTTGATGATGGAAGAGATTCAGATATCCTCCAAAGAAAGTTAGCAAGATCTCTTAAATGTCTGTTTTACTGGAGCAAGAAGAAATTACATGACTTAAATAAATTGAAAGTTAAAATGCATGCAGAGATTGTGAAATTACAAGAGGAGGAGAGTGTTGATGGTCTAAGCCTGGATAAGCTTTCTATTTTGAGAATGAAAATCCATTAACTTAATGTTACTCTTGCTAGATTATCGATGTGGCGGAGGCAACATTCATGAGCTCAATGGTTGGATGAAGGAGATAAGAATACAAGGTTCTTTCATAAGTTTGCTAATGCTAGAAGAAATGGAAATTTTATTCATCAAATTAATAATCTTAATGGAGATATTGTTACTGATCCTGACGGTATTCAAACTATTTGGGAAGAATACTTTATGAAGAAATGGAATAAAAAGGGTTGCTCACTAGATGGCTGGCCGAAGATGAATACTGACAACATGTTGAATGAAGATCAAAAGAAGATGCTAATGGCATAATTTCAAAAGCAAGACTTGGTTGCTATGATTATGAAGATGGAAAATAACAAGTCTCCTGGTAATGATGGGGTAAACTCCTACTTTTTTAAGTTCTTTTGGAGCATTATTCATTAAGAGGTATGGAACACAGTGAGAGCCCCCTTTGAATCAGAAAGTATGCCAGAAAATTGGAAAGAAACATTGGTGGTCTTGATTCCAAAAGTTAGCAATGCTAATAATATTAAGAAAGTTAGACCAATAAGTTTATGTCAAACCATATACAAAGTGGCGACTTGTATGATATGGAATAGATTGAGAGTATGTATTCCAAGTGTTATTTCAAAAGAACAAGTGACATTTGTTCCAGGTAGATTGATTTCTGATAATTGACTCCTTGTTCATGAGATTGTTAATAAACTTAGATTCTCAAAATCTAAGAATGGGTTTATGATGCTTAAACGTGATATGGAATAATCCTACGACAGTATGTGTTGGGATATATTGAATTAGGTCCTCTTGATTATGGGTTTTCCGGAGATGTTTATTAAAGTAATTATTCAATGTGTTACACGTCTGAAGTTTTCGATCATTATTAATGGGAGAAGAAGAAAATGCATCTATGTTGAATGTGGATTTAGACAAGGATGTCCATTGTCACCATGACTCTTCATCTTTGTTCAAAGCTACTATCTAAATCTTTTCAGTAGAGAGGGCAGGAGTTTGGTATTAGAATTGCTTCTAATACCCCCAAAGTTTCCCATCTGCTATTTGTTGATGACGTAATGATAGTTGATAAAGCTTCTTCATCCAATGCTAAATTTATTAATAACATTATGTCATATTACTACAGTTGGACGGAACAAAGGATAAATCAGAATAAATCTGTGGTTTTGTTTGGGAATTCTGTTTCTCATAAAGTCAAGGAACTATTTTATCTTGTTGTTAAGTTGGTTATTAAAAGATTAAAATATACTAATTACAATTTTATTCTTAGTAAAGCCATGAATAAGCTTAATACTTGGAGCTTGCAGTCTCTATCATTGGCTGAAAAAATTTCTTTGGTGAAGTTAGTTTATTCCTCTGTTCCTCTTTTCTGCATGACTCATTCATTGGTACCAAAGAGTTTACTTAATAATATTGATAAGTGTTTTAGGAACTTTTTATGGCATAAGGAACAAGGAAGAAGAGGTATGCAATACATTTCTCTGGTGACTTTATGTAAATCTGTTGATCAAGGAGGTTAGGGTATTCATGGAATTGTTCAAAGACATGGCCAGTTGAGAGCTCAAATTACGTGGAATTATTTTCAAAACCAAAATTTTTTGTATGGTAAGATTATTGCAGCTAAATATGGGAATGATATTTGGAAGGAAGATGCAAGGAGAAATTCATACACAACATGGTGTATCATTAGAGACAATGCTTCTTCCTTGAAATAAATTGTCAGATGGAGAATTTCAAATGGGGATTTTATTAGTATTTTGAATGATACTTGAATACATAATAGATGTTTGAAAAATTGGCCATCTAGGGTCAATATGCAAGAACTATATGATAAATTGGTTTCTGCATTACTGGACGTAAATGGTGACTAGAATAAAGAGGTTTTGCGTAATTGCTTTTAAGAAGATTTGGTAGAATTAATTTCTAAAATTCATGTAGATAATGAGTTCAAGCAAGATCAAGTGGAGCTGGTTGTAAATAATAATGGAGAGTTAATAGCTGTGTTGGCATTCCAAGTGGGGAATTATCAAGAAAATGATGTTACAAATATCAAGTGGATTAAGAAATTTAAGCAAATTCCTAAAATAACATTGTTTTGGTGGAGGCTTAAGAATAAGGCATTTCCTAATAACTGTTGGATGAAAAATAGGAGACTTCAGGATTCCAACACATGTCATAGAGGTTGTGCTGAAGAAGAAGACAAAAATCATATTGCTACACAATGCCATAAGTTACTAGAAATATTTCAAGTTCTAGAAAGGTGGGGTATTCAATTAGTGAGGATCAATTATTTGCCTCATTGCTAGAAGGAATTGGGGAAGGCATCTTATGTGAATCCTGGTATGGTTAAAGTTTATCTGTCCGCTGTTTATCAAAATTGGAAGCCTAGGAATTGTTATATACTTGGATTGAAGGTTCCTTCTTCTAATACATTAGCAGCAAATACTTTATTGTATTTTTTACAACCTTTGTTTATTTCTATTTGCAAGAACTGGGATACTAATCAGCATTCTATGCTGTCTAAAGTTTGGTATCCCCCACCTACAAATTGGATTAAATTGAATGTGGGTGCTTCTTTGTTGGATTCTTATAAAGCTAGTATAGTTGGTGTTTTGCGGGATCATAAAGGCAGATTTCTTATGGATTATGGAGGAAGTTGCTTCATTGGGACATTTCTTTATTGTAGTTAATTGCTATTTTTTATTTTTAGAATTTTATTCAAGGATGGATGAATGAAATAAATTGCATTATTATCAAAGGTGGTAATATCAATGTGATTAAGCTTCTTGAGAATTCTGTTATGAAGAATTGGAATAATGTAGTGCATAGAATGGATTTTTCTTTTTTGAATTTTTTTCATAATGTAAATTTCCATTTTGTGTCTAGGGAAGGTAATAAATTAGCAGGTGTTTGTGCTAATTATGCCTTATTAGGTGACTTTTTCTAGGATTATTTTATGTTTGGTTACCTTCCTTCAAGTATTGTTGACTTGATTAGGAAGGGATGTGATAGTATTTATATCACATATGTCTTTGTATTTCTTTCTTTTCTTTCTAGTAATGCAATTGCAGTTCTTCAAAAACAAAACCCTTGTTAGTCAAGTTTGTGATGCGTTGTAAATTTTTGAAGTTATGGTGTTTTTTTTTTTTTTTTTTTTTTTTTTTTTTTTTTTTTTTTTTTTTTTTTTTTTTTTTTTTTTTTTATTTAACCAACAACATAGTCAGCTTCATTTAACAAGTGCCACCATGTGATTGGTCAGCAAATGATTGGTGACTAACGATAAAATACATGATTAATGATATTCGTTTGATCAGATATCAAGCTGATCTTGTTTAATAAGCTCTGACATTGTAGGATCTAATCGGTGCCAATTATTAAGATTAACATATCTGATTTTGTTTTCTACCATCCTTAGGCTTTGTCAGTTATGAGCATATTGTATCTTCATGCAAGAGATCTACCCGGTGGATTCAAAAAAATATCATAGAAAGCAACATCATAACATGAACCTTTAATCCAATATGAAAATATGCTGGTTTGAAGGTTCATTTCACACTTGACTGGACTATCTAACTAGGGAGCTCAGGATCAAACGTTTACCTTAGAGAATGTTGCAAATGCCTCAAACTTGCTTTAAGCATGTTCATATGGACCTCATGAATGTTTCCCCTCAGGAGACCTTGACTGGAGAAGCACTGAAGGTGAAGTTTATGTTTAGATGGAGAACATTCCTCTGTGTGTGTGTTTAATAATATTTAAGCATATGTAGTTAAGTAAAAGTTAATTAAAAGTTAATTAATTTTATTTTATTGTAGCTAAATCAACTTGCCTCTACATGGATAGGGTCGATTGGAGGGTTGTAATCAACAACTATGTCAACTAAAAAGTTTTAGTGGAACTTGCATTTGCATATTATATCAATATTTAATTAAGTTTAGTAAGTAATATCCCATTCTATTCCTCCTCCCACTTGCCACTTGTTCTCTAGAGTTCAAAAAGCAAGTCACGAGTGCTGAAGCCATACAAGTTGTTGGCTAAAGCTACTACAGGCTATTGGGAGAAATTCATAAATCAGGTATTTACTACAATTGAGTAAGGAAATAAGAGAAGAAAAGGAAGAGAAAAGAAGAAAGAGATCAGGGAATGGGGAGAAAATTTGGGTTGAATGAGGAGAAACTTATTTGAAGTTGTATACAATAATGGTCGGGGTATTATAGGAGAAAATATTCATCATACTACCTTAGAGTATGATGTGAGATACCCAATCTGTAGTAGAGAAAATTTTAACATTTGTATATAATTGTGACAGTATTTTTATATACTTGTGGTAGCATTATTTATATATTAATCATGTTTTTAGTTTACTGGTTCACTTCAGTTCATTACTTGTTTGATTAATGAGTTAATCGATATATAAAATATTTATATTCTATAAAATAATTCTATGGATGTATATTATGGATATTTGAAACTTAATAAAATGGTTAATGAAAAAGATAATGAGAAAGTCATATTATGAGGGAGAGGCCCACATAAGTAAAGGTGCAAGGCCTCATGAGGTAAGCCTTAGGGTCATACAAAAGGTATATTATATTCTCTCTCTCGCTCTCTCTTCTAAAATTCTGGAAATTTGGATCGATCCAACTTTGAAGGGAGATCAGTAAGTGTGCAAAAACGTATAGTCATCATATAACTTAGTTATATTTAAAGTTTTAAAAAATGAATTGATTAATAAATATATGGAAAGTTAAAGAATGCATATAGTGATTGGTATTGTTATGCTTGATAATTTATAAAGCTTATGATTCTTAAAAAAATTTAAATTTTATTTATAATGGAATGCAAATTTTATGTTTCTTACTTCTTATATTAGGATTTTGTATTTTATTGAGCTTTTAGCAAACTAGCAGTGGTTGTACTGCAAAAAAAGGAAAAGAGTTAGCGGGGCTCTAGGCAGAAGCATGATTGTATTTTTTTGTACATATATTTTGGATGTACATAAAAGCAAAGTTAAGGAAATGTATAGCAAGATTTTTTTATATAAACTTTATTTGAAAGTTAAATAAACTTTATATTTTATTTGATGTGTTTTGAATATGCTTCCAATTATAAAATTTTTAGATATATAGAATGTTAAGACTTGCAAAAACTTGAGATATTGAGAGAGTCTAGATAGGTTATTTCCTACTCACTTGATCCTGATAGAAATAGGTCATGGTGGGTGTTAGTAAAAAGTATACCTCTTAGAATTCTCCCTTTCCGTTACACTCCAAGTTGAATGAAGGGGGGCAAAATAGGGTGTGATAGGAAATGGTATCAGAACTAAATTAAAGCTAAAGTAAGCATAATCAAATTTTAAAATGAAGTGGGATTAGATTAAATGAATTTGATTTATACAAAGTTATAGGTTGAATTGAAACTTCTATTCATCCTAGTAGAGTTGAATAAGTAGATTTGTATACGATTGTTTATTCTTTAAAATGATTATATGTATTATATAAATTTTCTATACATGTATATATTCGATAAATATATTTGAAGAAGTGCTAGAAATATTAGATGGCCAGTCATCCATACTAGGTACAAAAATAGAAATGCACATTAAAAATACCTCTGAGAGAAGTGGAGTAAATAGAAGGGCTAAATTTAAAGAACTTCATGATATTATGCATCTAATATCACATATAGTAGATAAAATGGCATAAATAGAGAAATCGTCTTCAAGTAGTGGACCGAAAAATGAGTTTGAGAGTGAGGTGGATCAATATTTGATGTTATTCCATACTTTTTAACACTCAACATTCAAATGTGAAAGTAATTCAACTATAGCTAAACATTAGTTGCTAATGATTGAAAAATTTTTGTATGGTATGTTATGTCCAAAAAATAAGAAGGTGGTGTTGGCTTCTTCTTTTTTTTTTTTTTTTTTTTTTTTTTTTTTTGTTACTGAAGATGAGGAAAGGTTGAGCATATACGTGAAAAGGTTGGAGTTGCTCCAGTAGAAGATAAGATTAGAGAGAGTCACCTTAGATGGTTTGGTCACATAAAACGGAGGCCTTCCAATGACCCGATTAGGAGAGTAGAGGTATTAGATTTGACTTATGTTAAGAAAGGTATAGGCAGACCTAAAAATATTTGATTAGAAAATATTATGAATGACCTTTCTTTATTAGATTTAAATGAGAATTTGACCTTTAATAGGGCACAATGGAGAAAAAGGATTCATGTAGCCGACCCCACGTAGTGGGATAAAGGCTTGATGTTGTTGTTGTTGTACTGAAGGTGAGGAAAAAAGATGGTGGCAATCTAAGCATAGAGTGAAATTTAGATTGATTCCTAACACTAATATATAGTGTGATGACTTTATGAGGGTATTTAGAGACTAGTTTATTTCTTCCTCAGCTACATTAGTTCTGCAAGGTAAACTTTTCAATCTAACCCAAGCTTCAAAGACATTTATGCAATATGAAGTATAATTCACTTCTCTCTCTCTCTCTCTCTCTCTCTCTCTCTCTCTCTCTCTCTCTCTCTCTCTCTCTCTCTCTCTCTCTCTCTCTCTCTCTCTCTCTCTCTCTCTCTCTCTCTCTCTCTCTCTCTCTCTCTCTCTCTCGTTTTCTCTCTCTCTCTCTCTCATTCTCTCTGGATACACCCAAAGAAGAAAAATGCCACTGATTTTTTAATGGACTTGGGTATCCATTGAGGCTAGCATTTATACCTTTATATATAAATGAATTTTCAGTTTTAGTGGAGAGAGCCAAAAGAAATAAAAATGAGCTAAACTTTTCTAAACATAATTAGAGCAGCAGCAAACAAATAAAATGAAGGTTTTTGGAAAAGATGATCAATTCAAAAATAAAAAGCTTAAATTTGAGAATAAACAAAATCTAATCTAGCATGAGAAACCTCTTTGTGATCATTATGGGAAAAGGAATTTTGTTCAATTTTTAATGGGTTCTAGAATGTGTTTTAGATGTGGTGAACTACGTTATCACAAGATTGACTGCCTTTGAAGAAAAGAAGAAATGTCAGGCTACAAGGATATTAGAAGAAAGGATAATATAAGAGATATTTCGAAGGCACTTAGGTAGTGAAAACTCAATTTTAGGGAAATCCATCAGTTCAAGGGAAGATACATGTTCAAATGAGAGGAGAAGCATCAAATGTTAAAGGTAACTAAGCTGGGAAAGCTACAATATTTGCCATCACACCCCAACAAGCTAAAAATTTGGATGAGAGTGATAGGTATACTTCTAATTTCTAATAAATTGGAGAAATTTTTTTTTATTCTAGTTCATCCAAGTCATTTATTTATGAAAGATCTTCTTCTAACTTATCTGTTTAGACTGTATTTTTTACACTTGCCTTATATTTTATGATGCCAAAGGGGATAGTTTGCATGCCATTAGTAAGTGTTTTTTGAATTTTGATATTCATGGTCAAAATATTTCAAGAGAACTCATTTTAGTGATATTAAAAATATTTTTATCATTTTGGGAATGCGCTAGCTAGTTAAATATTTTACCATAATTGAATATTGGAAGAAAAGGATAAAATTTAGTTTTCCAAATGAGAAGACCTACTTTTCTTATGAAAAAATTGTAATATCCTCTCTCATTAGTGCGGTAAATATGGGAAAATATCTAAAGAGGTGTGAGTTAGTGTTCTTAGCTAAATTAAAGGTATTAAATAAGGTTGTTCAGACAATATAGAATTTCTCAATTGTCTCAAAAAATTTCAAATATATTTCCTGAAGAATTATCTAGATTATCACCTGAATGAGAAGTTAAATTTTGTATAAAATTATAACCACATCAGTAATATACAAATCTCCTTATGGGATGACTAAAAAGAATTGTAGGAATTGAAAGCTCAAATACAGGAATTGATGGTTAAGAGATTCATCAAGTCTAGTAATTCACCTTGTAGTACATATGTACTTTTTATTCAGAAGAAAGAAGGATCCATGCAAATTTGTATTGACTATCGAGAGTTGAACAATGTGACTATTAAGAATAAATATCCACTAGCTCGCATCGATGATTTGTTTGATCAGTTAGTAGGTAATACATTATTTTTTAGAATTGATTTGAGATTAAGATATCATTAGGCGAGGGTTCAAAAAGTAGATATAAGTAAGATAACATTTGGGACCATATATGGTCATTTTGAATTTATAGTAATACCTTTTGGATTGATGAATGCTCCAGCTATTTTTATAGATTTGATGAATCAGGTTTTCAAAGATTATATAGATTAACTTGTGATTATTTGCATTCATGACATTTTCATATACTCAAAAATTGAATATGAGAATATTGAATATTTAATAATAGTTTTGGAAATATTAAGGAAAATTTTTTTATGCAAAATATTAAAAATATGAATTTGGCTAATAAGTATTACCTTTTTGGGACATATTATAAGATGTGAAGGGATTTCGGTAGACCCTTACAAGGTGAAAGCAATCTAGGAATGGACCACACCAAAGAATGTTATAGAGGTTTATAGCTTTCTAGGTTTGACAAAATAACATACTTAGTTGTTAGCTCACTCTATGGTTTTACATTTTTTCAGAAAGGCGTTGGGATCCTGTGGAGTGAAGATAGATATGAAATTTTGGTTTTATTTTATTTCTATATTTTTTTATTTTTATTCTTATGTTGTCAAGAGATAAAAAAAATAGACTAATGAATGTACGAATTGAACTCTTGGCTATTGCACATGAATTTTGAGGAATGAGTATAGATTTATATTTTGATATATATGATTTTTAGTTGCTTCCATTTGATTGATATATAATGATGAATTCATAAAATATCTATTTAATTAATTAAGTGAATAAAATAGGTAAGATTTGAACTTGGGGTGTTACATAACATATCAAAAGTTACATAGTGAAAAACTTTCTATATCTTTGTAAAACCTTGTTTATACAGAGCCTAATCAAATATAACCCCAAAATACTCACACAATCATCAAAATTGAAATCTAAAGTAGGCATTGATAACATACTTCAATATAAATAATTTTCTCAACTAGCTCGATGAATGAATCTAGCTCCATATCCCCTAAATCCAATCTTTTTCTCTTTCTCTTCTCTTCCCACTTCTCCTGACTACTCTTTTGACTTAGAAAATGAAAAATTGGTTTTGATTAATGCTTTGAGATATTTATATAAAAACTCATAAATTAACCTACCGCCGCAATGCTACCATTCACATCATCGTAATGCTCCCAAAGGAATTTTTTTATTTTGAAAATTTTTAGTGAACAGAATCCATAATGTCATAGAACTTCTCCGAAGCATTGTTGCACTACACATTACAGCGTTGTAGCGTTTCAAGCAGATTATAGGTTTGTTCAAGAACAAAGAGTGTTGTAATGCTCTCAAAGAAAATTTTGATTCTAAAAGTTTTTAATGAACAAAGACCTTAATGTTACAAAATGTCACTACAGCACTGCAATGCTATACTTTAAAGTGCCACGGTGCCCCAAGATGAATTTGAGTTTAGTTTATAAGATAAAGAGCTTAGCACCGAGTGCTTTCAAGAAGGATTTTCTAACACTAATGATAGAGAACTTAGCATCGCAATGCTAATTCACAAATGCTGTAGCGCTCTAAAGTAAATTTTTCAAGACTTGGTTCTTAAACTTATAAAGTGAATTTGCAACTTTCTATGACCAAGTTTTAAGATGAAATAACTCAAGAAGACTCATAGAGATTTAACAAATCTATAATAAGCTTATAAATTATTCGGATTGCACATGAACTCAGTGTTGTAGCAAAGCTTGTTACATGAATGCGGCTTCATTAATCCTTTGAAAAATGACAACTTAAACCTCTAAAACATCTATACGTGCTTATCTTCGATGCCTGCTTATAAGCATTTTTCTCTATGTATCACCCATCAACTAAGCTATAAAATTGAAAAATTACATACACAATTTATACTTTCCATCTCATTATCAAATTTATGGACCTGTACATAATTAATTTCTCCAAAATTATGACTTTAATAATAAATTTTATGAACCTGTACAAGCATTTATGTTATCTATTTATGCTATTACAATGTAATGAGGATTTAATAAAATTCATTGAATAATAAATACTAAACAAAATAGTATATGTGCCTCAAAAGCAATAAATACCTTGAAAAAATTTAATATGATAATGGTAACATATGTAGAATAAATAGGATACCAATATACTAGAAATTACACTGACGTTGCGTGCCTACTGCCACCGCGCCACCATTCCTGCTGCCGCTTCAATTTTAAATAGCCGGGTCAAATCGTGTCAACCCAACACCCCGCGCGGGTTGGGTTCTGGTTGACCCGTTTAGAACTGGGTCAACTCGGGTTCGACCCAAACCCAACCCGTCGACCCGAATTGACACCCCTAAGCGTGGGAATTCAAGAGCATGAAAGTTAGGTTCATTTTTCTATAGAGAATCATCTAGAAGAATCTTCTTCTCAAGAATGAATTAAAATATTTGCTTCTTAACCAACAATCGGATGCCCTTCAGGGCATTAATGGTAATTGTGTTGAGTTTGAAGGTCACTCAACCTGATGGATCTCTCTCTCTAAGAAAGTCCATCATTATAATTATTATTGGATAGCAACAACACATGATATAAATATAAGAGTTGCCAATTATATGGGGTCATTTTCTCATTAACCAATTCAAAACTTCATCCTTTGACTTCCTCCTGATAGTTATGGCTTGGGAAATTGGACCATTTCTTTTACTTTGGCAAAACTAGCATTTATAAATCCTAATCTATTACTTTACAAAATGGGCTAAGAGTGAAATTGGTGCCACAGGCAGTAATGGAGATGTCCATCAAACTCATATGATCAAACACATTAATCAAAATATTATAGTTCTTATACAATGTTTATTGTTTTTCATAATAAGTCTATTAATGAAAACTGAGCCAGTCTTAATTCTTAGGCTTCGTTTGGAACCTCTCGTTATTCTTAGTTATAATTTTCAAAAACATTGTATTATATATTACGTGAATTTTTACATTTAAACTAAAAACAAACTCAAATTGAGCTCCATTGGTTAGAGGATCATTGCCACGCAACGATGGTCAGAAGTTTACAGTCAGGTGAGAGAATTATAATTAGCAGTTATGACAGTTAAGAGATCATGGTTGGACGATAGTAGACAAAGAACTGTTATGTAGAGCTCGTAATAGGACAATGATTATTCAATAGTCATAATTAGGCTATGGTGGTCTTAAGATATTCAACAATATAGGTCAAGTGGTGGCGGTCCGATTGTAATGATTGTTTGACTATAGTAAATGATAGAAATTGAGCAACAACATCCAAGAGCAACAACATCCAATGGCAGAGATCGAGTCATATTAACCTAGGGCTGTAAGTGACTCAAGCTGACTCGTGAGCCGACTAAGGCTCGACCCAATAAATGGCTCATAAGACGAACTCGATAAGCTACCGAGCCAAGCTTGAGCCAACTCCGACTTGACTCGTTAGCTCACAACCGACTCATTTAAAAAATATTAATATAAAATATACTTAAAATATATTAAGATTCATGATTTTAAGTACAAAACTGTTGAAAATGATTGAAAATTATATTCATTTTCTTATATTAAAGGATTCTTTATTTTATATATAATTGCTCATTCATTTTATCATTTGATTATAGTAGTTTCTAAAATCATAATCATTTCCTCTTTCATAATAAACAGGACGTCTCGTTAGCCAACTTGAACTCATTGAATGAAGCTCAAGCTCGAGCTCAAAGTCTATTAACTAATCAAGCTCAAGCCAGAGGTAACTCTAGCTCCGCTCAACTAGTTTACACCAGTACGTTAACCTAATGCTGTTAATAGTGAAAGTCTGATGGTGAAGATTTATGGAGTTCAAATCAAAAATAATTTTATGGCTATAGTTGATTAGCAATACCTCTTCCATACATGTTAATATAATTGAATAATACTCTAACAAACAACTTCAAATAGGCCTAAATTTTTTTGTAGAATTTCTCTCAAACATATTTACACTTTAATTCCATCGAATAATGCTCGAACAAAATCTTAATCGCCAATAAGTCACAGATTCTACAAAATCTAAGTTATTAATACATAAATTTTGAGAGTATATTAATTACCAAAATTACTTTTAAGAACTATAAATATCATTCAAACTTTATATCAATATATAAAAATACATACATTCAAAAAATTAATAAATACAATTCTTATCTCAAAGACAGCATACAAAATTATTGAATCTGCATAATATCAATACTCTTCTTCAATATAAACAAAAATTTCTTAATTCTTATATACCCTTCAAACTACCACATCCGCTTCCAACAAACTGTCCCTTCTCCTCTAGAGTTTGTTATAGTTTTTAAAAATATTGTTTTTCCTTTTTTTTTTTTTTTTTGAAAAATACCTTCTCACCATCGTGATTTACCATATCTTTAATTTCAATTGAAAGTGAATGAAAAAAATAAAAACAAAATAAACAAAATGTCAAAGCAATAACAAAAGAAAAACATGTCCTAGGTTATCTACCATAATTAACTAAGACATATGTTGCACCGATACACCTATTTATGAAGGCGTGCTGTGTCTGATACACCGATACACGGATACACCTTCGATACTCCACCGATACGTGTCGGATAAGCAAAAGACGTATCCAATTAAAATACTATTTAATTTCAAAAGGACACGCATATCCGATACATGTGTCTGTTGAAAAACAAAAGGAAATCCGAAAAAAAAAAAAAGAAGTTGCATCGTATTTACTTCCGCAGCTGCGAGCAAAGTTCTCTCATTTCTGAGATGGATTTGAGTCTCTTGATGATATGAGAATATTAAAAATTACTAATCTTACACTTGACGAGCCTGAATTAAAAGCTATGATATTTATTGAAAATGATATAGAAGTTCAAAGACAAACCACTGAAAAAGCTAATCATATTATTCCTTCTATTGAATAGTTGAAACTTTATGTGCTAGACAATTTATGTTAATGCTTTTGCTGTTGTACTAGACATTTAATGCTTGCTTATATTTTGATATTATAAGCTACAATGCTACAAATGATGTTGTTGTCATTTTTTTTTTATAATTTCAAATATTATGCTTTGATTGCTTTCTTAATTTTTATGTATGATTTGTAAATTATGATGCCGTGTCCGTATCCTATATTTTTAATAATTGACGTGTCCCGTATCCGTATCGTATCGTATCTGTGTCGCCGTATCCGTATCGGTGCAACATAGACTAAGACTATTTGGACCAGCTTTTTTACTACTTTCTACAACTTTCTAAACAGCAAAAAATATATATTTCTCAAACGAAGCCTAACACTGTTCATCTAATAAACTTAATTATGAACCCTTTACCAATGCCTCAAGAGCAGGATAAAATTTTGAGAAACTATTTAACACAATAAAGGGTTCATTTGGATACTTCTAGATTGAAAAAATTAAATTTAAAAAAAAGTTTAAAAATAATATTTTAAAATGTTTTCCAAACTTCTCTTTCAACCAATCAAATTAGCACGAAAATTAATCCAAGATCTATTTATTTACTTCTGCAAGAATCATTAAAACAAGAGTCCCAAAATCACACGAAGAGTTGCCAGTTCTAAATCTTAAAATAAGCAATAAAATCCTTCTCTAAACAGCAGACTTCAAGCCAAAGCTATCAATCAATCCAGAACATGACTACCAAGCAGATCGCCAATAGTAATAAATTAGAGAGTTCGAAAAATAAAAAATTTAGCTAAAATACAACACTCTTCTCCAGCCTACTAAGTTATTTTTAGCCTCAAAATTGTTTAAAATAAATACCTTTTGAAACCCTTTAAGCCTCGAAAAACAACTTCTTAAGAGGACTTGAGCTTTGCAGATGTTGAAGCAAGGTGGGAGAGAGTCCGATGGCCCACAAAAACCAGGAAAGGACCGAGGAAACAAAGGGACTTCAAAGCGGTGAACAGATCCAACTGTTTCAATGAAAGGGAGCAATGAGAGTCTTAAGATTGGTTCACAACTTGGCATAAAAAATTAATGAGAATGAATCTCAAAATCATTAAATTTACTTTGAAATAAATGCAAAATGTATGCAATTAATCAAAGTTTTGTTTCAATTTTTTCTCTTATATGTAAATAGCACAAACCTTCAACCAGAAAAGCCCATAAAGCAGAAGAACAGCTGCAATGCCGGCATGAAAAAGAATGCTAAATGCAGCAGGGCCAGGGGAAGATGGGAAGAACTTCAGGTTTACTCCCAGTCTTATCAGCTGCAAAATATACAATGTTATAATTTTTTATTATGTGCAATTCAAAAATCATTAAACATGACCTGATGACGGTTATGACAATAGATGCATTAGATCCGGCCAATAATAAGAAATGTAGTAGCGGATCTAAAATGGTTAAAAAGTATTAGGTATGACCTTTTTTTATTTGATTTAAATGAGAATTTTATTCTTAGTAGGATACAATGGAGTAAAAAGAATTCATATAATCGACTCCCTATAGTAGGATAAAGACTTGACGTTGTAGTTGTTATACTATTAAAATGTCAAGAGCATTACTAGTTTATTAAAAAATATCTGCTAAATACTAAATGGAAAAGCTGGTTCCATGGTTGAATTTTTTTTTCCTGAAATGCCCACTTCAAATCAGTTTCGGACAATTATAAAAACTGTGATATAAATTTCCATAATTATGAAAGTCTGCGAACGATACAATAAACTGAAGGAAAAAGAAGAAGAACGCACCCCAATTATAAAGCCGATAAGTGGTAAAAAGGTGAGAGCCAAGAATGCAAGTGACAGCTCCTTTGGTGGTCTCTTCTCTGGTGCTCGGAAGATGTGAATTATTTCTTCTTTCGGCCCGTATCTCAAGTATGGGTCAGCAGGCTGTAGAGGAGGTTGCGCTGCCTTCTCAGGTGGCTCTGGCAAGTCCAGTTCAACAAAGCCAAGCGTCCGCAAGAAAGAATTTTCCTACAAAATTTGCATATAGAACATATGTCTAAATCCTCATTAAGCATGTCAGTCATGAATTCGAAAAGAAGTTTACCATTGTAGCATCACCAACAGTAAGTTCGATGTCATATTTTCCAGAGAGATAGTAAAATTTTTCCACCAAACCAAGAAAATCCTGCACGGATAAGTTGCATGACCAGTTAAGATTCCATAAGCAAAAAAAGTGTAATAAAAGGATCCAAAAAAGTGTAATAAAAGGATCCACCCGGATAGCGCTATTTGTAAAATATCTATAAAATTATTATGAGAAAAATATTTTTTTAAAAATTACTGTAGATATTATAAATTTTTATCTTTCTCAAAAACCTGGATAGCAACGTTCTTACCGCAATCAGAGTTTATTAGAGATCTGATTGTAAGTGATATTTTTGAAAAGAAGGCAAAACAGATGGTGGAAATTGTCTGAAAAAACAAAACAGGAAAAAAGATCCAAAGGAATTAAGTAGAATGGTTGAGATAATCAGTTTCTCATATTTTCCATGCACCCTTAATCCCAAAATCAATTACAAAAAAAAAAATGGCGAACACAACACATGGATAACGGTAGGGGCATCGCTAGTGCAAACAACGTTAAAATGAAAAGATGCTTGGAGAAATGGATACTTAAAAAATGGCAATGAAAATCTCAACAGTAAAACCTCAGAAGTTACACGAATGAAAAACAATCAACAGTATAATCTCAGAAGTAACATGAATGCCATAAAGAAAACCAACATGCGCCAATCAAACTTCCAAAATCTAAATACACCAAAAAAAAGGGGAAGGGTGGTGAGAAGCATAACCAGTATTAGTTTATACTGCCTTGCTGAGCTATCAATTACAAAAAGGTGCTCCACTTTGGTTTCATGTCTCAATTTAAGAAAAACCTGCATTTAATTGGTTCTATGGTAAGTAAAGTTAACAGATAAATAGTAGTAACTAACAAGGATCACTAACTTGATGTGGCTTAAAAGTGTGTCCAAGAGGAGTGGTAAGCTGAAATGATAGACGAAACTTCTGCAGATGGTTTGCTGATAATGACAAAAAACTGTCCTTTGATAAGTCTAATCTGCAAGTGGAAGAAGAAAAACCAGTCCATTAGAAGCACAAAAGGTGTGGCAAGTTCTTTCATAGGATCCTCAAAGAACTTATGCTTAAAAGGAAACCCAACTAACTAAAGGCATGAAACTTAAATACTCTTTTGGAAATTGACGTAAAAGGTTTTAGGAAAAAGTATCCGAACAAAGCTCTAACTATTTTATAAATTAACTACAGTAGATCACTAAATATATGGTATCTGAGGCTTTAATCATGTATAGAATTTATTTGTATGTCATAAATTACTATCTAACTTTAATTTGATAGATTCCAAAATAATTGTGAACAGTTAAGTGGTTTGGATTACATCTGTACATGACAATACATCAATCAATATACTTGCTCTAAGCTCTTTGTTTTATTTTGATTGTTGCTTAAACATTAACATTCTAACAATATCTTCATCTTCTTAATCACTAACCATGGCAAAAAGCCCTGAATCTCAAATCATAAAGCCAAGTTGAATCACTTAAAAAAAACTCAGGTTAATATGAGATACGAAAATAGATCATTTTAGCATAAATTCAGTCATCCAGTAAAATAAGTGACAGGAACAGTTCTTCAGTACGAACATGAAAATATCGTAATTTATATACCATATAAGCTGACAGTTAAGTGTAGAAAATGAAAGGTAAGTTGAAAACATCTAGCCAACACAGGCATTGTTGTCACTATCATGGCCAAAAAAAGAATATCAAAGAAAATAATATCCTTTTCTCAGTTTCTCATTGATTTCCGCTATTCTATTTTTTTTTTTTTCCTGTGCTAGAGTGGAGGGTCTGTTGTTTAAGCATGGATGGTCTCTACACCCATCAAATTCTTCTTTGATTCTCACCTCTTACCATTTAATTGTTTAGGCGGTTAGTTTTTCTTTTATTGTGACAAAGAGGCGTTCCTTTTTTTTTTTAAATGGAGTGAAGGGCAATTTGGCATACATAGTCTTGCCATTCATAATATTCTTCTATGATCCTCTCCTCTAATTTATATGTTTGGGATGTCAGCTAAACTTTTTGTTTATTCTATAAGTTTAATAAACATACAAATAGTGTGTACCCGTGATTCTTCTCTCTTAAATTCTCATATTAATAATCTTTGATCATCATATATTATCCTTTTTCTTACTAACTCTCCTCCTAAAATTCTTTGATCCTGCAATATAAAGCAAATCAGAAATGGATGTTCTGCCTTTTCTTCTAAAGTAGCTCCCTGTTCGCTCTTTTGATTCTTCCTCACAAGAACTAGAATTGAAACTGAAAAAAACAATAGGGGACCAAAAGAAAGAAAACAAGGGGAAAGTGTCTCAGCATTATCTCCTGCCTTTTTCCTGATGATGATATTTTACATATTGATAGTCTATTTGATGCAAGATTATTTTTTAAGAGTAATTTACAAGAGCCTTAATTTATATATAATTAAAAATAATACCATTGTAAAAGGGCACGTGATGCAGGACTACTTAGATGGGATGATTATGTATTCATTTAGACATTGCACAATTCTTAGATTAGAACAAATCTAGAAAACAATTACTAGCAATTCTCAACGAATATTCAAAACAACTAAGGTAATGCTTTGGTTAGGTGAGATTACATACTCTGAGCTTTGAAGCTTTCAAAATAAATAAGAAAATCACACAACGCAAAATAGTAAGCTTCAAGTTAATCCCTAATCTAACAACAAGATGTAGGATGCATAGAAGGCACGCTCAATTCCTACGAATGACTAGGCTTAGCAAGAGCACTTGGAGGAGACTTTCGCGATTACAATATAACCAATTGAGAACTTAGATTCAGAAGAATTTGAATGCAAGTAAAAAAAAAAAAAGGAGAAAACCTTTGCTAAGGAGAGAGGTGGTGGTCCTCCACTCGATGCCTTCGAAGTCTTCGTCCAAGGCTTCCGTCAAAACAAACAAGATGCGATCCACGTAATCTTCAATAGTGCGGTCAATCTCTCCACGGTAGCGGATGCTCTTGAAGATTATCAAGGACAAAGAGACAAGAGATTTCTTCAATTTGTGATGACAAAGCAATCTCAGATTTTCTCCCAAAATCTGAGAGAAAATCTCAGAAATTTGGATTTAGGAAATAGAGATAGAGGCGTGAGAAATACTACTTAGAAGCCAGGTGGGGAATTATGGATGGAGGGAGAATTTGGGAGAGAGAGGGGGTTCGGGTATGGGCAGAGAGAAGGGTAACGGGTGGCGGCAATGCCAGGGGGGAAAACAGGGAAGGCTTTGATCTATTTCCAAAAGTGAGGGTACCTCTTTGGAAACTAATTAATCAAAGCAGGATGAAGGGAATTCGGTCAAGAGGAAATTAAGGGTTTTTGAATTATTTCCTAAATATGATTTTGAGATTAGGAAATAATTGAATAAGGCATTAATGGGTGAGAGCATGGGGCCAGTGGCATGCATGGGTGATGGGAGGGAAAATTTGGAGAATTAAGAAACTTCCTAATTTAAATTCATAAGATTGGAAGGAGTTAATTCAATCCTTTCTTAATTAAATTTTAATTAGGCATGAATTCAAAAGTTTCCTAAAATAGAATTAGTGAATAAGGAAAGTTTATTTGAATTTCAAATCAAGTGAATTTGAATTTCAAATTCCTCCCAAATTTGACCAATCATAAATTAGGAAACTTCAAAGGGATCATGGAGTGGAGGTGGCGGGCAGTTTTGAAGTGGTGGCCGGCGGTTTTGTGGGGAATTTTAGTGGAGCTTGCCGTATGGAGGGAGTGGGGGAAATTTGGTGGAGTTGGAAGTGCCGAAGACAAATGATAGAAGATGGCGAGGGAAAATAAAAAAAAAGAAGAAGAAAACCACGAACCCGGTCGTATCCAAGGTTGGTGGGTGATGCGCTAATCTCCCTCTCCTAGGGATCTCTCTCCATTAGAACTCACAAGTTCTCACAAAGCTCATGCAAGAGGAGAATTTTCAAATAATCATTCATTCGCCATCATAGAATAAAATGGGGCTTTAAATAGCCTCCTACAACATGACTCGAAACAAAAGACACAAATGCCCTTTGGGCTCACATACGAAAACTCTCACAAGAGGGGTACAACGGGAAAGACAACCATAAGCAATGAAATAAAATAAAATAAAAATACGACTCATAAATGCCACATAAGCAAATAACAAACTACATGAAAATGAAATACATCAACAACTCAAAAATATAAAGACTCGATCGTGGCCGTAGATCGACGGCCACGTCTCTGATAAACTCTCCATGACGATCTGATGTCCCCATCATTCTCTCGGGGTGGGAGAAAACTCGAATCCGTCGAGTAGGAATCTCTGAAACTCTCGTAGATCTCTAGTGCATCTGGGTCAATCTGCTGCAGCTCCTCACGATCTAGCCATGTATCCTCTGATTCGGGCTTTCCTTTCCACCTGATCAAATATCTTCTTCGTCCTCCTTCTCTTGTGGATATGATCTCATCACTTAAGACTGCCTCCACTTGCTCTGCCATAGGAAATTTGGGAATATTTGGTAGTGGGGGTAGGCTTGGGATCTCACAGGGTGGGTTCACACAAGGCTGTTTTGATAGTGGATTTTGTGGGTTAAAGTCAGGACCTTCATATGCCACTAAGTCTTCTATGTTAAAAGAGGGATTTATATTGAAATCTGCAGGCAGATCTACTATATAAGCATTGTCATTAATTTTCTTAAGAATCTTGAAAGGTCCAGCACTCTTTGCATGTAATTTCTTAACTGTTCCTGGAGGGAACCGTTCCGGACGAATCCGCACCATAACAAAATCACCAACCTCAAAAGTTTTAAATCGTCGTTTTAAATCTGCATGTAATTTATATTCCTGATTATTCTTTTCAATTTGTTGTGCAATGTCTTTATGAAGTTCATGCAAATGAGATGCAAATGCTGATGCAGACTCAGAAATCCTATACCTAGAACTCATGGGAATCAGGTCTAACGGCTGTCTAGGTTTGAACCCGTATACAATTTCAGAAGGACTTCGACCCGTGGTTCGGTTAATTGAATTATTATAAGCAAACTCAGCAGTAGGAAGAATGGAATCCCAGTCTCTAATGTGTTCACCAACCAAGGACCGCAATAAATTACCCAGACTCCTATTGACTACCTCGGTCTGACCATCAGTCTGTGGGTGAAAGGCAGTGGAAAAGTGAAGTTTGGTGCCCATTTTCATCCACAGGGTTTTCCAGAAATAGCTAGTGAATTTCACATCCCTATCCGAGACAATGGTTTTGGGCAAACCATGTAAACGGACGACCTCATTGAAGTACAACTTCGCGATGTGGGAGGCATCGGATGTTTTAGAACATGGAATGAAATGTGCCATTTTGGAAAACCGGTCAACTACCACACAAATAGCATCGTGCCTACGGAGTGTCTTGGGCAGGCCTAAGATAAAGTCCATACTAACGTCCTGCCAAGGATAACTGGGAACAGGTAAGGGTGTGTAAAGACCAGTGTTCTGCTTACGTTGCTTGGCCAGTTGGCAGGTGTGACACCGACTGACCAGCTGACCAACATCTCTCTTAAGGCTGGGCCAAAAGAAACGGTACTCCACGGCTTCGATAGTCTTGTCCCGTCCGAAGTGCCCAGCGAGGCCTCCCGCGTGGAGTTCCCAGACCAAAAATTCCCTAAGGGAGGTGCTCGGGATGCAAAGCCTCTGGGCTTTGAAAAGATAACCATCCTCCAGTAGGAAATCGTCCACTAAGCGCGTGCTGCCAGTGGACAAGAGAGTGTAGGTCTCCTTGAAGTCGGGGCATTCCAAATAATCCTTCTTTATTTGGTCAAAACCCACAACTTCTGCTCTCATCTCAGTGGTGGTCATCATACGACGACTGAGAGCATCGGCAGCTTTATTTTCAACTCCCGCCTTATGTCTAAGGGTGTACGTGTACTCCTGAAGGAACTCAACCCATCGACCGTGGCGTGCATTCAATTTCTTTTGGGAGTTGATATAACGCAGAGCTTCGTGATCCGAGAAAATGAAGAATTCTTGCGGGAGCAAGTAATGTCGCCAATAACGAAGTGATTGGATCACAGCGTAGAACTCTTTGTCATAAGTGGAATAACGCTGCCGGATATCGTTCAATTTCTCACTGAAGTAAGCTATAGGGTGACCTTCCTGGGAAAGGACTCCTCCAATTCCGACCCCCGAAGCATCGCAAGTTACTTCGAAGACTTTGGAGAAATCAGGAAGTCGCATCACTGGGGCCTCCACCATTTTCTGCTTAATCTCATCAAAAGCTCTAGTGGCGGCCGGGGTCCAGTGGAAATCACCCTTCTTCAGGCAGTCAGTGATAGGAGAAACAATTGTGCTGAAGTTCCGTATGAATCTCCTATAGAAGGTGGCTAATCCGTGGAAGCTGCGGACTTCCCGGATAGTCTGAGGGATAGGCCACTCTACAATGGCCCTCACCTTCTCGGGGTCAGCGGAAACCCCTTGGGCTGATACGATGAAGCCCAGGAAGATGACGCGATCTACTAGGAAGGTGCATTTCTTAGGATTGGCATATAATTGCTCCTTCCTTAAGACCTCACAAACTTGCCTTAAATGGTCCAAGTGCTGACTAATGGAATGACTGTAAATAAGAATGTCGTCAAAGTAGACGACGACAAACTTTCCCATAAACGGACGCAGCACTTGAGTCATGATTCTCATAAAAGTGCTAGGGGCATTACTGAGCCCAAATGGCATGACTAACCACTCATAAAGACCATCCTTAGTCTTGAAGGCAGTTTTCCACTCATCACCGGGTCGGATCCGGATCTGGTGGTACCCACTTTTAAGATCAATTTTGGAGAACAATGTTGCACCCGTCATCATATCGAGCATGTCATCGAGCCTCGGAATGGGGAATCGATATTTGACGGTGATCTTGTTGATAGCACGGCTATCAACACACATTCTCCAAGTTCCGTCCTTCTTCGGTGTAAGAAGGGCCGGCACCGCGCAGGGACTAAGACTCTCCTTAATGAAACCTCGCTGCAGTAATTCGTCAACCTGCTTTTTAAGCTCAGCATGTTCCGTGGGGTTCATGCGATAGTGTGGCAGGTTTGGAAGGGAGGCTCCAGGGACGAAGTCTATAGCATGTTGGATGTCTCTAAGTGGTGGTAACTGATCGGGGAGATCATCGGGAAAGACATCAGCATACTGTCCTAAAATAGGTTGTACCTCCTCCGGAATGGGCTCGTCAGATTCAGTGGAAATCTCACAGCCAACTAAGGCAAACAGAGGGGCGCCTTGGGCAAACTCAGTAATCAGAACCTTGGCGGTGACAAGGTTCACGCCCTTTTTAGATTTGGCTGGGTTGGATTTCGTGGCATCCGTAACCCGGGGCTGTGATGGCAAAAGCTTAATCTTTTTGCCAGCATGTTCAAACACGCAGGTGTTTGAACGCCCATAAATGTGGACATCGTTATCGTAGATCCAGGGGCGACCTAGCAAGATTTGTCCAACATTCATAGCCAACACATCGCACCAGACATTCTCCTTATAAGTGGCAAAGGAGATGGGTACGTGGCTTCGTTCCTTCACCTCCAAGGCATTGGAGTTGACCCAAGATACCTTATACGGGTTGGGGTGAGGAACGGCAGACAGACCTAACTGGGAAACCATGCTGGAGGAAACAGCATTAATGCAACTACCACTATCCACTATGACTTTACAGTTCTTATCTTTGATTTTGGTGTAGGTATGGAAAATCGTGGTCCTACGCCAGTCATCAGTGGGTGTCGGGTGTGATAGTGCACATCTCACCACGCAGATGGGAGATGTATTCAGCTTTTGAAGGCAATTGAGGACCGTAGTGTCGTCCTCCTCCTCGAAGTATTCGCCTTCTTCCTCGACTTGATGGATCTGATCAACCTCGGGCTCGAGATCGTCCTCAGTCATCTCCTCAACAATCGAAACCTTATAAGGACTGGAGCACTGAGAAGCGATATGCCCATACCCCTGGCATCGAAAGCACTTGGTCCCGGGACTGGACCGAGGGGCATCCGGGGTGGGAGGTTTACTTCTAAAATCAGATCTAGGTGCAGGTGGACCCGTGGGTGGTCGGGTCGTGCTCCCCGGAGTGGGTCGTGAAGCAGGAGGGTGTGGGGTGGAACTACCGGCTGATCTATACGAGGGTCTAGAATCATGGGAACGACTCGGGTGCTGAGAACGGGACTCCTCTAGATCAAGCACTAAGCTGTAGGCATTTTCCAGTGTAGTGACGTTCCGGGCAAACAACTCATTGCGTAGATCCTCACGCAACCCGGTTCGAAACATAGATAAGATTTGCGCGGGGGTGGTAGAGGTCTCCCCTTTGCATCTAATCAAGAAGTCATCAAACGAGGCGATGTACTCCTTCACTGGTTTGTTGCCTTGGGTCAATCTATTCCACCTGTCCAATAGGCGGGGGAAGTACGACGAGGGCAAGTACTTCTGTTTGAGTTCCCGCTTCATGGATAGCCAGTCTACAATAGGGTACTCATTCCTATCCTCCCTGAGACTCTCTAAGTTCGCCCAAAACTGACTCGCCCTACCCGTAAGCTTCATGGCAGCAAAACTAACCTTCCTGGCCTCAGAAATATCGTACCACTTAAAGAAACTATCCATACCTTTGACCCAGTCCAGGAAGAGCTGGGGATCGAGGGTGCCATCAAAGGTAGGAGCATCAACCTTAATGTTCTTCATAAGTGGTGCATCGGGATCATGGCCGTGGTAGGTAGCACGATGATTGGCACGGTGATGCCTCTCATCCAAATCAGGATCATGACGTGGATCATGTCCATGATAGTGAGCTCGATGATTAGCCCGATGTGGCCTCTCATCCGGGTAGGTTTCATCCCCATACATAGAAGTGGGTCTAGATGGGGTGTAAGGAGTAGGGTGGTCTCTAGTTCGCTCAAGTGTATCGAATCTTTCGGTGGTGTTCCTACGAAGCTCAGCTAGATCCGCCTGGTTTTCCTTGAGTTGCTGGCTAATAGTGTTCATCTGACCTACCAAGAGGTCTAAGGTCCTTCCTAGTTGTTCCGGGTCCATTCCTAAACACAAAGGGATACTTAGAGGGTTTTCTAGAAAGTGGACAGCAAGCTAGGGAGTGAAAAGACACTCTAAAATGACCCTATATGGTGCAGGAATTTCAGGGACAGCCAACTACACACAAGTACTAAGTCACCCTAACAAATAATAATGAGTGCGAAGCTTAAGGACAGCAAAAACACACTTAAGTAATGAACCTAAAGTTCGATAAACTGCAGGAAATTTCTGGACAGCACTCTAAACAAGGGAGTATGATGAATTTAAGATGTTATATGCTCACAAAACGACATGTAATGCTATATTAGCACTCTAGGGATGATATGGAAAACTTTCTAAAAGAAATAAATGCAAAAATGAAAGTACCAAAAAGGAAAACTACCAGGAGTCCTAAAACATGCAAGAGCATACCATGCTCTGATACCAGATGATGCAGGACTACTTAGATGGGTTGATTATGTATTCATTTAGACATTGCACAATTCTTAGATTAGAACAAATCTAGAAAACAATTACTAGCAATTCTCAACGAATATTCAAAACAACTAAGGTAATGCTTTGGTTAGGTGAGATTACATACTCTGAGCTTTGAAGCTTTCAAAATAAATAAGAAAATCACACAACGCAAAATAGTAAGCTTCAAGTTAATCCCTAATCTAACAACAAGATGTAGGATGCATAGAAGGCACGCTCAATTCCTACGAATGACTAAGCTTAGCAAGAGCACTTGGAGGAGACTTTCGCGATTACAATATAACCAATTGAGAACTTAGATTCAGAAGAATTTGAATGCAAGTAAAAAAAAAAAAAAGGAGAAAACCTTTGCTAAGGAGAGAGGTGGTGGTCCTCCACTCGATGCCTTCGAAGTCTTCGTCCAAGGCTTCCGTCAAAACAAACAAGATGCGATCCACGTAATCTTCAATAGTGCGGTCAATCTCTCCACGGTAGCGGATGCTCTTGAAGATTATCAAGGACAAAGAGACAAGAGATTTCTTCAATTTGTGATGACAAAGCAATCTCAGATTTTCTCCCAAAATCTGAGAGAAAATCTCAGAAATTTGGATTTAGGAAATAGAGATAGAGGCGTGAGAAATACTACTTAGAAGCCAGGTGGGGAATTATGGATGGAGGGAGAATTTGGGAGAGAGAGGGGGTTCGGGTATGGGCAGAGAGAAGGGTAACGGGTGGCGGCAATGCCAGGGGGGAAAACAGGGAAGGCTTTGATCTATTTCCAAAAGTGAGGGTACCTCTTTGGAAACTAATTAATCAAAGCAGGATGAAGGGAATTCGGTCAAGAGGAAATTAAGGGTTTTTGAATTATTTCCTAAATATGATTTTGAGATTAGGAAATAATTGAATAAGGCATTAATGGGTGAGAGCATGGGGCCGGTGGCATGCATGGGTGATGGGAGGGAAAATTTGGAGAATTAAGAAACTTCCTAATTTAAATTCATAAGATTGGAAGGAGTTAATTCAATCCTTTCTTAATTAAATTTTAATTAGGCATGAATTCAAAAGTTTCCTAAAATAGAATTAGTGAATAAGGAAAGTTTATTTGAATTTCAAATCAAGTGAATTTGAATTTCAAATTCCTCCCAAATTTGACCAATCATAAATTAGGAAACTTCAAAGGGATCATGGAGTGGAGGTGGCGGGCAGTTTTGAAGTGGTGGCCGGCGGTTTTGTGGGGAATTTTAGTGGAGCTTGCCGTATGGAGGGAGTGGGGGAAATTTGGTGGAGTTGGAAGTGCCGAAGACAAATGATAGAAGATGGCGAGGGAAAATAAAAAAAAAGAAGAAGAAAACCACGAACCCGGTCGTATCCAAGGTTGGTGGGTGATGCGCTAATCTCCCTCTCCTAGGGATCTCTCTCCATTAGAACTCACAAGTTCTCACAAAGCTCATGCAAGAGGAGAATTTTCAAATAATCATTCATTCGCCATCATAGAATAAAATGGGGCTTTAAATAGCCTCCTACAACATGACTCGAAACAAAAGACACAAATGCCCTTTGGGCTCACATACGAAAACTCTCACAAGAGGGGTACAACGGGAAAGACAACCATAAGCAATGAAATAAAATAAAATAAAAATACGACTCATAAATGCCACATAAGCAAATAACAAACTACATGAAAATGAAATACATCAACAACTCAAAAATATAAAGACTCGATCGTGGCCGTAGATCGACGGCCACGTCTCTGATAAACTCTCCATGACGATCTGATGTCCCCATCAGCACGATATATCAATTGAGACATGAGACAAAATAGCATGGGGAGGTCAATCCCCTCAAACCTCATTTAAATTTCATCACCACCCAAAACTTAACCAAAACTCCTTGAAGCCAAACTAAATCAGGTTTCTTGTATAATCATGTTTTGATATTTTGATCATAACTTTATCATTTTATATCTAATTCTTGCATATGAGTGATTGATTTTTATTAGCTCAATACGAAAGTTTTCCTGAATTCGATTATCTAGACCTCCAAAATTCCAACAAAAAAAACTGAAATATATCACTCAAAATCATTCCACTCCCCTTCATAAATGCATCCGTTTTATCTTTTAAGAAAAAGACTTTAATGACTACTCAATCTCCCTTCTACATTCAATCAAAATCCTTTCCCATGACCATGGTTAGTCACCTCTTCGGATTCCCCTCAGCCATCTTGATTCATCGATGTGTGAGTTTATACATCCTCATGCAATAGTTATATTATTGTAGGATGAATAAATGAAATATATTTTCTAGAACAAAGTTTTTTTAACTTTGACAAAGGTATGTATTTTACTATGCTTGAAGATCTAATTTATGGTGATGAACTGCACATAAAAAGAAGATTCAACACCAAGATAGGATTCATAGTGAAGGACTATCCATGAATTCCACTTGTTCTAACACATTTGGAGAAAGCTTATGGAAATTATGGAGAAGACTAATATGATAAATGCAGTTTGTGAGGGTCACCTACATATCCTATGCTCTCTTTCTTGTTAATCTCTTTCTTTTTTGCTAAAACAATGCAAGTTTGTTCATATTCATCCTACATTAGTTGGGCATTAGAGCAAATTTGTATACAATCGTGTTGTTTGATTTTGTTACGTTAAGTTTAATTTTAAGAGATCTTACTGTATCTTCTTCTAACGCTTTGAAGCTTATTTAAGGGTACCAAATTCTTTAAAATTGAGAAAAAATATGTAGGAATATTTTTGTAGACTAGTTTGCAAGTCTTGATTTAAATGTAACTAAAGACAACATCAATGTAAAAAAACAAGTGTACGAATTGAGGCATGAGGCATACTGTCATAAGCGAGCCAATCCTCCTAACCTCATCAAATTTCATGATCACTCAAATCTTAACCAAATCTCCTCAAGGCTAAAAACACCCAACTTCTTGCATAAACATGTTTCGATATTTTGAACATAACTTTATTATTTTATATCTACTTTTTACGTATAAATATTAGTATTTCATCAACTTGACAAGATGTACAATTTTTCAGAAAAAAGTTTTCCCAAATGCTATAATCTAGACCTCCGAAATTTTGAAGAAACTAAGAGGATGTTTGGCAACAAGTAGGATTTAACTTTAGTGGGATTAGTAAATCCTATAAATCCATATTTAGTAAATCTTGAGGGTTTAAATCCTGGAAACTATTTGGTATGACATGTTAAATCTTGATAAATTCTAAAAAATTGTTTGGCAACATAATCCAAGATTTAAAACGGTTGGTTTATTTAAAAATTAAATTTAATGTGCTTTGAATTTAATATATTATAATGATAAATAATATAATTAGAAATTAGCTTAATTGTTATTAATAATTAAATTAATTATTTAGGTGTTAATTTTAAATTACATATTATAGTACTAATTATCTAATTATACTCTTAAATTCTAATTAATAAGTTAATTATTTTTTTTAATTATAAATTATTTAACTAATACTCATAGTAACGATTTAATTAATTATTTAAGTATTAAACTAATTTAATGATAATTATACTACTAATAACTATAATAACCAACAAATTACAAATATTAATTAAACTAATTTAATGAAAATTATACTAATTATTTAATTAAATTAAAATACTTCATTATACTACTAATAATACTACTAATTAATTAATTAATTATTAACATTTAAATTATATTAATAATGCTAACTTAGATTAATTTATAAATTAGTAGGCATTAGGGTTTACTTTTCCTCTTATCCTAGAGCTTCGTCGCTTTTCCTCATCGCCATTTCTTCGTGGCTGCTTCGGCTTCACGTGTTGTTCGTGCTTCACACGACGAGAGCTCATTCGCTGCTACGCCTTCCTTGAGGCGTCAAAGCAAAAGTCACGATGGGAGATTGCTCGTTGCATTGGCAATCATTTTTGTCTCCTCCTTCCTTCACGACAGGAGCAAGCTCGCTCGCAAGCTCGAAAATCTCGTAGTTCGTAAATCCATAAATCCGTCGAACGATTGGATTTAGAGGGGTTGGGATTTATTGTGCGCTCGAAAACAGTTTGGCAAGATTTTCCATAAATCCGACGTAAATCCTATTACAAATCCAATACTAAACAACCCCTAAAATATATCACTCAAAATATGAACAGTTAACATCCCCTTCATGAATGCCTCATTTTTTCCTGTATGAACCAAGCCTTTTCATCATCCCCTTCATGTAAATCAAGGTTCAAAAAGGAAAAATTGAGTTCTAAGCCATTTTGCCTTAGTTAGGTGAGGTATAAACCTCAAATCAAAACAATCAAAAAAAAATCATAAAATCAAAAAAAAATATGTTAATTTAAAAATATATACATCTAGAACCTAAAAGAAAATTGTTAAAATAGAAATCAATAAAAATAAAATGATTTTTTTTTCTAAAACAAAATAAATGGAAAAAACTTAACCTAAAACCACATCAAAGTGTTGTAAAACTCCTCCCTTATGCTAAAAATAAAAAATCAAAAATCAAAATAAAAAAACTCCTCCCCCATGCTCCTAGCCTTCCTTGCTAAGTAATCCCCACTCCCAGTCAAGCACTCCCACTCTGCCTCCCTCTCGACTCACATATCTTGTAGATGCTCGCTCAGCATAAACCCTCCATTGCTCAACTAACCTAAAAAAGAAGAAAAAATATATATATACGGGTATATAAAGCAATATTAAATATTAAGTATATTATAATAAAATCTAATATAATATTTTTTATACCAACTAATTAGAAGGATCTACCTCAAAAATATTGAGGACTTTCATATTCGCCTTACAGTGAGGGATGCCTCAAGGAACACATCTCGACCGATGTTTTAATCAATGATGAAAATAGTTATTTTTATACAAAAGATATTCTGAGTGATGCCTCAGTCCCCTATAACATTCAAAACAAAACCCTTCCCCCATGACAGGTCAACCAGCCTTGGTATTTCCCTAATGCGTATGGATTCATCATGTGTGAGTGTCTATATATAGTCTTGAAAAAACTATTATGTAAAGATGGATGAATATAATCTATTTTTAAGAAAATAATTCCTCTTTCTTTGGCAAGAAAATAAACTTTTTTGTGCTTGAAGATATAATTCATAGTGATGGGCTCCAGGAAAAGGAGATTGAACACCAAGGGCAGATTCATGATGAAGGACTATTTATGGATTCCTCTTATTTTATCACCTCTAAAGAAGGTTAGCTGAGATTGTGGAAAAAGGCCAACACAATGAAAAGCTATTCGTGATAGTCATCTATACATCTTCGTTCCTTTTTTCTTGTCTTTGATTTTGTAAGAAATATAGGTTCATTTTCATTTTATTCTTGCATCAATATTTGACATCAAATGTCATATGAAAATTTAAGAAGACAGCTCACGCTTAAAACCTCTAAGCAATTGATTTCATTCATCATGAACTTCATTATTAGCCTAGCCCAACTATTTTGGTTCAGTATATGAAGTCTAAAGTGATAATCATATTCTTGACAAGTCATTTTAAACTACTTTTATTCATATAGCCTTTGATCATTTTCATTCCTAATCATCTGACAGTAAATGTATCAATCCGTTTCATTGGTGCATTCTACCATTCATTGTATCTTAACCAACTAAGAGGTTGTTTGGTTTGATGATATCTAGACAATATTAGTGTTTGTACTGTTAGATGTTATCATTAAATTTAAGGTAATTGAGAGAACAACAGTACCCAAAATTATGGGAATGTAAAAATGGCAAGAATATTGAGCACTATTTAGATTATCTCAATCTTGATGGCTAGATAAGTTTAAACTCACCGTTGATTATTCCACATGGTAATGCATTAATTAAACAAGATAACATTGAACCAAATGCTTTGTATTTAATAGAAAACAATGTAATTTAAATAACATCATTTTTTAGACAAGCTATTACATAAACAATATCAAAAAAAGTAGCTCCTAAGTCTATTTTTAATCATCTAATCTTTCAATAAATGTCACTCCAAATTTTCTCTTATATAATCATTTATTTATTTATCCTTCCTAATCTTGTCATGCATGAATCTTAACGTTCACATTCAACTTTAGATATTAAAACTTATTAACAATCCAACATTCAAATCCATATGATATTGCAGATTGAATTGTAATTTTATAAAAAAAATTTGCCAGGCTCCAAGATATCCTCATATCAAACAAAACTCCTAAAATCCACTTTAACCATCAAACATAAACTTTATAAGTTATATCATATGTATCTTCACTCTTTTGTATGATAGGTTCAGACACTAAATGTCTTGTGAAATAATAAACTGACATCAAAAGTGAAATAATGCCGATAAATTGAAAATGAAATTAGAAGAAATGAAACATTATAAACTCCTATATCAAGCAAAGGCAGTACACCTCATCTATGACAAACCAAATTTCTCTTAGGTACTTTTGTTAAGCTCGCTAACAAGCAATATCTATAAACAACTCATTCTGTGATTTACCAACATAATGATAATTTCAAGAGTCTATAGTATCATATATATCTCTCAACTTAACACCTGAAAGTCTTCCGGGTCTAATTTAACAATCGTTTAGGCATATTTTTAAGATATCATTAGCAACTTTTGTTCATGTTCATGTCTTTGAAGAGATTAAGTCATTCAAACATTTCTCAATCATAAAATCACTTATAACTTTTATGCTTCACACTTATCCGTCCCTCTAAACTTTTATAACCACATCTCTTCAATATTAACTCTTTTTCCCTCTCTCAGGAAGGTTGGGGGTTCCGTTGATCTCTTCCAATGACGCACTAATTATAATACTACATAGCAGGTTCTTCGCAAAGCCCTTCCAACCCTACATGTTTTCAACTAACTAATTGTTAATGCTTTGAACTTTTCCTCACTTTTCTCTCTCTATCTTTTTACCACTTCCCTTCAACAGAAACCCTCTTCCCCTCTCTCAGAAAGGCTGGAGGTTCTGTTAAACTCTTCCAATGCTGCACTTGTTATGGCACTACATAACATGTTTTCTCTGAAAGCCCATTCAATTTTATATGTTCTCAACTAACTACTTGTCAATGATTTCTCATGTTTTCTCTGAAAGCCCATTCAATTTTATATGTTCTCAACTAACTACTTGTCAATGATTTGAGAGAAAGATGAACCCACTTTTCAATTGTCTCGGCACTCCCACCATCGCTATTTAGAATTGCAAGTTCACCCTTGTCAATTTTGATTGACCCCGTGAAAAATGCAGAAAAACTTGTCAGTCCTCCAGTAGCATACTTGCTTTCATCCTCAAAATTGTGAAGAGAAACCTGTAGATATGTAAACTCAGCTCGTCAAACACGAAGATAAAATCAAATAGACAAAAACGTGCATTTCCAGAACAAAAAAATACCTCAAAAATCAATTTGTACTTGCCAACATCCATTTTTAAAGATGCAATGTCCAAATAGTGAATGGAGTTTTCTTTGTCAAAGTGGAGCTCCTGCAATCCAAAACATTCAAAATTACTCACAGCGTAGGAATGATTCTTCATGATATTGGAACTTGGGAGTAATATGAGTGAATCCAACCGAAGCAGATGATTACATAAATAAAAAGACAACACGGATTGATGTGAAGAGTATAATAGAAAAAAAGACAAATACAAGAAAAATTGATAATTGCACCATAAACAAGGAAGATTAGTTCAAAATTGAAACCTGGTTCTCAATAATGGGTTTTCCCTCTGAGTTTGAATTGAAAGCCTGAACAAGTTTCACAGATAACGGAGGTGCAGCAGCACCAAATACTGTAGTCACATCAACCTGAAATGTACAAATGAAGGCTTATATCGAAAACTTCGTAAGTAAAGAACGAGAGATTTCAGATATACATCAGTTGAATAAAGCAGAAAATATTTAGATTTTACTTAGAGGGAAGTAGTTTATTTATTATCATAAAAAAAATGTGAGTTTAAGAAAATCAACTACCTTAGGAAACCAGATCAACTCTACAACCATGAAACAAGGCCTAGACTTAAAAATTACATCAATAACATACTAGTTATTATAGATTGGCATAGAACACTGCATTTGAACTCTGAACAAAAAATAACCTAAGCTTTGAAAATCCAAAGGCCCTGGAAAATTTTGAAATACAGAATTATACAATACATAAAGAATATGTTCGGCCATGCCTTCTGCAGTAAACTTTAGAACATAAATGCCATAAGAGTCTCATAACGAGAAATTAAGGGAATATGGATTGGTTGCTCAGAATGTTCAGAGTGTTAGGGGGAGAGGATAAGGGCGAGGCACTGCATAAATCTAGTCATTTTGGAATGTTAATGATGCGGGCATCCGATCATGAAGATTTTCAAAGAAGGAGACGACGATCGACGGCCGAGATCATTCCACCTTATCTTAATTTATTATTTGTAATTTTTATTTTTATTATGAAATTTCCCTTTTTACCCTTACTTAAGAGGGTCGTCCTATGTAAGCCCTAGGGGCATATGTGTCTTGTTTTAGTTTCTTAGGCCTATATATAGAGGCTCTTGCTTGTGTAATATAATGATGAATTATTAAGAAAAGAAATTTTATTTGCACTTGTGTTCTTTGGAGAGAACTTGGGTGAGATTCCTATGGGAGGAATTCATAGCTTCCACTAGTCGCAGGATGGGTCCGGCCTCGTGGACTGAAGTCCCTTGGTGAAGGGCAATGTAATACCCATCAATTGTAGGATGTGTCCGGGCTCACAGTTGTATCTTTCTTTCCCTAAATCCTTTTCTCCTCCTCCCTTGACAGTCGGCCACATAGTTTCCCCAACCTCCTACTTCATCCACGGCCACCCCTTCACCACCGGCCACCCTTGGCTCCTCCCCCTTCACGTGATCCATAACCTTCCTAAAATAGATTTCATAATTTTGGTAACGCTCTTCATGATCAAATTCTGAATTTGAAAGAGTTACTTAATTTACAAAATCCTATTTTAGGAAACTTACTAAAACGAATCCTATTTAAATTTTAAATTAAGAAGGGAGGAAATATTTCTTTCCAAACTTAGTTTATTAATTTAAGTAGGCATTAAATGCCTCATTAATTCCTCCCTCCCTCTCTATAGCCGCCGGCCCCCCTCATGAATGAGATTAGGAATTGTTTCCTAAAACTCTCCTCTCCACTTTGGAAACAATTCAAATCTCTCCCACCTCCTTTGACCGAATTTATCCATAGTCCTTTCTAATTAATTTATTTCCAATAGGGAACCTCTCCAATTAGAAGTAAATTAATCCCCTTCTTCCTCTTTGCCACCAAAATTTGAATTCCCCTTTAATTACTTTCCTTTTATCAAATGATTTAAGTTACGAAAATATTTGATTTCAAATTCTAAGTAATTTTGAATTTGAAATACTTTCCTAAATTAAGATAGCCTATTTTAGGAAAGTTACTTAAATTAAATCTAATTAAGTTTCTAATTGAATTTGATTTGATTTAATTATTCCTAATATTTTGATCTCAATTAAAGCAAGAAATTCAAATTTCAAATATCCCCTTTTTTTCATACCCATTCTACATCAGTTATAGATTACAATATGGGTTTCATATAATGTGATTCACGATGATAGTCCATGTAGAGTAGCTCCTCAAGCATAGTTAGAAATAATTGAAAAGAAACAAAGGGATAAGGAAAAACTGCAAACCACAACATTTCCATGGCGCAAAAATTAATAAATCAACAAAACATAATAACAACAATGTTAAGAAATAATAGAGCAACAACGGAAAGCACAACCTTGAGTTGATCCCTTGATGTCAATGAAAGAACAGTGCCTGGAAGTGAGATGACAAGTGGAATGTAAATCCTGCAGAAGAAGAAAGAATAGCACAAATATAAGTGAAGAATCAAAAACAGCAGCGAGCACAACAAGAAAATAAATAGAAACGAACAAATGCATTGAGAGATACTTGCCTATTGTTTTCTAAGCATGATAGGGACTCAATCTGATGAAATAAGTCTTTGCTGCTTCCAGGAACCCCTATGCTGAGGAAAAATTTAGCCAAGCCCAAAATTTTGTTTCCTGGAATCTGTAATGCAAATTTCCAAAACAGCGCATGAGAAACAAAAAGACTAACATAATTGCAAGAAAGATGCCAAATATGCATTGGATATTTGCTCAATTTACATTTAGCTTCCCAGAAGAAACTTCAGCAAATGAAGTCACACCTCGCACTACTGCTGCTGAAATCTCCAGAGGGCTTTTGTAATCACTAGAGTGAACATATTTATCATTGAAGTATAAGGTACCATCATCTGCATTAAGCCAAGGGAATTTGATCAACTAGAAGAAAAACAAAGTTCATAACAAGCAATTGAATAGCCTAATATCATGCACCACTTCACACAGAAAAATCCATCGCTAAGTTTGATTCAAAACTCTCGAAGAATCAAGTGGCCAACAATTGATGGCTTAAAATAGATGGAAGATTGCAAGGAGAATGTTATTGTAATAAACCTTACACGCCATTTTGAAGTTTTTTTTTATTCAAAAATAAGTTCAGGGTACATTGTAGAAATACAGTTCCTACTTCATACAAATAAATAATAATCACCTTAGATATCACAAGTTTATTTCTCATGAAAATTGATCTATGAAGTTATTTAGTATTAATTTTTAGCTTTTAATGTTTGGTTGTCCGCATATACAACATTATTAATATTTGAAGAGCATGAAGAACAAACAAAGTCAATCTTGGCTCCAATTGGTTTGGAGAATTAGGGGTAAAAAAAAGGATTATTTATTTGCCTAATATGATAGTGTTCAAGAAAATTTGGCCTTTGTTGTTATGTCTTATACTTTTTTAATATTTAATATCTACTAATGACCATGGTTTAAAATTGCGCAATATGAGGCTCGCCTTGAGGCCCGCCTTTGCGCAATTCCAATAAAAAACGCTTCGATGCTTACGCCTCAAGTTTTTTTTATGAGGCTTGCGCCTCAACTTGGTTGAGGCCCGCCTCGCCTCACTGGCATGAGGCTTACACCTCACGCTATATATATTAAAACTTACATAAATCTTGAAGTAAATGCCCGACATTGGACTCTATAGGAGAGGAGGAAGGGGAGAGAACAGTTCATCATAATGATGATTCAAATGAAGAACCCCTTAGTGATGACAGTGCTGATGACTTAAGAGTTCTTATGTGATATATCATTGCTATTTATTTTTGGAAATTGGAATTATATGTTAATGAAAAGAATATTGGGAAGAATTTTGAGTTGAACTATATTTCATGTTGTCTTACTATTGGGATATTTTGATTTCACTTCATCTTTTCTGCTTTTTTATGTTTTATATTATTCACTCATTAGTATATAAAAAATTTATCATTTTATGTTTACGCAATATTTTGATTTTGAGGCTTACGCCTCAAAACGCCTTGAGGCTTACGCCTCGCCTCACGAATGAAAAACGCCTCAATACTCGAATACACAATTTTAAACAATGCTAATGAGTACATACAGCATGCTTAAAGCTTAAAGAGTCAGAACGGTCAGGAAATCACTGCTTTTGGTTTAATTTTTTTTCTAGTTTTTTCATTCAAACCAAGTAAGGAAAAGCACTTTTCCAATTATTTCGCCTAAACCAAATAAGTTGACTAAAATATATTTCAAATTCAATTCGCTTGCCATTGCCATTTTTATTTCAATTTCCTTTTGCATCTCCCAATACAGTTGAATCAAACAGAATATGGGTGCTGAAACAAGAATTATATGCACAAACTATAAATTGATAGAGAAAATTTAAATACCAATAATTTCATACTTAGAATATTCAGGCATGATAAACAAAAGGATATAAAAATTTTCTTCATTAACCTGAAAAACATGCTTGTGAAACAAAGAAATCAAGGAATATAATAATTAGAAGTTCCACATTCAAATGAACCAGAAAAGTCTTAAAAAACATAGAAATGGGCAAAAGTATAAGAGAGGACAAAACCAATAACTAGCAAATTCATATAGCAGACAAATCAAGAACGTAAAAAGGCCTTGACTTTAATTAAAAACTCACTTTCACCAGAATGGTTGGTCAAGGGTATCAGTACTTGCATTTATGATTGATTTAAGGGAAACTCTAGCTGTTTCCATCAGGTTACAGTGACAGACTTAAGTTTTTTAAATAAAACATGATTCCTAGGAACAGATATCATCAGAAAGTCTAATAAAGAGAAAAATAGACTTACTGTAGCTTTTGATGATGTCAAACAGTTTTACAATGTCATTCTTGACAACTCCAATCTGTCACAATGGGTTAAAGGAAACAGTTAATATTAAATTCTACAAAAAACAGAAAATGATCCACCATTCTGTGCTAGTTCAAAGATAATTGGAAAACCATTAAAGAATGCTTTACAAGAGAACAATGACCTAACATATGGATTGATGAACTTACAACACGTGTGCTAAGCATAGTGCAATTCACATAGTACATAAATAATAAACTCCAACAGCCAAGACAGAAAAAGGGAAGAAATTAACAATTTGAAGTCAAGCATGGATCAGTTCAACAATAATTGAAATATCATGCAACCGAAACATTTAGACTTTCAAACTAGTTAAACAGTCATGCTTACCATGGACTGGTCCACCTCAGAATCAGCCAAGAAAACAATTCCAGCAAGTGCTTCAAGTGCCATTCCTGCCAAAATTCACAAGGATCAAATACAATATTTAGTACAGAAAAATATGCATGGATGGGAGTGTTTCCTTCCAGAGTACAAAAACCCTTCACCTCTTAAAACAAACAATAACCTGCTGGCCAAAAAATCTTGGAAGCAATCATGTGAAGCCCACAAATAAATCATAACCGGAGATAAATCATGTGAAATTTTAAGACAATAGGTAAATCTATTCAGAACTTTTGATCACCCTCACCCCTTACCACTCCAAAGAAACTCACTAAAAGGACCAAAACCTTATGGAAAAAAATGAAATAAATACATGAGCAGCAAAGCATGCACATATGCGGAATGCTTCATTCCATTAACCTAAACATTACTCTCCTCCTAAAAAATTAACCCTAAATAGCTAACCAAGAAAAACTATCATGTCTTTTTAAAACCATGGAGAAATTATCAAGATCATTTTATAAAAATTCCAAAACAAACTCCCCAAAACTGTTCAACATTCTGCAGCACTCTCCATGCTTCTAAGTTCTAGAAGTGCCTTGTTGAAGAATTTCTAAATGTGCCTGCCCATCTATATCCTCAAACCACAAGCGTGTTGGCCTATGCATTAAAAACCAAAAATTCTTTAGAGAAGATTCAAAACCTTGACCTCCACTAACAATTGCCCAAGTGAGAAAAAGAAAATCATAATTATATAGAATCACTAAATGCATCGTAAATGCACATGGGAAAAAAATAACAGTGAATAACTTTAGTGGAATTTCCATGGCTGATGTAATTGATACCAGCAGCATAGGTGCTAGACTCAGCACCATTAGAATCATAGCGCCATCTACCATCACTCTGACTAAGTGCCTGCCAGTAAAATGAACCATCATAATGATGACACAAAGTTAGCAAGTTAGCCAAAGCATCTGCCAGAAGCATCAAGCCATACTAAAAAAATATCCAAACCAACCCACCTTTATGGAATGAAATGCACCATCAGAATCTGGTAAAATAACTTCAAAACCATGTTTCTGCGCCAAATTATCAATAAAATAAGGTTTCTTCTACTGCAAGGTTTGAACTTTATAACATGTAATGTAACGAGTTAGGAAAAGTGCAAAAAGACAGACAAGATTCAACCAATTAAAAAAAATGTGAAAACCCTAGAGTAACAACTCATTGCAGTTCACAATGCAGAAATATCATAAGCAATTGATTAGAAACTTCAATTATATCTATGAACTTTTACCTTAATAAGAAGAAGACTTCCAATGGAGTAAAAGAAATCTGGTAATGATTTGGCATTTTTTAACACAGCCAGCATATTTGATGCAATGCCCTGATAGAAAGTATAATAATGAGGATATTTATGATACATTACTTTGTCAATAATAATAATGATAATAAAGGGCTGGTAGTTAAAAGCGCTTACTTCAAAATTTATGGCCTCAATCTGGCATTTCAGTATATCATTCACTTTCAAAGCATAAAACAAGTCCTTTGTTGTAGAAGGAGATGACCCCAGCGTCTCTAGAACAGCTTTGCATGTTGCCCGACTTATATCATAAGTTTTTTCTAGTCCAAGGATCTCAAGTGTTCTTAGTGCCTCATAAGTGTTCTCTAAGCTGCAGCAAGCAAAAAATATGACACTTTCCAAAGCTTGCTTAGAAATTCAGAGCAACTGACATAAGAGATCATAAAGATAATTATATGCTCAAATTTATAGGATTCGAAATTAACATAAGTAACAGACTATAGATCGCATAACTTCACAAGAAAGAAAAGTTTGCTTCAAATGAGCCATCCTTACTCAAGAAACCAAGGTTAAAATGCAAATCAAGAGAAACATGGAATTCTCCGGCATTTAAAAATCTGATCAAACATCGAGCAAAAGAGAAGTGTCTTATTAACGGAACCATTCCTCTCATCACTAACCTTCCAAACGATTCATCGACGGGTACGAACAGTTCTAGAGCAGCAGATCGGTGGGATTCAGAAATCGGCCGAACGATGGAGGCTGTGCAGATGGACAATGATGAATAGAAGATCGCCAATAACGCCAGGATCCATCGATATCTCGACATGCCAGCAAGATCGATGATCCGAAGGAATTGAAACAATGAATGCATCGGGATCGCGATCTGGAACTGGGAAATTGGAGAAATCCTACGCTGTTGGATTCCAAGTGACCTTCAGTTTTCTACTCCCACCATGTACTCTTCTAGGGTTTATGGAAGTTCACAGAGCGATCCACTTCTGCGGTCTCCGCAGGCGACGACGAAATTAAAACATTCGAATTAGTGTGGACTCTGTTCCTTGCGGGTCGAGTTCAGGTGGATCGATACCTTGAACGAAGCGTAACGTTTTAGTACCGGATTGACCCGAAAATTAACATATAACCCAACATGCACTCGTAGCACATTTATCTCCATGTACAAGTAGGGGAGCATAATTCGGTTTGGTCTGATCAATAATATTAATTCTCAAAAGTACCTAATAAAATCATCATATTTTTAAATAAAATTTAAACTTTCAAATTTAATTGATTTAGATTTAACGAGTTAATTTTTTCAGTATTAATTATGCACCCAAATATATTAAGAAAATTTTATTCAAGTTAAGTCAATTCGATTCAAGATGAATCAGATTAATTTAATGTACGTGATCTTAAACTCACCGGTTAGGAGAGTAGAGGTATTAGATTTGACTTATGTTAAGAAAGGTAGGGGTAGACCTAAAAAGACTTGGTTAGAAAATATTAGGAATGACCTTTCTTTATTAGATTTAAACGAGAATTTGACTTTTAATAGGACACAATGGAGAAAAAGGATTCATGTAGCCGACCCCACGTAGTGGGATAAAGGCTTGATGTTGTTGTTGTTGTTGTTGTATCTTAAACTCACCGGTCTACTAGAAAACATGCCTCAAGCAAGTGACCATGAAACAAGAACTTCTCTCTATCAATAAGAAAAACTCATAAGTCGAATCTAGCGACTACTATTTATAAAGTTGGTCTTAGTGACTGTTCAAAGAAAGACAACTTCTAAAGACAAACTATTGATCGGCAACTCAACTACTCAACAATCAATGCATGCTATGCTGCCAACTTCTTAAGACCTTAGCAAATGACTACCACAATTTGTACCTTCTGATCAAGATACACAATTATTATATTTTCTCTTATTTTTCATATATATAGCTATATATGAAGCCCATTTTATAAGATCCTTGCGTCAATGTAAATCTATAAATAGGGGGTCAAGAGATAATCTCAATTTATCTATTTTTTATAGAATTAATCATATTTTACAAATACCTAGAGCTTCTTCTTGAATTCATCTTTCTCTCTCTACTTTGAAGTTTCTTACTCTATAATTTTTTTTCTCTCTACACTTTGATATTCTCATTTTCACCTATAATTATTAGTATAGTTAAGTGTGATTCACAAAATCTTCTGAATAACACATCTTAAAAGGTGGAATGAAAGTAGATCATATCAATAATTGGAAGAAGAGTACTAAGTGAAGCAGCATAACATTAAAGAAGTGAAGAAGAATATATTAACAAGGAGAACTAGGATTCATGTTTGTTCGTCAATGTGCTGAATTTGAGAAGAGAATAATAAGACTAATCTTGAAAATACTGATGAAAATGTTGAGATCCACTTCTATAGTGGAAATGTCTAAGGAATCCTTCAGTTATGTGGTGAGTAGAATAAAAATTCTAGAGCTAGACCCTTGACCTCTTCTCTAATTGCTGATAGAGACATATAACCATGACAGTGAGGAGTTGACTTCGACTCTCCATCGCAAGAAAAGGAGAATTGAGAAGAGGTATACACTAGTTAATGCCTTCTCAAGGGAGATTGTTGAGACCAATCAACAGCACTGGCAAAGTACAAAATACCTCATCTTGATTCATATAAGGAAGGATGAATCCCTACCGCTTACTTTGAGTCAACTATTTCACTTCTTGATATTAGCATCACATTAAAGTGTAGGCTATTCTTCACTAGCTTCAAGGAATCACCACTATGGTTTCTCTTATGACATCACTCATTATCATCAACTTTTTTGCCAAGTTCAAGGTGATGCTTATAATATAATTCAACATCACACAAAGGCTATTGAAAAGCTCTCAAGTCTTACTACAAGATGAGGCAAGAATACAGTGAATCACTAAGGAGTTTCATCACTTGATTTTAGAAGAAGATACTTGACTATAAGATCTAAAGCCGATCATCACCCAAGCCACTCTCATCCAAAGTTTGCAAGAAGGACCATTCTTATATGCTCTCGGCCTACAACAATTGAGGCATTTGGCCAAGTTACTCAATCACGCCAATAATCATATAAAAGATGAGTACAATATGGAGACTAACACATGTACTATGGCTAAAAGAAATGATATAATCCATCTAGGATGAAAATTCTCACAATTTTCAAAGGACCAGAGAAGTCACTCATGTGACTCCTAGAATCTAATAGAAGGATTAGAATTAAACCTATAATTAAATAACTCATCTACCAATAATAAACAACCAGAGCTACTAAATTTTCACATATAAAAGCAGAAAAATCAACTTTCATTTGACACATAAATACATAATCAAGATCATATAAGTCTATACCTCATACAAGTAAAAGATGGATTATAAAATGTACATTGCTAACTCATATCCAAAATCCTACATCTTTCTTATTTACTTAGCAGGATCTTTATATTTTCTTAAAATAACAAAAGAAACAGAGTAAGCTTATCTAACTCAGTAGACTCCCTCCTTTACCCCTCATAAGTATTAGTATCAAATATAATATTTAAGAGCATTCAATAAAAATAAAACATAAATATTATGAAATAATTAAAGTATAAACAAAACCTGATTTTACCAAAATTCTACTATATACCTGACCTTAGACCTAACACTTCTACTTTTATAATCACACAACCACTTCCTAGAAGTTTCCAGATGCTGTACAAAATACTTATTTTTAGAGATTCATTTGTATATCACTTTTATTTTTATTTTCCCCATATAATTTATACAAAGGATCAGAGTTTACTAATGCATATTTTAGAGTTTTTCATAAATGTAATTTATTAGAACATTAACATATAAATTGTACTGATCATAATGAACATGTTTTGATGCCTACTTAATTCAATAAGCTTATCTAGCTCAGTAGACTCCCTCTTTTACCCCTACAAGTATTAGAATCAATTATAATATTTAAGAGCATTTAATAAAAATAAAACATAAAAATTATGAAATAAATAAAGTATAAACAAAATATGAATTTACCAAAGTTCCACTATATACCTGACCTTACAGCTAGCACTTATACTTTTATAATCACACAACCACTTCCATAGAAGTCTTCAGATGCCATACACAATACTTATTCTTAAATATTCACTTGTATATAACTTTCACTTTTATTTTCCCCACGGAATTCTTACTGAGGTTCAGAGTTTACTAATGGATATTTTAGAGTTTTCCATAAACTTTTTTTTTTCAATTTTCCATAAACTTAAATCATTAAAACATTAGCATATAAATTGTAATGATCAGAATGCACATGTTTTGATGCCTACTTATATCTCCACTTCCACTTATGCCTCCATTTACATCCTACACATGCATATAAAGTGGGGCTAGAATCCCTCCCATATATGTATTAGGTAGATGGCGCCAGAAGAGTGTTCATATTGTTACTTTACCTCTCACTCATGTTTTTACCAAGTGGAATCAGAATCTCTCCCATATATGCATCAGGTAGATGGGGCCTGAAGAGTACATTTTGGGCGATGTAACATAACAAATATTGCACTTTTTTATCATTCAGAACATAATTTCCAATGCCATGTAATGCAAAAATGCAATTCACTGTAATAGTAAATAGATTAAGCATTTAATGTAATCTTCAAATGATGTGAGAATTGCTGAAAACGTCACAATACTTGTAAAAAAAGCTAATCAATAAGCTTTTCATTTTTAATTTCAAACTTCAGAGGAATATTCACATGAATATTTCAATATTTTTATATATACAACTACTTATTTGTCAGGAAAGCGTCGATTAAATAGTATCTTAGGAAAATTAAGAGGAAAAAAGCCAACTATTAAAACTCAATTTCATATAGTTAAAATGTCCACATTAAGGTGTGTAATAATGTATTAAAAATCACATGATGGAAACCTCATAAAACCTAAAAATAATATTTTTATTATTATATTTGATATAGACTTGTTAAAAAAAATATTGGTATAGACTTGTTGAAATTAAAATTAGAGATAAGGGTTTAGAAATCTACATTGAGCTCTACAATTCTCTAAATTGGCATGGTGAACAAATCTCAAGCATTGGCCTTCAAACTCTCTCTCCCTTTCCCTTTCTTTTTTCTCCTCCTCTTCATCTCCTTTCTTTGTTGCAAATCTGGACTCAAGTCTTATGATTTTGATGATAACAAATATTATTGGATTCTCTATTATGTTATCTCCTGTTATTATTATTATTATTGCATACTTGTTCTGCTTGTGCACTAACATTTCAGGTCCATCATACACCGCATAAAGTGATCAGCTCAAAACTGGGTAGAATTGGGTTAAGTGTCTTTAAGAGTTTGTATTTCTTTTTTTTATTTATTTCTACATTTCTTGAGTCAAAGTCAAGTATTTGGTGGATGCTAAACTTGGTGATCATGCGCACACACACACACTTAGGGGAGTGAGATAGTGAGAAAATTAGAAGTGTAATTTTTCTGAACAAATCAGACCATACGATTTATATCGTACTGCGTAATTTAAATGTTTTTAATTTTTAATTGTGTATATTCATGCTTAATTTGTTTTCCAATTCCATTTAATTATTCATATATTGATTACTTATACGTTTATCATATTTATTATTATTAATATTTTATTTTTTTAATTATTTATTTATTATTAATATGGTTAAATTGAATTGATAAGATAGATCGATTTTTTCTATTATTGTATTCTGGTTAACTTACATATTTTACTATATTGATTAAATTATATAGTATCTTTATTTAATTTAAAAAATCATATTTTAGCTTGTATAATTTTTTCTTTACTATTAAAGCATGATTTTACTTATTAATTGGTTAACCCTTATTTACAAACTATTTCGAGATGTGCACTAACTTCATTTAACAAATTCTAAACGGTCCTAAAGCTAATGCAAATGTCAAACATGCCATCAATGGGATTGGGTTGTAACTGACAAAATAATAGTAACCTACAAATTAATTTTAAGTGTAAACTAAATAGTAAAATAAAGATAGGAGTTTCTACAATGCCATAAGGTTGGAAAAACGTAAAAGTACATTACAAGGCTTATAAGATTTAGGGTTATCTAAATTTTAGAATACTTATCTATACAAGAGCCAGAGACCAAATGGTATCCGGCCATAGCACCTTTATTGAAAACAATGGAGGTGATTGAACTCCTTATGTTCTTTTACCCAATTGATCACATCCACTCCCCTAAATTTATGCAAATAAACAAGAAGAATAGTGTTTTGAAGTTATTAGCGAAAATTAATAAAGAAAATTTTAGTTCTGAAAGGAAACAAATACTGACCTTTCTTCGGGCTGCATCTTGTTGACTTCATTCCTTAAATGATCTCTAGTGCACCATTTGGGAGAGTCTTCTCAAGTAGTTTTTAGATGGATCAATTGATGACTGAAGGGTTTATTGATAGATGATTCACCATATAAAGCTCATAGTGGAGTGATTTGGATCATGATTGAGGCTAAGGAGCTGTAGATCAAGTGATTATAGGATGGATGATTGACCACTAGATGATTGTCAATCTTGAGATTGTGAATTAGGAATTTAGTAATTTATGATGGCCTCACACAAAAATGAGGTCAATAAATAGATCCAACACAAAGAGTAAAACACACATGTTGGCATTGTCCAAAGTGATGAACTAAAACCATTAAGCAATTTAGTATTTAAATTTTATTTATGAATTAGAATTAGAGGATGCCATGCTAAATTTAGACTATGTGAATTAGCACATTTATCAAAGTAACTATATGGAAAGATTGATGACTATAAACATATAATTATAATTTGAATTTGAATGGGAGATCGATTACCAAATAGAAGGATGTAGTTGTATACTTTAATCGGAGGTCAATTCCAAATAATAAAATGGAAACTAGAATGGAGGTTCGATTCCTGAATAAGTGAAGGTGAAGAGTTGATTGAAATACCTACTTAAAAAAAAAAAAAAAATCTAGGCCTAACTTAGAGATCAATCCTGGGAGAGGGAAATTGATTCCCCAACAAAGTTGAATACCTGAATAGGAGATTGATTCACAAATGAGAAAATTCAAGACCTGACTAAGAGATCAATTCTCAGACAGAAAAATTTAAACAATGAATGGGAGATCGATTCCCAAATAAATGATAAATACCATAATGGGAGATCGATTCCCAAATGAGAAAATTTAGAACCTAACTAAAAAAATGGATTCTTAGATAG